>CM036140.1:36207110-36220059 GCA_002916485.2 Juglans nigra | reverse complement strand
ATGTACTTGTCCGCGGTTGACTAGTACTCACAATATGGGGAGCAACACCGGGCCCAAGTTGGATCAAAGGAACAAAATCTGATATAGGGCCAGGCTGAAGTCGAGCATGCCACCTCCCCTGCCCAATGCTCCGAAGGTGTGTGTCATGTTGATGGGTCTCATTTACTCTGTCATCCACTCTTTCACCTAGGGTTACACCCTTCAGGCCAATACTATCTTGGTAATGAGGACTCCATATGGGACATTGTCCGTGGAGATGACGCTCGCCTCGTAACAGTCCTCTCAAAATACGAAGTGGAAAGTCGATGGGTTCACCACGTGCCACATGTATAAGTAACTATGCATGAGTCCAGCTAAATGTGGCTTTATGTGCCACATAATTCACATTTTTTGCAATAATAATATGCAACATGCGGAAAAAAGGAAGGAGCTGTACTTGGATGAAAGAGTTCTTCCTCTCGATCTGCTCTCAGTCTCTCCTAGTGAGGATGTAGAAATCCTCATCTCGGCTGTTGTCATCCTCATCAGTATCCACAGCCTCCAACCGGTCAACTAGCCAGTAAATGATGCAGAAGTGCCTACATATGCATCTACTAGGGATTCATCCCTAAGCTGAGTATCTCCTGTACTCGATATCTCAACTATGCGACGGATCCCCAGAAGCTTAGCGATGACATCCGTTGAGAACTCAAACTAAACACTGCGTATTGTCACGGTGTGAGAGGATGCATCCTGAGGCATGGAGCACATCCCCATATGAGTTCGTGGAACTGGTTGATCATGACTTTTTGTTCAGACATTTGTTTGAGCCCCAATTCGAAACGTGTCCTGGTTTGTTCCTTCCGTCCTTCTTTTCCTAGTCGTCAAAAGATGAGACATATCCTAAAAGAAAGAAAACAATTTGAGCAATATTAGTACTATGATGCATATTATGTACATTACCTAAATTATTTGGAAACACGTTCGAACGTAAAATATCGCTTTCGGACGTTAACCTTATACGTGTGAACATTTTAGTTTTTAGGTTCGCACGTTAATTTCCTCTAGAATAAGCATTCCAATGTAAGATGAGTTACGTTCGAACGTGATGGTTAAAACACACGTTCGAATTAAACCAGATATACGTTCGCATAGTATAAATAAAATATAAAGAAAATTATTACATTCGAACGTAAAAAACAAATATGTTCGCACGTGAGGAAGCTCTTGAAAGTATTTATTAATACGTTCGAACGTACATAACTATTAGTCCGAACGTCTCTGACCTTTCTGGCAACTGAAAGGTTTTACATTCGAATGAATTCCAAATAACGTTCGCACGTAATACTAACGTTCACACGTATATGCCGCTCAAGAATATGAACAATCATACGAGTGAACGTTACAAATGTACATTCGAATGTCAAATATCATTCGCATGCACAATCAATACGATCGCACGTATTGTAAAATATTTTCACGTTATTTGATTAACGTGCGAAAGTTTAGATCGTCTTCCTCATTTGAAAGGTAAAACGTTCAAACGTGAGAAAGTAACATTTGAATGTTACGAGACAGAAATGGCTTAGTCGACTCAGACATTCCGTAACACCTTAGACACATTGAAAGTGGCCAAAACCCACCTTAGAAATGAAGCATACACTTCAAGAAAGCTTTCTCTGGTGGCCGTTTGGCCATTGGCAACCCGGGTGGCCAAAAAATAAAGATAAAAGTCCAACCACTAATGGGTTTGGAAAACCCTCGAAACCTCCGTTAAATATAAAAATGAAATCTACCCAAAGGTGAAAGAGTAATATGCCTACCTCTTTTGTGATGTTTGTGGTGGAGTTTAACGGCGGCGGCGACGACGGTAGATTTGGCGGTGGAGGCGATGAGAGGAAAATGAGAGAATTCGTATGAAATGTCGTTTCGCATTCGGAAGGAGGCCTTTATACACGTAACGTTTGAACATTGAAGTATTCACGTACGAACATCATATGACGAGCGAGAAACGCATCGAATGTTTCTATTTTAACGTTCGAACATTAAAATACTTAATTCTAGTGACATGCGAACGTTATGTTGTTACATGCGCACGTTTGTCACTTAATGCCCGAAACATGCAAACGTTATATTGGCATGTTCAAACGTCTCTAAAATAAGTTTTTTATAATTTATACTAAATAATATATTATTTATAATATAATATATAATAGTTGTTATATATTATATAATCTAATAATAATAATAATATTATTATTAATATAGTTGTTATATAGTGTGAATATGTGATTATCAATCGAAAATATTATTACTATACTATATGTAATATGCTATACTTATACACTATGTACTAGTATATATTGTATATATATTATATATACTAGTCTAGTATTGTTATTCAGTTTAATAAAGTATAATTAACAACTAATAATATATGCTATACCAATAACACTATGTACTAGTATATAATATACTAGTACATAGTGCACTAGTATAGCATATATACTATATATACAAGTCTAGTGTTGTTATTTAGTTTAATAAAATATAATTAACAATTAATGTTATATACTAACATATTATAAGCTAATAATATATAAATCACTATTCTTATATAAACCACTATTGTTTAAAAAATATATAAATATGTGAATCACGTTCAAACAATACAAATCTATGTTCACACGAGTCGCGGTGACGTGTGAACGTGGCATTTCACGTGCAAACGTGTTTAAAAATTTGGCGGGACTTTTCTCGCATTAATTATTAGAGAATATATGTGGAACCTGAGTTTATTTATGTTTGAACATGTACAACGGAATGTTCTAACATTAGGCCTTTATGTTCAAACGTTACACTTGGATGTGCGAATGTGAATAGAAAAATTGGCGGGATCTTTCCCGTGTGCTTTATAGATCACCTGGCCTGCGACGTCATCAGCAAAACGTGCAACATTTTTATGATACGTTCGAACTTAATCCGTGTGATCTATGCTCGTTGTGGGAATTATTAACATTCGCACGTGAACTATTGTACGTTCGGTCGTTTGTATTTGTTAAAATTAGGCGGTTTTTTTAGTGGAAAACCAAAATTTCACGTAACGTTCAAACTATTGTAATTGCATGCATTGACCCATGGTCCCTCACACAAAGCACTTCGATACACTACATGCACGGTTCGATATTATAGATTCCATACTATAGACTGTGAACATAATCGAAAGACGCAAAACTGTGGTGTCTTGGTTGAGGAAAGCCATGGAACAAATGAGATTGACTACTATGGTGTCATACGTGACATTATCAGATTAAAATACCTGGGTGGGAATGTGACATATGTTTTTAAATGTGATTGGTGGGATGTAGGCAGTGGTCGGGTTTCGATACATAGGGATAATCACTTTATGAGTGTCAATACTACATGTAAATGGTACGAAGATGATCTATTCATATTGGCTTGTCAAGGTACCCAAGTCTATAACTTAGTTGATCCAATGAAAGGGCAGATGAAGATAGTACAAAGATAACTTGGCGAGTCGTTTAAAAATTTGTGTCTCAGAATATCCATAATGCAGGAACGGTAGTGGATCACGATCATAGTGAAGATGAAGATGACACTCCGATTATAGAGTTCTACTAGGAAGATGGAGAGTGTATTATTTGTTGACCTCGATGCACTTGAATTAATCCCCTTAGGTAGAGATGGCTTCCCACTCGTACATCTCTACCCATCCGTATTAAATAACCATTCAGTTTACGAAGTAAGTGAAGAAGAAGAAGAGTCCAAAGAGGAATTCGATGAAGAAGAAGAAGATGATGATGACGAAGATGTTATTGAAGTCGATTCTGAAACAAGCATGGAAAATACATCTGGAGATGAAGAAGAAAAGTATTAAATATTTTATTTACATAGGTAGCAGTACAATACATTTTTTATAAATTATTCTATACTATTTTTTTAAAATATTAATCATTTTCAAGGATGCCACCAAAACTACAACGAATGAATGTGCTTCCTTCATCAAGTCTCGAACACATTCACAATTCCCCAACTGAGGACTCTGCTCCCGAACAAGTTGATACACAAGAGGCAGACAGCCAGTCAACACCTACGAGTAAGGAAATTTTGTTGATAATTTATTATATTTCAATACTTTAGGGACTGTATTTAATAATTTTAAAAATATTAGCTGATGCCTTGTCACGTCGCGGACGTGGCTTAACACTTGGCCTTGCTCTGGAAAGAAATAGAAGGTATGAAAAAATCAAGGTCAATATTCCTGATAACTTCAATGGAGGAGTGGATGATAGTGCAGCATCGCTTTCCTCTTATGTCGGCATACTAGTTCAAACTTATGCCCCATTTTATGTGCGATCATGGAGAGATCTTCTAAATGAGGTGAAGGATGATATTCGGAGTCGTGTATTGGTGAGTTTATATACGTAACTAAATTTTTTTAAAGATGTTTTGATTTCATATTTTTTACCCAATTCACTTCTTAGGATGAATTCGACCTCAATTTTGACCGTAGCGAGAATGTACGAACTGTAAATGAGTTGATGGCTACATTATTTTGGCATTAAAATGGATGATGTCATGACCACTTCAAGAAATTTGGGACGTTGGAAGAAACTGTTCAGTCCCCTTTTCAAAAATTGAAGTTAGACGATTGGATGAAATGTTGTAATCTTTCCGCAAGTCCAGATTATCAGGTATTCTAGATTTATTCCCTATAAGTTTTTTTCATCTATATTGGTTTCATATATTATATTTAGCACTGTTAATTTCTCATGCAGCACTTAAATTCTATCAATGTACAGAATATAATGGCTTTGAAAATCTACCATCGCGTCGGTTCAAGATCATTCCAACGTCTTGCCGATAATTACTAACATTTTTATCAATGTTAAATAAAAATTAGTGCTCATCAAGGTCACTCATTTTTATCATATTCTTTTATTTAAATACTAACATTATTTTTTAAAATTACTAATGTAGCTTTGTTAAAAACATGATGATCCTGAAAATTTCTCCATCATTCATATCTATGCTACTACTCACACTGATGAGCACAGTGAGTGGGTTGATCCTGTCGGTAAAGATAATTACATAAGTGTGGTTATTTTCTATGAATAAATTACACAACATGTGAACTCATTTTATGTTTGATTCCTCATTTATTTTAATATGTTACCTGTTGTGTGTTTTTGTTGTAATTGTAAGAAAAAATGATTGAGATCTAATCAGCCTTTGAGGAATCCTCTCCTAGTGACATAGAAATATTTATGCAAGTGCTCGGGAGCAAATATGGTTTGGTAAGAGGTTTGAAACGTTCTTTCAAGCATGTCGGTTCATCCTCCATGACCTCGACTTCGAAAGTTAACAATCTTACTAAAGATTTCGACACAGCACACCAATAAATTGAGCAGATGAAGTTGAGACAGCAGGAGTTTGAGTCTCTCTTATTGCGATAGTCTAATTTAGAGTTGCGTTTGCAGGAGCAACCAAGAGACCACAATGAGAGAATACGTATTGAAGCCCAAGAGTAAATATAAGAGAGATGATGGTCCAAATGGAACGTTTTATGTCACTTTAGCAGGATCATAGTGGGCGAGAAAAGAAGAAGAAATAATCAATATATCATTATCATTATCATTATTAGAAACATTATTGTCTATTTTTGTAATTCTTAAAGACATTATTAGTTGTTATATTTATCGTGTAGTATGAAACAATTTGTATGCTTTTTAATTTTATGAAATTACTATTTCTGATCATAACGTTTGCATGTAAAGAACAAATGTTCGAACATGGCTTCACGTCCGAATCAACGTTTAAACAAAATACCAGCAAATTCCAACAAAACGTTCAAACGTAAGACACTACGTTCACACTTTTCAACGCACAAACAATCTAAACGTTCAAATGATTAGAATATATATGTGCAAACAATAAACCAACAGCCAAACGTTAAAAATTTTACGTTCGAACGCTTCTCCTTTAACATCCAAATGCTATATTCAAACGTCACCAAGATAACGTTCCAACATAAATATCATTCGTGTGAAGCAAAAAAAATGAACGTTTAATTTTTTACGTTCAAATATTAATCAGTCAAGTTAACGTTCGAACATCAGTTGATGCATACGAACATTACTTTTTATGACAAATTTGAACTGTCACAAAAAAAATCATGTTTGAACATTACATCTTACGGAAGACTTCCAACTGTCACAAAAAAAATTATGTAATGCCTTTTAGGTGATGGTCTCAAACCGTAACAAAAAAATTTCTGTGACGGTTTGCTTATTTTTTGGGACAATTTTGTTCTTCACAAAAGCCAAAATGTTTTGTAATGGGTAAAGTTTAAAGAGTTCGGAGGTTGAGCGGGAAAGCCGCATTCATAAATGTTCGACATGCTTTTGCATGCAAATAGCACAAAAGAAGTGTTTTCATGCATGCACGTACGTATGTATGGATATTATATGAATATCCGAGCTAATTGAGTATTTATTTCTACTTTTTGTGATAAGCATGAGAAATAATAATATTCATGATCAATATATAGAATTACCTACATGGTATAATTATTTGATATTTATAATACACACACACAAACATATATACTTGTGGTATGCCTGCAAAATATCAATCTTTAGGTCCACCAAACCACTATAAGAAAATAGGTCATTTCCAACGATTTTAAGATTGCCGCAAAAGGTCCTTATTTGCGGCGATTTCTAAGTTACCGCTGAATTCCATCGCAAAAGTGGGAAATGCTGAGGGAGATTTACTGGGAGATTTACTATTCACTTTTTTGCGGCGATCTTAACATCACTGGAAAACAACTTCATTACATGTTATATTACTATCTATATCACTATATATTACTATATTAAAATAATATAGTGTATATATATATATATATATTATATATTACTATATTACTATACATACTAACTCCATATAATATTTTTCTAGTCTATATTTGAGGAAATATACTATATATAATATTTATACATGCATATACTATATATATAAATAAACTCATTCCTTTTACATTCGAACGTTTAAAATCAACGTTCGAACGGTACAGAAAATAACGTAACATTCGTACGATACATGTATATATGTAGTCTGTCCGAAAGTCAAATGGCTTTTCCACCCACATCCAAAATTAGAACCGTCGCACTTTGCCATTGAATTCGTTACACACTGCCACCAATCACCACCACAACCATCACAAAAAAGGTTAGTGTCCATTGCTCTCATTTTTATTGTGTTTTTTTAATGTTTTTAGGGGGTTTGGGTATGAATCGAAACCCATTTAGTGCCAGATTTGTAACTTGATTTTTCGGCCACCATGAGTGGCCAATGGCCAAATGGTCACGGTAGATAGTCTACACTCAGTGTATACTTCATTTCTACCATGTCCACTGCAAGGTTAACATCCTGTTTGAAGAAATGGGAAATGGCTGAGTCGACTCAACCATTTATGGGTTTGAACATCTGAACATGCAACTAGCAACATTCAAACGATTAGCTCAAGAAGAATGTTCCAAATTTCAGAAAAGTGTCAGTTGTACTCCGAACGTATATTAATTTACGTTCAATTTCATTCGAATGTATATACAATCAAACGTTTAAATGTAACGTCTTGTGGGACATTTTAGTCCTAACGTTCGAAGGTAGAACTACAATAGTTCAAACATTTAGTTAAATATGTTTGAATGCACTTTCACGTTTGAACATATGTACATGAAACGTCCGAATGTAACATTTCGTCGATCTTTTGACCCCGAACGTATGAACATGATTACCAACACATTTGAATGTTATCCTTTTATGTTCGAACATATTTCAGAACAGTTTTAATTTGTTTCCCTTTATATATATATATATGTATACTCATATTTTTTTCTTTCAGCAGGATATGGCTCATCCTATGACAACTAAGAAACGGGGTAAGGAAGGAACCCAGGACACTTCTTGGATAGGCTATAGAACTGTTATGGTCGAACGTGAAGTGTATATCAACGAGTTCGACAAGTTGACATGGGAGGACAAGAATCTAAAATCCGTATTTATTTCTAGAGGTTGGACCAACATCTGCGCACTGAGGGGGAGGATATACCCAATCATGGTCCGCGAGTTTTATATGTATATGTCATCCATGCCTCAGGATGCAACTACTCATACTGTGACTGTACGCAATGTTCAGTTCGAGTTATCGGTGGATGTCATCGCTGAGCTACTAGGGATCCATCACGTATCTAAGTCATCAACTACAATGGACGCTTAGGGTGAGGACCCACCAAATGTGGGTGCATCTCCATCATCTACTGGCTCAGTCGAGTCTATAGCCAGAGATTTAGACCGATCGCAGGTGAGGGGACCGATGAGCCTCAGGATGATGACCGCAATGAGGATTTCTTCATTCTCACTAAAAGATACCTCACACCGTTCGATAAGAAGAACGTTATCCCAGACCTTATTGCAGCCATTTTTTTGCATGTTGCATCTCATAGTTGTAACAAACGTGGATCCTATGGCCATAAGGTCACCTTCTGTCGGACTTGTGCACAAATCCTCCAACGAGTGGCACGTGGAGTGCCCATCCACTTGCACTGTGGATATTTGAGGGGATCTGTTATGAGGCGGGCATCATCTCCATTGACAACCAACCGTATGGGGTGATCATTACTCGATTATTACTGGAGTGAATAGTGGCACCCCAAGCGGAGGAGTGGTTGATTGAGCACATTAACCCCTAGACATGACCTCACATCATCACAACATTGGACAAGAAGGGGCGTGCTTGGTGTTAGCCTGGGCCTACACCAAATCTTGTTCCTCCAAACTAGTTTGGGACTGATGTTGCTTCCCATAGTGGGAGAGTACTAGTCAGTAGTCGATGGGTACATCTGGTAGGGAAGGCGCCCGCTTGGGTCGATGCGATTGTCTTCAGATTTATTACTGTCCCACATCGACCAATAGATAGCGTGAGTACAGCAGTCCTTCCTTAGTCACCGAGGTTGGCCATCGTTTAGATATCCTAAAGTGAAAAAGTCAACACAATAACTGGAGAATTTCATACATTTGTAAACAATTGGTTCTGAGCATTGCTGTAATTTTATCGTATTTTGTATTCATAGATTAATATATTTCTTTTTCTATACTTTATGTAATAAACAATATCATTCAATATATCTAGTGTTTTTGTATTTCAATTCTCAATCGTTTTTAATTTCAAATTCCATGTTTAATTTTAAAACAATTCATGTTCGTACGTTAATAACGATCGTTCGAACATAAACAAAATCATTCGAACTGTAAGACAAAACGTTTGAATGAATAATCTACATTCTAACATTCGAACGAATAATTTACACGTTCACACGTAAGTGGGCTTAATGTTCGGACGTAATATTTTATACGTTCGCATGTACTCATTCAAAAACAACATCATCTGAGTTACATTCGAACAAAACACTATTATAGTTCGAACGTATGTAACACCCCGTATTTTAGTGTATTTTTACTGAAGGAATTATTTTTATGGATTCAAAATTTTATTCTCTTATTTTAAAATTATAGGATTTTTAATTGGGTTATTTTTATGATTTTTAGTTTACGGAAAACTATTTTCGAAGTGCTTTCTTTAAATTAATTATTGTTATGTGTTTAAATTCTTCTCGAATTAAATTAACTTATTATTGGGTTTAAATTATTATTTTCATGTTAATCACTGTGTTTTTTGAAATATTTTATTTCACTAGCTGTTTTAAAATCGTTTCCGTTGGATCATTTTCGTGTCCCAAGTTATGAAGATTGGACCTCATTTCTTTTCCCTCTATTTTTCTTTTCCTTTTCTTTTTCTTTTCTTCTTTTCTTTTCTTTCTTTTCTTTTTCTCCTCCCTGGTTTCCCTTCCCGCGCGCGACTCTCTCTCTCTCTCGCCGTGCATTCATCTCTCCCCCAGCCCGCCGCCATGCTCCGGCGGTGGTCGACACCGCCCGGCTCCTCCGCTCCCCCTGCCGCCGGCGATCACCCCCCTCCATTTCCAGCTCCTCCATCACCGCCGTTAACCACCACGAACCCATTGAAGCCGCAACGTTCCATGCACCACTGCGCCGCCGTCGCGCCACCTCCGGCCACCATCTTCCTACCACTTCATCATCGACCTCTTAGCAACCCATTGGACCCAACCCCACCTCCGATCCGCCATTGGTGAAGCTCCACCATCCACTTTTCTGATTTGGGTATTTTGGTCTTCTACCGCCCATTGCGCCGCCATGCACGGCCAACCTTCACCACCACTAGCTTCACCGACCTCCCAAGGCCCTACCCTATCATTTTTGGGTCTTCGTTTGTCTCTGTTGAAAAGTGGGTATTTGTGACCCACGGCCACAATGTATTTTACACTGTTCTGTAGCTGTTTTTCCACTTCTTGCAGCTTCGTGATCCTTCAGAAATTGCTTTATAGCGCTGTAAGTATTTCTTCAAAGAATTCTTGTGAATTTAATGTATTTTTGCACTAACACATTTCACTGTATTTGAACTGTTGATTGGTTTTGCCAGACTGAGTCTGAGGAGTACGGGGGTCGGATGGATTGGTGATTGGAGTTGTTTGGTTGGATTTGATTGGATTGATAATTGTTGGTTTGAATATTGTGTTGGTTCATGTACATTGCATTTGTCACGCATGATCATGTTTGTAAAGGAAAACTGGGTTTTCGTGTATTGCATTCATGTTCATGTGTTTATGAAAACTGGGTTTTCATGTGAGTATGGAATTTGGGTGTGTGTGTATCACGACCCCAAGCCGAGATGAGACATTATCTCGGTGGAGCTCCTCTGGTTACTCGAGAGCGGAATATACTGAGTAACGTCCCCTGGATTGTCGCCGGGCGACAATGGGATCGGACGAGAGATTCGTGCCGACTCCGTGGTCCTTCTGCTGGTGGGGACTAGAGGATGTCTGGCCACGTACGCACTGGACGCGGAACTGGGCATCGCTCGTTGTGTAGTGTGGGTGCTTGGCCATGTACGCGCTGAGCGCGGAACTGAGCACCGCTACGAAGCCAGGACGTGCGGATGGTCCATAGGGGAGGCCATGGTGCATAGGGGGAAAATGTTTTACGGATTATTTTTTGGCCAAATGGGATTTTGGCGTGTGTTGGAGAAATTATCATTTTCGGGAAAAATGATGTTTTGAGGAAAATGCATATTTCATCATATGCATGTATGTTGGTTGCATTAAATGCATTTTATTTCCTGAGAATTACCTGCGGTACCATTATGTGGTAACGCAGATTTTGATGCAGAGGAGGAGGAGGAGGAGGGCGAGCTTGAGGAAACGGCTCCGCCCGAGGAGTGATCTGGGATCACTGGCTTTGTTATTTTATTTTACTCATTTGTATTTGGGACATGTGTTAAACTTTATTTTGGGATGACTGTATAAATGCTTTTAAACCTCTTCCGATATTTAGATTGTATTTTAAATTCTGGTACTTAGTAGACTTAATTATCCGCTGCGTTTTTATTGTACACTATTGCATGTACACACACTTGGCACTTCGTTCGGATGCGTGACCGTGTTGTCATCATCCCGGCGTCTCGATCTCCGTATTTTTTTTATAAGGGGGATTGGGGGCGCCACAACGTATAACAATTTCTCATCCATCTTTAGTAACGGTTTCTTTCAACCATCACAGTAAAACATTTTTGGTGGTGGTTTCACAACTGTACAAATTCAAAATTGTCAAAAAAACTCGATTTTGTTGTAATGCAACAACAATGCATGCATGCATCATGAGGCGGATTGATCTAGATGCCGTGAGAGAAAGGGAGAGAAAAGAGAGACAGAGCCTGAGGGCCGGAGGGGAAGGAAAGCCCTATGTTTCTAGGGTTCTGTTTACTTTCATGCTGCGCTAAACCACACCCAAATTTATCGTCTTCATTATTAATTAAAATCAGACTCTTAGGAATAAAGCAGGGTTGTCCATTTTAAAATTCCAAAACTTTCAAAAACTTAAAAACTAATATATATTTAATATATAATATTATAATCATGGAAAAGACATGAGAACATTGATCATCGTTTCGTACAATTGGTTGCATGATTAACCTTATTGATGATAATAATAATAATACACGATTCTATAATAATGATGATAATATTACATACAATGTACGTACACAGCATGATAGCCAGCTAGCCACTGGCCTTATTGTTGATAATACAAGCAGCTTATAATATTTATTTACAAAAGTTATCGTCACATGCAAACGACCTAACAGACCTATCGAGTTTCATTTGCTACCCATAATAAAAATGAAAACACCAATTATATATATATTTTTTAGTATAGTTGATATGGAAATTAATTCAGCTTTTACACCAGTGGTATACTGTTGGGTGTGTAAAAAATAGGGTTTATAATTAAATATATTTTCTCAATTCTAAAAGCATTTATAATTACCATTATTTAAGAAATATATCATGATATACTGAGGTGATCACTTTTTATATTATATAAGATTGTAAAGTTTTTTTCCCCCATAAAGTAGATCTAATAAATCGCATTTAGCCGCAATAGTTTATAAGTTTTACTTGATTGAAATCACTACGTAAACCTAGCAGTACTCATAAAAATATTATTGAATCCATGCTGCTAATTACCTGCATTTGAGAGTGGTGTAAGGTGAAGGTTTCCAGGATGTTTATAAGAAAAATTAAGTTAATCAAAAACAAAATGACGAGAAATGTAAGTGAAGTAGGAGGGTGATAGCATTTGTACCCACGATAGCGATCATTATAGTCTCAAAAGACACATGGTAGGGTTTTTCAGATAAATTTTATTGTTGCTTAGTGTGTCCAAGTGTATGGGAACATTTAGAGTCCAAAACTGCAAGGATCGCTAATCAGGAAAGTGCCATAAAAAATTGAGAAATATGAATTGTAAA
>CM036140.1:34702623-34721107 GCA_002916485.2 Juglans nigra | reverse complement strand
TTTTCCTCTTCTACTCTGTCGCCATGACAAAGCAAGGTCCGTTCTCTCTTTAGTCATCGCAATTTGATTCTTCTTCTCTGTAAATTCTATTTATATTGCTTCGCTCTTTCGTCAGAGCTCTCTGATTTTGTACAATACTTCCGTTGGATCTCGATATTTTAATATTGGAGATTCGTTTGGTTTGGAGAGTTTATTATTTTTTTAGTAAGGTCACCGATTGCGTTCAGGACCTGTAATTGCCTCACGATTGATCGTATAAACTTTAATTGAATCTTGGAATTCGTTCTTAGACGGACTTCCAAGTATTGCTATTTGATCGTTTCCTTAATGGTACTTAGAATTGTTCTTCGCCTTGCTGCTGCTATTCTCTTAATCATTATTAGCTAGCTTACGGTTGTTTCCTTGGAGCAGTTAATGCTGATGGTTTTTTCGTTGTTTATTCTAATGAAGATTCAACTTCGATATCTTGCAGATGATCTTGAACAAAATGCAAACACTTCTTTTTTTCCTCCTTGTGGTATGAATGATAACTTTTTCCCTGGTTGTGCTACATACTTATATTTGCTTGTGATTTCATTTTTTTTCATATCACATGAATTAGTTAGTAAAATGATTTTCTCAAGTAAAATCTATTTTACTTCAAATGGAGAGAAATTTGGTAGATATTACCTCATTGTGCTTTGTATTGTTGCATTTAACTATTTAAGCATTCGGTTGCCATCCATTGTGGGAATTGACAACTGTGATGTAAAGCTATTTCTAATTTTTTTCACCATGTGAGTGTGCTTTTGTTCTTTAATTCTTGTTTATCATTTTCATTTAATTCTTTCTTTTTGCAGGTTCCTTATGTTTCTCGCACTGATTATCAGTTGATTGATATCTCTGAAGATGGTTTTGTAAGTTTTATTTAGTAGTCTTTACTTTACCAATTTTTGGCAATGCTGTCATGTGATTACAAACAATCAATTGGTAATAGCGATTTGGTTCTCTCTCTCTGTTTTTTTTTTTTTATAAAGGTTTGGGAGGAGGTGGGGTTGGTTTTAGGACAGAGGCATGACTTTCACGAGCCATTGGTGTATGATGAGGACGTATAAGCAAGTGTTGTTGATTTCTTCTATTGGTAATTTACTTGGAATTTTCTGCTAAATCTTTGTATGAACTTCAAGACAAGTAACCTGTTCCTCTTTCTATTGCTTGTGCATGCCTTGATTCTATACCTGTTCCTCTTTCTTTTGATATTTATGTGGTCACACAAAGCTAGTCTCCCAAAGGAAGATGAGTCATGGTCAGAAGCAGGCCTTTTTGTTAGTGATGCCAAAGTTCTTTTACAATCTTTTGTTCATTGGTCTGTCCAACATATTAGCAGGACCTGTAACATAGTGGCACGCACTTAGCTAGAGATGCATTGTCTTTTTCTGTTCTGTTTCAGAAGTGAGAGTAGATTACATGGAGTGTATTACTCATTTGTTATGATTTCTTTTCTATGAATGAAAGTTCCATTTTCCTTTCCAAAAAAACAAAATAACGAATAAATATTTAAATAAATTTTAATATTTTAATAGAATAGTAATACATTTAGAGATTTTATTATATGATATTGTTAAATTTATAAAAATAAATTTTTTAATCAAATTTTGACCGAACTGTCACTAGATTACCAGTAGCGCTATAAGGTGTGTTGAAGGTTGCTAGATGGTTCATCGTTGTAATGTCTATGTCGTTCTGGGCCATATGATGATGTTTGAAGTGACCATACCATCAATGACTTTCCAACCCGTTTTCTATGTCCTAAATTAATGCCCGTAATTTCTACGTTCTTTTGGGCCACATCATGTTTAAAGCCGAAGACCACCATACCATCCACGACTTTCCCCCTTATTTTCTATGTCCTAAATTAATGCTCGTAATTTCTACGTCATTTTGGGGCATATCATGCTACATGCTGTCTTGTTTAGATAGAGAGATATATACATATAAACTTTTATTCATATGAATAATTCATATTAACGTGCTGTTTCCTGTATAAATTCAACATCCAAAATCAACCTCCCTCATACATATATAACATCATCGAAGGTGAGGACTTTCCCAAATAACTGTCCATGGAGGATAAAGTCATAATAACTGCAGTTTGTGATATGCATCTAAAGCTAAAGACATTGTGCTTTGCTGTTTCTGGAAAATGAATTTTAAGAATGATTAAAGGAAGACATCAAAGTGAGAAGCCATACGTTTATTCTCAATTTCTGTGTAGAATTTCTCAAAATGGTTTTTGAAAGGTATGATGAAGAGCTGACTAAATCAACATAAGGAGAAATGTGATTTAAACAGAAAGCATGAATATGGATACACACGTACATATGCACAAAGAGAGATTGTGACAGAGGCATTTGAAGGAAAATTTCACTTATTGTGGCTTTCAAATCTTTGCCTGTCTAAACATCTCATCTTCAGAACAGGATTCTATGCTGCACATGTCAACGCAAATATTTATGTCCACCCAAAGAATCACTGAAGCCAGGAAGATGGAACTTGGACTTGGGTTGCGGATAGTTTTTTTGCTGCCTCTCATTTCCTTTATCCTTATGCTCATTCGAACCACATGCTTGTCTTTCCCATTGATTGTAGCATGTTGTTTTCTTATTAAAATTCTGATGAAATTTAGAAAAAAGTTGAGGGAAAGTTTGACTTGTTTTTTGTTGTTCTATGATGAAATTTTGGTGCATATGTAAAGTTCATTGGGGTACACTTGGTGCCGCTTTTTATCAACCATCTCGCAAACACTCCAAACTCTCAATTATCATGATTCGCATATGGTTTTGAATTTCTAAAACAGAACACCCTAAAAATGGAGTAAAATGACATACCATGATTAGAAATTGCATACTCTAAAACTGAAAAGCAAAAACCGAAATGTAGAAAAGAAACCTCATAAAAATATCAGATTCCACTATATGGGAACAAAGTTAAAACAGCGAAGAACTAACAACAGAACACAACGCTCAATATCATGACAAACACAGATAATAAGATAAGAATAATACTCCATCCTTACGTGTCCTTTGGAAAGAACACAAAACAAAAAATATTTTGAAATAAGAAGCTTGAAACTAAAGAAACCGATTTTACTACCAAGGTTCCATGTGTCATCAACCATTGCCTTAATTATCTACCCGGCCACATGGCTTAGTACAATAGGACAAGAGAAATACTTGAACAACTTCATCTCTAATCTCATCTAACATATATAAGCCCTTGACAATAGAAAAGATAAATTAACTTGGTGGAAAAATAGTTGAACCTAATAATGCATCCAACTGTCCGTAGGGAATATTTGCCCAGCTTGAGATTTGAGAGTAATATGTCCAATTACTGTAGATATATATATATATATATATGGAAGTTTGGTGCATGGTGTGTGTGTGCGTGTGTATGCTACCCATCCAGACTACATTAATTAAGCAACATTAATAAGTTCGCTTACAAATAAGTTCTCTTCGAGTATTGTAAACTCCTTTCAATTTGTTTGTTTTTTTTTTTCAAACAGAATGTGACAACTATGCATGGCTTTCAATTATTGTAATTTCTTAACAGAAGTTCCAACTTTTTTCCAAGATGTGTAAAAGTTTGGTTGAGATCCATGATTCGAAATTCAATGGAATCCACATTAGATCACTAGAAAGAATTGAATTGGGAGGCTGCAACTAAATGCATGAGAAGATTTGGAATTATAAAGTGCCAAATACATTATTGTGGAAGGTATGTATGTATGTGTCTCATTCTCTCTCTCAATTCTTTAAAGGATGCATGACTTTAAAATAAATGATGATGATGATGATGATATTGGTTGAACATGGACATTATGATGTCACTGTGTTTCGAGAAAATCATATTCCAAAATGGTTCCAATATTATAAAGAAATTTTAGAAAATGAAATTGTTAAGAGGGGGGATAATGATATCCAACTGAGGGGAAATAAAGAAACGATACTAAATATTGAGGGGCACAATATTTGGAGGGTATAAGCAGAATTGTTGTATATACCCTTGCGTTTTTTTAAAGAAGGTAGTAGGTATTTATGTATGATTATTGCTGGAATAAACCGGTTAACAAAGGCTGATTTGAAGTATCGCAATGGAAATAAACAAAAGAAAATAATAACAATTACACACAAACACCAAGATTTAAGTGGTTCAACTCAATGTGAACCTACGTCCATTGGTAGGGTCGATATCAAGGATTTCACTATCAATAAAGATGGAGTACAGAAGATTTAATATAAAACTTCTTCTCAAAGAAGTTAACTCTCGCACGCTCTCAACTCTTAAATATCACTACCTCTCAAATAATGATTGAAGACAAAAAATGAAAACGTTGTTTCATATTTATAGCAAATGGCACAAACCCTAGTATGAGAACATTCGCTCAAGAGAGCAACGAGTGGTGCTCGAGCAAATAGTAGGGTTTGGCACCCGGCTTGAGCTAAATGTCGAGCGGGTGTCGAGTGAAGTATCTGATTGGCATCTTGCTCGAGCTGACTATCGATCGGGTGTCAAGTAAAATCTCTGTTTCCTCGCTATTGGTATCCCGCTCAAATTGTCTGGATGCACTCCGCTTGAGCTGAAGAAACACTGCTCGAGCGAACATACTGTAGATGCACTTTTTCAACTAGATTCAAGCCACCTCTCAACAAATCTCCACCTTGGCTTGAACTCTACCAAGCCTTACACAAAATCCTTCGATCATAGAACCGACCCCCTCCACCAAATCCCCTAAGGGAATCACAAATCTCGAACCCCAATCAAGTCCAAACAGAGTTTGAACTTGTATGCTGCAACTGGCTTAGTCATCATATCTGTTTGATTCTCAATAGTAGCAATTTACTAAATATCTACAATACCATCAACATAAAGTAGCAAATAAATGAAAGAACCATTAGATAACTGCCTATGGTATACACAACTATTATAGTTACTCAAATAACCATGATCAATCATAAAGGAATCAAATCCTTTATACCATTGCCTTGGAGACTGCTTCAGACCATACAAAGATTTCTTCAATCTGCACACATGATCTTCTTTACCTTCAACAATGAACCCCTATGGCTGATGCACGTAAATGGTCTCATCAAACTCATCATGTTGGAACGCTGTTTTGACATCAAGTTGTTGTAGCTCTATGTCATAGAATGCTACTATAGCAAGTAACACTTTGATCAAACTGTGTTTCACAACTTGAGAGAAAACTTAATTGAAGTTGATGCCTTCTCTCTGACTGTAGCCCTTAACAACTAAGCATGCCTTGTATCTTGCATCTGTATCACCTTGGATTCCCTCTTTCCTTTTGAAGACCCATTTGCAGCCAACAATCTTTATCTTCTTCGGCAACATAATCAGATCCCCATGTTTGGTTTTTATGAAGAGACTCAAATCTCTTCATAAAAATCACTGTGCAGATTCCTTTTGACAAATTCTAAATAACTGGAAGGCTCTTGACCAACAATGTTCTTTGTCGTAGTAAGTGCATACATTACCATATCTGTATGAGCATATCTCTAAGGTGGCCTAATCTGCCTCGTCTGTCTACCAGTAGCTATACTGTAGTCTTGCTCATCCTGTGCACCATTATCAGAATCAGAATCATGCTCATATACGATAGCATGATCTTTGGTGCCACGTGGCATCCCTGTGGTGCTTCTTCAACCTGAAACTCCACATTCTTGCTAATACCCTGCTTTTCACCTGTAGACACAATAAATCCTTACTCGGATTAAGCATAGATTTTTCATCAAATACTAGATCCTACTGATTACAAACCTAGGTGATTTAGGATTGGTACACCACAACCTAAATCCCTTCACACCACTGGCATGTCCAATGAATATGCCTTTCTTTGGCTCTTAACTCAAGTTTTCCATCATTAACATGAAAATATGCAGGACAACAAAAAATTTTCAAATTTGAATAATCAACAGGAGTATCAGACCATATCTCATTTATTGTTTTCAAACGAATATCTTTGGCTGGAGAGCGGTTAACCAGAAAGCAAGCGGTGTTGACTACCTCAACCCATAAATCCTTAGACAAGCCTATATTGGAAAGCATACTCCGGGCTCTTTCCAAAAGAGTCATATTTATCCATTCAGCTACCCCATTTTAATGTTCAATTCAAAATGATTAAAACTCAAGAATGTCAAAATCAACCTACAAGTAAAGCTGTAATAGCTGTAATTCGAAAATATCATATTTTTACCAAGGATAGAAAAATCCTAGTAAACACACCAAAAATAAATACGCAAATATGGCCGGTAAACCAGCTGAATTTTTCTTCTGAATTTCCAGCTGGGCCATAGCTAAAGTTGGGAAGTATGGTCGTACTAAGCTAAATTAAAACATTGTAGTATTTTCAGATTAAGAAAAAAAATAGTGCTATATATACGTAAAACTTTATATACAATATTATACGTATTGAATATCTACATCTATTTTATAAAAAAAAAAAATTATTCGAATTTCAAAATCTTCATAATTTTTATAGCTACACGGCAACATATATGATTATATTTATGCACGTAAAGTTTTAAAAATAAATAGCATTTTTCGGGGAAAAAAAACAAAAAACAGAAACAAGAATATGGCAGAATACTTATATTTATATAAATTCCATCTTGCTGTAAACTCAAGTTCCCTTCACTGAAGAATAAGCATTAAGCAGCCCCTCCTTTCTATTTCCCCCATTCACATGCCTGACGGGATTTTAAGCACACAGATGAGTGCTGAATTTTCGTTTTTTACAATTCTAGCTAGATAGCATCATATAGAAACTTATTGTAACACTAGTGGATAACTTCCCTCTGATCAGATGTAAAAGCAATGGCTTCTTTCGACATCAGCCATAGCTACAGCTAGCATCATATTTAATTTTTCGGGCCAACGTCCTTAATTTCCTTTGATGTGATAAATCTTCAATGCTCCCACGCAACTTGGGAAGAAGATAATTAAAACAGATTTGGGTGTCGACAAAGAGCTTTCTCAAAAGAATTAAGGTGCATGAGAGAAACTAGGAAGTCAAGTTTAGGGGGTGGATTTGTAAAAATTATTATAAAAAAAATGGGAGGCAAAAAACTAGTTAAATGGTTATTTGTTTGGATTTGTAGATGCATGATCAAAGTCTTTCCAACTTTTATCAAATTATCAAAAAATGGGAGGCGTGATCAAAGTCTTGCCTAGGAATAAAAAGTCTGGTTACTTTTTAGTTCCATAATTTGGGTTAACAAGTAAACTAGTAGTTGTGGTTTGCCTCTAAGACAAAACCGTTAATATTCAATAGACTTTAGACTTTTGGTATATCCTAAGATGAGAGGCTGAGAGCATTGGCATGGGTTGTTGCCAACTGCGCACCAAGAAGTTGCCGACAAGTTTGACCCACTTCTCTATTATTATTTATTTGCAATAAGTACTCTATAAATATAATTGGACCTCTTGGTGAATACTAATCTCGCATACAGATCAGAGGATGAGCACTACTTCTTCTTCCATGGCCTTTCAATTAGGAGCTTCTTCCTCTCTCTCATTCTCTTCTTCTTCCATTCGTAGATGGACTCACGATGTATTCTTGAGTTTTAGAGGTGAGGATGTTCGCCAAAACTTTATTTCTCATCTATACCATGCTTTGCATCAAAGGGGAATCAACACTTACATAGACAACAATCTTGAAAGAGGAGAGGAAATTTCGTCAGAACTTTTCAAAGCAATTGAAGGATAAATGATTTCTATGATTGTACTCTCTAAGAGCTATGCAGAGTCCCGATGGTGTTTAGATGAGCTATTGAAGATCCTTGAGAGTAAGGAAACTTTAAAACAAATTATTCTACCCCTATTTTACGACGTAGATCCATCAGAGGTACGACATCAAAAAGAGAGTTTTGGAGAAGCATTTGCAAAACTTAGATATAAGTTGAAGGATGAAGTAAAGATCACAAAGTGGGAGGCAGCTTTGGAAAAAGTAGCCAATTTTTCCGGACTCAAATTAGGGGACAGGTAGTTCTAATGAGCTCTGCTTATATATATGTTTATATATGATGTTAAAGAGAAGTTTATGGGAGAAATTTCGACAGATCACGGTTCTAAGAGTTTGCAAATCTATGAAGATCATTTGGTGCCATGCAAAACTATTTGATATTTATTACTTTTTTTGGCATTGAGTTTTATGCATACCATACTTAAATTAGAAATCTTTTCTTATTGAGGGATTTAATATCATACTACCACATTAATTTCACATGAAGTTTATAGGAGAAACAGAATAGAAGAACGTGAAAAAATACAAATTGAAATCTTCTCAAAATTAAGGGAGGGACAAATTCAAGAATGGAACAAAAAAGTAGTTAAAATGTTTAATAATTCATATAACGAACGAAGAATGTAGTCTGAAAAGACTGTGAGGAAGAATAAAGCCTATCTTTGACATGGTAATCTACTCTGTCATTTTGTAATGGAGAGAAAAAGAAAAAACGATATTGTTACTAAATCATCTTTATGTGTGTATTACAGTGAAAAGTCTTAACTCTTTAAATTTCTTTTGTCTTTTATATTGATAGGAATGAATCAGAGTTTATTCAGGATATCATTAAATGGGTGGACTCAATAATGGTAAATCGTACATTTCTTAATGTTGCTAAGTATCCAGTTGGAATAGAGTCCCGTGTACGAGACATTTATCGACATTTAAATATGGGAAGGAATGATATTATATGCATGGTAGGGATATTTGGAACCGGTGGAATTGGTAAGACAACTATTTCAAAAGAGATCTATAACAGAATTTCTTATCAATTTGAAGGAAGTTGTCTCTTGAAAAACATTAGAGAAATTTCAAAAGTAGGAAGTCTGATCCAGCTGCAAAAGACACTTCTTTATGAGATTTTGAGAATAAGTTTGGAATTTCATGATACTGACAAAGGCATCAATGTAATTAGGCAGAGACTTTGCTCTAAAAGGGTTCTCCTAATTCTTGATGATGTGGATGACTTGGTCCAACTGGAAACATTGGCTGGAGCTCGTGATTGGTTTGGTTTAGGAAGTAGAATCATCATCACAACAAGAGATCAACATTTATCAAATATATCTGAAGTTGATTCAAAATGAAGAGATTGGACCATAATGAAGCTCTTGAGCTCTTTAGTTGGCATGCTTTTGAGGAAGACAAACCTATTGAAGATTATGTGGAACTCTCTAAGCAAGTAATGCAATATGCTGATGGCCTTCCCCTAGTTTTAACAGTGCTAGGCTCAGATTTAAGGGGTAAGAATATAAATTACTGGAGAAGTACATTGGATAAGTATAAACGAATTCCTAGCAAAAATATTCAAAAAGTACTTTGTATAAGTTATGATGGATTGGATGATAACGAGAAGGAGATTTTCCTCGATATTGCCTTTTTTTTCAATGGACAATACCTGGATCATGTCGTTAAAATATTAGACAGCTGTGGTTTCTCTCCGGAGAATGGTATCAAAAGGCTTATAGATAAATGTCTCATTACAATTACTACTTACAATACATTGTGGATGCACGTCTTGCTACAAGACATGGGAAGAGAAATTGTCCGAAAGGAATCACCCAAAGAACCAGGTGCACGTAGTAGATTATGGTTTCATGAAGATATTCACCATGTACTAGAGCAAAATACAGTAAGTTCTTAGATTAAAAGCTCTTTCAATTGAACGCTTTTTACTGGTAAAACTTACAAGAAAAGTGTTGAATTTCTTTTCATAACAAATTATGGTAAAGAACTGCATATTAAATAAAATATCATATATGTATCGATAAATAATGTGGTCTTTCTTTATATTTCCAACCTAAAGTAATGTATTTAACTCATACTTAAATGTCCTTCATCCAATGTTTTTAAAGATATATAATCATCCATTTTCAAAGACAAGAATGAGTTTTTTTAATCATGAGTATACTACCTTGTCTTATATGAATGAATAGTTAATAATGACAAGTAAATTTGAAAAAAGATAAATTTTGAAGGTGATTAAATACTTTTGGATAATAATGGATATTATAATTTTAATAAGTGCTTATAAACAAATATTTTAACGATCTGACATTACTGGCAGATTTATGAATTGTCTCTTTAGGGAACTAACAATGTTGAGGGGATAGAAGTAATTCTGCCCGAGGACGATGATCATGACATGATACACTTGAGCCCTAAATCATTTGCAAAGATGAAAAGACTTAGATTTTTTAAAAGCCATGGTGCATACTTTTCTGGAAGATCACTTGATTATCTTTCTAATGAATTAAGAGTGCTTGATTGGTCAAATTGTCCTTTACAATCTTTGCCATCCAATTTTCGTGGAGAGAAGCTCTTTGATTTCAAACTATATAGAGGCCGCATCCAGGAGATTAGCGGGCAATTTAAGGTCCAATTATTACTTTCAATATTTCCTTCTTTACACTCGTGATGTAAACTTCCTCAGGGTTAATATACATATTTGTTGTTTTTCAACAGAACTTGACGAGAATGAAATTTTTTGAGTGCAAGTTCTTAACCAAAATCTCAAATCTTTCGAGTTGCTCAAGTTTAAAGGAATTGGATATTATGGATTGTGAAAATTTAGTCGAAGTTCATGATTCTATTGGATTCCTAGATAAGCTTGCTCGTTTGCGTCTTTGTCAATGTTCTAACGTGAAGTGTTTTCCAAGACGTCTCAAGTTGAGATCTCTAGAAGTCCTTACACTTCATAATTGCTCAAAACTTCAAAGCTTTCCAGAAATCGAGTGTATAATGGAATATTTATGTTGCATCTCATTATGGGGCACTCCAATAAAAGAATTGCCTACATCCAGTGGGTACCTCACTCCTGCGCTTAAAGAGTTACTTTTGGGACAATGCACAAGACTTATGCGTCTCCCCAGTAGCATTCATCAGTTGCAAAATCTAAAGGTGCTTTGGCTCAGTGACTGTATTAATGGATGCTTCACTGGGATTGAACGCTTATATATAGAAGGCTGCAAGGAGCTGATGTGTCTCCCAATCAGTGTTTCTCACTCGCAACATCTAAAGAGTCTTTCTCACGAAAATTATACAAATCTTGCAAAAGAAGAAATAGGTGTATCCTTTTGGTACCCCGTTGGGTGTAAACATATACACCTAACATCATCCAGAATGATGAAAATAGCAACTTGGAATTCAACGGATATCCACAACACAAGAGGCTTTCTTACAACTTGGGCAATTCAAATGTGGTTGTCGATTGCGCAGGTGTTGACGGTGATTTCGCAAAAGCAGAAGGAGGCTCTGACTCTGAGGGAAGTTTAAAAGAAGAAGAAGTACCTGCCTCTCGATCTGCGTCCCAAGAAGGCCAGGGAATTCGAAGAAGGCTTACTAGGCATCAGGTCAGTGTCATTGCATTGATAAAATTCCCCATTTTGGTTTTTTTTATTGGATTAATTTTGTTGGATTGGTTTCATGATATTAATGGCGTGTACAAGGATTTTACGATGCCAGTGCAAAAGGGTTTCTCAAATGATCGGCAGAAGTCAAAGCAAATTTGGAGGAAACATGTGTGGGTGGTGTTGTTGCTGGACTTGTTTGTGTGCTCAGTGTTGTTCGTGATATGGTTGTGGGTCTGCAGGGATTGAATGGTTGAGTTGGTGGCATTTTGGTTCTCTCTCTCTCAATTATTTTTGAAGGTCTGGGAGGAGGTGGGGTTGGTTTTAGGACAGTGGCATGACTTTCACGAGCCATTGGTGTATGATGAGGATGTATAAGCAAGTGTTGTTGATTTCTTCTTTCGGTAATTTACTTGGAATTTTCTGCTAAATCTTTGTATGAACTTCAAGAGAAGTAACCTGTTCCACTTTGTATTGCTTGTGCATGCCTTGATTCTATACCTGTTCCTTTTTCTTTTGATATTTATGTGGTCACACAAAGCTAGTCTCCCATTTTAGCTGGCTTATGCTTCTCTTTTTGTTTCCCTTTTTTGTTAGTCTTTTGGTTCAATCTGAAATCTTTATTGTCTTACTTTAAAACTGTCTCCAAGTTCATCCTCTGTATTTGGTTGAAAACAAAGACTAGAGCAGCTAGATGAGCACCGAGTGCAATCCTAAAATCTTTTACTTGATTTTATATGTAGACTTTGGTTGTAGCTAGTAATCCATTGCAGTCGAGAATATTTCCATCCTCTGTATTGGGCCAAGCTCCATTTCATAGCTAGGAGCATAAAATCCAGATGTAGAGTTACTTGCATTCAGTTCTTACATTGCAAGATAAAAAATCTCGTACTTTGTTTTGCGCAATAACTTTTTTAGAGATCTTTCTGTCGAAAGCCGTTAAAATTATTCAACATCTGGTTCGATACGCTATGCATGTGCCAAGGAAGTGTAGGGAAAGATGTTACGAAAGTCGTGTATTGCCTGTTGATCTCTTGGAAAGGCATGTAAGGTTCATTCTGTTATGCTTCTATTGATTGCTTTTGTACGGTATAATTGTGATTTTTCTCTTCTTCGTTTTGTATACTATTTCTCACCAGATGCCAAGAAAACCTTGTTGAAAAGTAATGAGAAAAGCACTACACCTATTCGAAGAAATGTTGCAGAGAGACTTTTGACTACACAAATTCATTTCACTCTTTCTTAATAATTCCTCAGTACAATAGTGCAGTATTTATAGACATTTTGAGTATATTTCAGACAACAAATTCTAGAAGATATTTAGAAAAGGTACTCGTATTCTGTTATGAAAAATATTCGAGAATCTTTTACTTTATTCCATCACGTCTCCTATGCAATTCTGTTGAGAGTTTGTTGCAGAAGCTTCTTTGGTTGCTGAATCACTATGTGCTCTATTATCCCCCCTTGCTTCAAGCGACATAGGAAGTATGGTAAGACTTGAACGCAACAATGAGAAGCAGGCAGTAGACAAAGGCTTTGTAAGAATATCAACCAGTTGGTCATGGCTAGAGACAAAGGACACAGTGAGTGTTTTGGCTGCCACACGGTCCCTCACAAAATGAAAATCCAGGTGCACATGCTTTATTCTAGAGTGCAAAATAGGGTTAACAGAAAGATAAGTAGCACCTAGGTTGTCACAAAGTAAAGTAGGTGGATTAGTAAGAAAAATTCCTAATTCCTTTAATAAAGATTGTAGCCATAGTAATTCACAGGCTGTATTTGCCACCGACTTGTATTCAGCCTCAGTTGAGGAACGTGCAACCGTAGGTTGCTTCTTTGAACCCCAGGAAATCAAGTGTGAACCAAAAAAGATGCAAAAACCACCAGTGGACTTCCGGTCATCGGGGCAGCCAGCCCAATCAGGATCAGAGAAGGCAATAAGTTTACAAGATGAAGTAGGAGAGAAATATAAGGCAAAGGAAGCTGTGAGCCGAAGATACTAGAGTATTCGTTTTATAGCTTGCCAATGGGGAAGGTGGGGACAGTGCATAAACTGATAGACCTTATTTACGGCAAAGGAAATATCAGGCCTTGTGAAGGCAATATATTGGAGACTCCCTACGACACTATGATAAAGCGGTGGATCCTCAAAGGAAGAGCCTTCAAGTGTAGACAACTTAGTTGAAGTAGACGTAGGTGTAGACACTGGCTTTGAATTGTGCATATTTGTGCATAAGAGTAAATCAGAAATATAATGTGATTGAGAAAGAAATAAACTAGCAGAGTTGCGAAACACTTGGATTCCTAGGAAATAATGTAACATGCCAAGATCTTTTACTGGGAATGCAATGCGAAGTGCAGTGATGAAATCAGTGATAAGAGAAGGGTCAGAGGCAATAACTATGATATCATCAACGTAAATTAACACATAAACAGATGTTGAAGCATATGTATAGATGAACAATGAGGAATCAGAAATAGAGGCATGGAAACCCAAAGTAATTAATTTCGAACTTAGTTTGGAAAACCAGGCTCGTGGAGCTTGTTTAAGCCCATAAATGGATTTTTTGAGTTTACACACATGATGAGGAAAGTCAGGATTTACAAACCCTACTGGTTGCTGCATGAAGCCGTCCTCCTCCAAGTCACCGTGAAGAAAGGCGTTCTGAACATCAAGCTGATGCAGGGGCCAGTGACTGGAAACAACAATAGAGAGCAACAACCGAATGGTTACTGGTTTGACAACCGGGCTAAAGGTCTCAGAGTAATCAAGACCAGATTGTTGATGAAACCCTTTAGCAACCAATTGAGCTTTTCGCCGCTTTAGGTTGCCATCAGCATGTCTTTTGGTCTTGAGAACCCATTTTGAGCCAAGAAGATTCTGACTGGGGTGTGGAGGGACAAGGGTCCATGTTTGATTATGAAGAAGGGCCTCAAATTCGCTGGCCATGGCAGCACGCTAGGCAGGAAATTTCGAAGCCTCTGTGTATGAAGAGGGTTCTTCGGGAATGGGCTTTGATTCAGTAAGATGCAAGATGGATTTTGGAGGGGGCCAAGGTACGGTACCGTTCGAACGACGTAGAGGACAATGGGTGTTTTTTTTGGAGCGAGTTTCCATGGGATGAACCGAAGAAGAAGATGGAAGAGAGTTAGGTTAAGATGGAATCGGTGAGGAAGTAGAAGGAAGGATGGGTACCGCGGTTGACTGAGGAGACGAGGTAGTATTAGAGAGTGACGACACTGGTAAGGTAGATGAGAGATGAGGGTTTGATTGGGAAGACGATGACGCGGAATTATGAGGAGAGAACTCGGGAGCTGAAGTGGGTAAGTTGGATTGATAGGCTGATGATGTGGGGCCGAAAGAAAGGAATGAGGTTGGACGTTGAGAATAAGAAGAGGAAGGTGTAGTCTGTGAAAAGGAAGATGAGGTAGTATCGAATGAGATACTGGGCTGAGGGAGTGTGATGGGCTCAGAGGGAAAAGTATCTAAGTCAAGATGGGTCGAAGGAGGTAGGGAGGTCTGAGCAGTAGGTATAGAAGAATTTGTATTGATTGCAAATGGGAAATAATTTTCATCAAACCGAACATCTCGTGAAATATAAATGCGTCCAGACGGAATGTGAAGACAATTGTGCCCTTTATGATCAGATGTGTAGCCTAGGAAAACACAGAGTTGAGAATGCATGCCAAATTTATGATGATTACAGGGACATAAATTAAGTTCGAAATTAGGACGTAAATTAAGTTCGAAATTAATTACTTTGGGTTTCCATGACTCTCTTTCCAATTCCTCATTGTTCATCTATACACATGCTTCAGCATCTGTTTATGTGTTAGTTTACGTTGATGATATCATAGTTATTGGCTCTGACCCTTATCTTATCATTGATTTCATCACTACACTTTGCACTGCATTCCCAGTAAAAGATCTTGGCAAGTTGCATTATTTCCAATGAATCCAAGTGTCTCGCACCTCTGCTGGTTTATTTCTTTCTTAGTCACATTATATTTCTGATTTACTCTTACGCACAAATATGCACAATTCAAAGCCTGTGTCTGCACCTATGTCTACTTCAACTAAGCTATCTGCACTTGAAAAATATTCGAGAATCTTCTACTTTATTCCAACATTTCTCCTGTGCAATTCTGTTGAGAGTTTGTTGTAGAAGCTTCTTTGGTTGCTGAGTCACTATGTGCTCTATTAAAAGGGAAAAGGAGCCCATCTTAATTAGCTACAGACCAGATTGTTGATGAAATTGGACATGAGACACCTGACTTAACATCAACAGGCTGGGCCGTTACACTTGCCAAAACTTCCTGCTTTGACACCTCAATTTGATCCTAAAAAAAAATAAATTTAACCACTCTTATACAAGACTCATCTCGAGCAGCCTTTAGATAACTACATGACGAGGAGCTGTTTCTGGATTCGTTGCAGTGCAGAACATGAGCCAAAAGGTTTATGGTTTGAATAAGATAACTGCCATCCACATACGTATGACGGGGCCCAAGTCACATGGTCTATATTTCAAAATGACTAGTCAATAGACGTTATCGTACTTATTCATTATACTCTAAAATGACTGACCAAGATTACAATTCGAGTTCTTTGTAATCATTCCACCTGATATATATTTTTCCTCTGGGGTGGTTCATAATTCTTTTTTCTGGATGTCAGTTTTTAACCACGATTCCAACTTTTTCTTAGATGTCCAGGTGTGATTTCTAAACCATTATTCCAACCCATTAACTAGATATCTATTTTTTCAGTTATCTATTTTAGAAACAAAATACTGTGCCGGTTTCTAAGCATGGGTTCCAAATTTTCAACTACTCAGAGGAAACCCAAAACAAACAAAACCAAGCCAATGCATTCTACCCGATTGCCAACATCTTTTGGGCAGCACTCAATCTACCCCAACTCTATTTTAAAAAAGTTAACCAAGCCCATAAAAAATGACCGAAGAGAACCAAAACACCAAAGAATGACTGGTCTAGTCTATATCAATATCAAATATTTGGGACCCGTTTGGATACTAGAATATCTCAAAATATCTATAAATAGTAGTGAAATAGTTTGTAAATAATAGTAAAATAATATGAGAATAATATTGAATAGTAGAGAAATAGTTTGAAAATATCAAAAAATAATTGTGTTTCCAAACATAGTCACTTGTTTTTTATATTATTGAGACCCACATTGAATATGAATAAGTTTCTTCTTGAATTCCTAATTTCTGATGGACTTCCTTGTTATCTCAAGATATAGGGGCCCAAGGTGGAGATTAGGCCTCCCTAATATTGCATATATACACGTCTGCCATGCCCCATCCTGTCTCATCTTTTACGTGCACAACTTGGATTCTGGTTGCTCAACCAATTATTTATCTTCTTTCTCCTTGAGCTGGTTCCTTTCTTTTACAATCAGTACTAGGATTCAGCAAGAATAGAAGTTCATTACCATTAGCAAGAATAGCAGAAAATTATTAAACTAGTAGGTTTACTATCAACTTCTAGTACTCGATTTGCTTTCAGACATAATCAATCACGTTAAAGTGCATGGAAAGTCACAAAAGTGTTTCATTGGGGAACACATTTTCCATATTTTCTCCATCCTTTAGACCAAATTCGTCAAGTTAAGGACCTACTTGATCAGAAACATCCCTTGTAAATAGTGACAATTACAATTTTACAAACAAAAAGGAACATCCTCACTTCTCTCCTTTCTTTGACCCACTTCTCTATAATTGCACCTCTCTTGAGAACATTTATCACACGTACGGAGGAGATGATCACTTCTTCCTTGGCCATACAAGGAGCTTCTTCCACGCTCTTGTCGTCTTCAACTTCTTCCATCCAAATAAATATGTGAGAATTATGGTTTAGATCCATGATATTAGAGGCAGTTCTTGGGTTTATTTCATCTAATTTATATGATAGATGGCTTGGGTCATTGGTTTTGGGCCTAAAAAACTTCTTGTTTACCTTGAATCCTTTGACCCGACATTTTACGAGTTCAACCTCTTTTAACTATGAATAATACTACATACAGTCGTGAAGTACGTAACTGCCGTGCAGTCGCTTTAAAAAAGAGTGTCGTCCACTATTAAAAATTTAGTTTTTTTTCATATGAGTTCCATATTTATTTATTTTTTTTCAAAGTGATTACATGGCGCTTGCGTACTCACAACTGTAACTATCATTTCTCTACTCCTTTAACTATAAAACGTCGAACACCACCAATTCACCCTTGATTATGCACAAAAGCCTCATAGTATTCGAGTGGGTTGTTTTCCAGCCATGTTATGGATGATATTTATGGTTCCCCCCCCCCCCCCCCCCCCCCCCCCCCCCCCCCCCCCCCCCCCCCCCCCCCCCCCCCCCCCCCCCCCCCCCCACCCACCACCCCCCCCTCCCCCCCCCCACCCCCCCGACCCCCCCAGCCCCCCCCCCCCCTTAACTAGGGCTGCAAAACTGAGTAACCTGTTTAACATTTGAGCCCGATCTAATCCGACCTGCATTTATGAGTGTGTCAGGCTAACCCGACTCGACCCAAAGATTCAACCAGTTGTTGTTGTTGTTGTGCTTTTTTTTTTTTTTTTTCCCTTCTTCTTCCTTATGGGGTACACGCCCAAGCCAACTAGAACTGGTTACTAAACCCTACAACACACCACCTCTTCGCGCGCGCTGGTGATTCCCGTCGGTTGTGAGTAGTACTTCACCCAGAGCTGAAGACGGAAAGCATGGGAGGGAAAAGCAGCAGAGAGAGAGAGATCGAGAAAGACCGGCGGGTTGGATATCTCTTGCAGAGCTCACGGTTTGGACGGGCACACGGGATCTCGACCAAAAACACCCCTTTAATTTTCTTTTCTATGAATGAAAGTTCCATTTTGCCGCTTCCAAAAAAAAAAAAGAATACCGATTAAATATTTAAATTACAGTTAGAATTAAAATAAATTAAAAAGTTAAAATTATATTTTAATAGACTAGTAATATATTTAGAGATTTTATTATTTGATATTGTTTAAATTATAAAAATTAAATTTTTTAATCAAATTTTGACCGAACTGTC
>CM036140.1:34681175-34697623 GCA_002916485.2 Juglans nigra | reverse complement strand
ATTGCAAGTTGGCTTAGCAAGAAACTTCCTACGCAACTTCATTTAAATTTGTACTTGGAAGAAGATAATTAAAACAGATTTGCGTCATGTCGACAAAAGCTTTCTCAAAAGAATTAAGGTGCATGAGAGAAACTATATAGGAAGTCAAGTTTAGGGGGTGGATTTGTTAAATGGTTATTTGTTTGGATTTGTAGATGCATGATCAAAGTCTTGCCTAGGAATAAAAAGTTCCATAATTTGGGTTAAAAAGTAGTAGTGTGGTTTGCCTTTGAACTTTGAACTTTTACTGATCCTTATCTTTCCAACTTTTATCAAATTAATGAGACAAATTATAAGTGGGTACGTATCCTGGACGTTTGCTTTACGTTGAAGCCATTTTGGTCAAAACCGTATAAATAGGTGCAAGTTGACTTAAGTTCAAAACCGTTAATATTCAATAGACTTTAGATTTTTGGTATATCCTAAGATGAGAGGCTGAGAGCATTGGTATATCCTAAGATGAGTAGTTGACGAGAAGTTTGACCCACTTCTCTATTATTATTTATTTGCAATAAGTACTCTATAATTGGACCTCTTGGTGAATACTAATTAATCTCGCATACAGATCAGAGGATGAGCACTTCTTCCATGGCCTTTCAATTAGGAGCTTCTTCCTCTCTCTCATTCTCTTCTTCTTCCATTCGTAGATGGACTCACGATGTATTCTTGAGTTTTAGAGGAAAGGATGTTCGCCAAAACTTTATTTCTCATCTATACCATGCTTTGCATCAAAGGGGAATCAACACTTACATAGACAACAATCTCGAAAGAGGAGAGGAAATTTCGTCAGAACTTTCCAAAGCAATTGAAGGATCAATGATTTCTATCATTGTACTCTCTAAGAACTATGCAGAGTCTCGATGGTGTTTAGATGAGCTATTGAAGATCCTCGAGTGTAAGGAAATGGTAAAACAAATTATTTTACCCTTGTTCTACGATGTAGATCCGTCAGAGGTACAACATCAAAAAGGGAGTTTTGGAGAAGCATTTGCCAAACTTAGATATAAGTTGAAGGATGAAGTAAAGGTCACAAAGTGGGAGGCAGCTTTGGAAAAAGTAGCCAATTTGTCCGGACTCGAATTAGGGGACAGGTACTTCTTATGAGCTGTGCTTATATATATATATATAAGTTTATATATGATGTTAAAGAGAAGTTTATGGGGAAAATTTCGACAAATCCCAGATCTGGGAGTTTGCAAATCTGTGAAGATCATAAGGTGCCATCCAAACTATTTGATATTTATTAGTTTTTTCCGGCATTGAGTTTTATGCATATCATACTTAAAATAAAAATATTTTATTACTGAGGGATTTAATATATCATACTACCACAATAATTTCGCATGATGTTTATACGAGAAACATAATAAAAGAAGTGAAATAAAACAAATTGAAATCTTCTCAAAATTAAGGGAGGGTTAAATTCGAGAACGGAACAAAAAAGTAGTTAAAATGTTTAATAATTCATATGAAGAATGAAAAATGTAAGTCGGAGAAGAGCACGAGGAAGAAGAAAGGTTATCTTTGACATGGTAATCTACTACTGTCATTTTGTAATGGAGAGAAGGAAAAAATGATATTGTTACTAAATCATCTTTATGTGTGTATTTATGTGACAAGTCTTAACTCTTTAAATTTCTTTTGTTTTATATATTGATAGGAATGAATCAGAGTTTATTCAAGATATCATTAAATGGGTGGATTCAATAATGGTAAATCGTACATTTCTTAAGGTTGCTAAGCATCCAGTTGGAATAGAGTCCCGCGTACGAGACATTTTTCAACATTTAAATATGGGAAGGAATGATATTATATGCATGATAGGGATATTTGGAACCGGTGGAATTGGTAAGACAACTATTTCAAAAGAGGTCTATAACAGGATTTCTTACCAATTTGAAGGAAGTTGTTTCTTGAAAAACATTAGAGAAACTTCAAAAGTAGGAGGTCTGATCCAGCTACAAAAGACACTTCTTTATGAGACTTTGGGAATAAGTTTGGAATGTCACGATACTGAAAAAGGCATCAATGTAATTAGGCATAGACTTTGCTTTAAAAGAGTTCTCCTAATTCTTGATGATGTGGATGACTTGGTTCAACTAGAAACATTGGCTGGAGCTCGTGATTGGTTTGGTTCAGGAAGTAGAATCATCATAACAACAAGAGATCAACATTTATTAAATATATCTAAAGTTGATTCAAAATATGAAGTAAAGAGATTGAACCATAATGAAGCTCTTGAGCTCTTTAGTTGGCATGCTTTTGAGGAAGACAAACCTATTGAAGATTATGTGGAACTCTCTAAGCAAGTAATGCAATATGCTGAGGGCCTTCCACTAGTTTTAACAGTGCTAGGCTCAGATTTAAGGGGTCAGAATATAAATTATTGGAGAAGTACATTGGATAAGTATAAACGAATTCCTAGCAAAAATATTCAAAAAGTACTTTGTATAAGTTACGATGGATTGGATGATAATGAGAAGGAGATTTTCCTCGATATTGCCTTTTTTTTCAATGGACAATACCTGGATCATGTCGTTAAAATATTAGATAGCTGTGGTTTCTCTCCGGAGAATGGTATCAAAAGGCTTATAGATAAATGTCTCATTACAATTACTACTTACAATACATTGTGGATGCATGACTTGCTACAAGACATGGGAAGAGAAATTGTCCGAAAGGAATCACCCAAAGAACCAGGCGCACGTAGTAGATTATGGTTTCATGAAGATATTCGCCATGTACTAGAGGAAAATACTGTAAGTTCTTAGATTAAAAGCCTTTCAATTGAACATTTTTTACTGGTAAAACTTACATGAAAAGTGTTGATTTCTTTTCATAACAAATTATGGTAAAGAAGTGCATATTAAATAAAATATCATATATGTATCGATAAATAATGTGGTCTTTCTTTATATTTCCAGCCTAAAGTAATGTATTTAACTAATTAGGGGAATCATTGTCCTTCAACCAACGTCTTTAAATATATATAATCATCCCTTTTCAAATACAAGAATGAGTTTTTTTAATCATGAGTATATTGCCTTATCTTATATGAGTGAATAGTTAATAATGTCAAGTAAATTTGAAAAAAGAGAAATTTTGAAGGTGATTAAATACTTTTGGATAATAATGGATATTATAGTTTTGATATTATAATTTTAACAAGTGCTTATAAATAAAGATTTTAACGATCTGACATTACTGGCAAATTTATGAATTGTCTTATTAGGGAACAAACAATGTTGAGGGGATAGAAGTGATTCTGCCTGAGGGCAATGATCATGACATGATACGCTTGAGTCCCAAATCATTTGCAAAGATGAAAAGACTCAGATTTTTTAAAAGCCATGGTGCATACTTTTCTGGAAGATCACTTGATTATCTTTCTAATGAATTAAGAGTGCTTGATTGGTCAAACTGTCCTTTACAATCTTTGCCATCTAATTTTCGTGGAGAGAAGCTCTTTGATTTCAAACTATATAGAGGCCGCATCCAGAAGATTAGCGGGCAATTTAAGGTATGATTATTACTTTCAATATTTCCTTCTTTAAACTCGTGATGTAAACTTCCTCAGGGTTAATATACATATTTGTTGTTTTTCAACAGAACTTGACGACAATGAAATTTTTTGAGTGTAAGTTCTTAACCAAAATCTCGAATCTTTCGAGTTGCTCAAGTTTAAAGGAATTGGATATTATGGATTGTGAAAATTTAGTCGAAGTTCATGATTCTGTTGGATTCCTGGATAAGCTTGCCCGTTTGCGTCTTTATCAATGCTCCAACATGAAGAGTTTTCCAAGGCTTCTCAAGTTGAGATCTCTAGAAGTCCTTACACTTTTTAATTGCTCAAAACTTCAAACCTTTCCAGAAATTGAGTGTATAATGGAATATTTATGTTTCATCTCATTATGGGGCACTCCAATAAAAGAATTGCCTTCATCGATTGGGTACCTCACTCCTGCGCTAAAAGAGTTACTTTTGGGACAATGCACAAAACTTTTATGTCTCCCTAGTAGCATTCATCAGTTGCAAAATCTAAAGGTGCTAATTTGTCTCAGTGACTGTATTAATGGATGCTGCAAGGACCTGATGCGTCTCCCAATCAGCGTTTCTCACTCGCAACATCTAAAGTGTCTTTCTCTAGAAAATTTTACAAATCTTGCAAAAGAAGAAATAGGTCTATCCATTGGGTACTCCACGTGTCTTAATCCTTCACAAATAACATTATCTAGAACGATTAAGAGGTCTGAACCAGAATCAAGTACTGAATTACGACGACAACTCTTGTCGTCGCTTTATTGGTATCTTGACGACTTCTCTATTTATAGCACATCCACTTTGCAAGAGCTTGATCTATCTTGGAGTGCTGTTGTCAGCCTTCCTCCGACAATGAAAATATATGTTGAATTGAGGATTCTCAGATTGTGCCATTGTGAGAAACTTCAAGAAATTCTATATCTTCCACCAAATATACAAGAGCTATATGTCAGAGAGTGTTTCTCCTTGGAACGATTCCCAGAAGTATCAACGAAATTTCAATTCTATCCATCCTGTGGCTTGCGAGAGCTAAGATGGATTGACTTGTCCGGTTGCCATAAATTGGTAGCAAATATAGGGAGTCAAGTGCCAAATCCTTCATTTGTTGAGGTATGTCTGTATTTCTCTCTGCATTTTTTTTTTTTTTTTGTAGGTGTTTGTGTTTACAAATTGCCATGTGTTCATGAAAATATGTGGTACATGTTTAACAGGAACATATTCAAGACCATTCATGTGGTATTATATTTCCAGGGAATAAGATTCCAGATTGGTTTAGCCATACTAAGGAGATTTCAAATGGTGATGATTCTTGTGAATTGGATATTAGTGGTCCCTTGTATTTGGAAGAAATCATAGGTATTGTTTTTTGTGCTGTTCTTGGATCCGACCCGGATTACCCCTTGGGGCCCTTTTCCGGTATTTGTGTTTCTATAAATGGTAACATGCTTGTAAAAGCGAGGTTTTGCTTATATGGAGGCTCGGATCATGTGTATCTAAATTACTCGTTTGCAGAATGCATCGAGCAATTGCTGCGGTACCCAACAGAAGACAATCTGAGGTTTAGATTTTATTGTGATTCTTATAAAGTGATGTTTAAAAGTTGCGGAGTTCACATAATCTATAAGCATGCAGAGAATGAGAATTTAACAGTTGGGGAGTGCTCAGTAGATTCATCGAATGGTATCCAGTTTTCTAAGAGACGTCGAGATAATGAAGACAGCAACTTGGAATTCAATGGGTATCCACAACACAAGAGACGCTCTCAAGACTTGGGCAATTCAAATGCAAAATAGTTAGGCTCGCCACAATCGTATTCTTGCCAGCCATCTCACGCACAAATCACACCATCTTCTTCCTTCGATTGGAGTGGAATCCTCCGCGAACTTGTTCCCTGTCCGGGCTTTCAGGAACAACAAGATCTCTACTTCAAGGGAGTCTCGTCACCAACCAATTACCCTTCAACTCTCGAGCAAATACCCCAGTTAAACTATGATACTGGGCATTATAATGGCCTAAATTGAATTGGACATGAGGGTGGTTTTGAGACATTTGATTTTGGATCCACAAGTGGAGCTCAAACAAGCAACAGGTCAGAAGCTTAATCATCTTGAGTTCATTTGTGGAGGCTATTCGGGAACAGGACAGTGAGATGCCAGCAGAATTTCCAGATATTTTAGATGCATCTTTTGATTACTAGGTACTATAATATGGTTCTGTTACACTAGTAGAAAATAATAATAGTAGAATTCATAGTTTCAATGGGTGGTTTCTCGAGTCTCGTTTGGAATTCTTATTGCCTCTTTCTTCACATCAGTTCTCCAAGAACGATCAACGTGCAGTTATGCTTGTTTTGGCCTCTCTTCTGTTTTAGAAGACTTGTTAATGGAAAGATGAGTTTTTCGGTCGATCTGTCAAAGCTTTGCAGGTGATTTCTACTTCTCAGTCGGCTGACGGAGTTGAATTTGAGGTTAGAATTTGGAATTTAATCTGTTTTTTTTCCTTCATTTTTGATGCAGTTTGTTACTGAACAAAAATGACTTCTTTGCTTTTTATATCTTTACTGTATTTGTGAACTCCTTTCATCTGTTTGATACAGTTTTAGAGTGTTCAAATTTTGTGTATTTATTTTGAAAAAAAATAGGCTGTACCGAGAGGGATGTTCTTTTTCTTTGCACAATCTCTTAGGCAGCCTGAAGACACTCGTTGCAAAGGTAGGAACCAACTGCCCCCACTGTCATACTCAATATGTGTACTTATCCTCCATTTAAAACGATTCCACGTAATCATCTCACCTCTGTTCAATAAGCCTGAACCAATCTCGCCTCTGGTTTTGTTTGTTTCAGAACTCCCTAACCCCCATCGCAGCTCTGTTTTTCCACTTTTCCTCTTCTACTCTGTCGCCATGACAAAGCAAGGTCCGTTCTCTCTTTAGTCATCGCAATTTGATTCTTCTTCTCTGTAAATTCTATTTATATTGCTTCGCTCTTTCGTCAGCGCTCTCTGATTTTGTACAATACTTCCGTTGGATCTCGATATTTTAATATTGGAGATTCGTTTGGTTTGGAGAGTTTATTATTTTTTTAGTAAGGTCACCGATTGCGTTCAGGACCTGTAATTGCCTCACGATTGATCGTATAAACTTTAATTGAATCTTGGAATTCGTTCTTAGACGGACTTCCAAGTATTGCTATTTGATCGTTTCCTTAATGGTACTTAGAATTGTTCTTCGCCTTGCTGCTGCTATTCTCTTAATCATTATTAGCTAGCTTACGGTTGTTTCCTTGGAGCAGTTAATGCTGATGGTTTTTTCGTTGTTTATTCTAATGAAGATTCAACTTCGATATCTTGCAGATGATCTTGAACAAAATGCAAACACTTCTTTTTTTCCTCCTTGTGGTATGAATGATAACTTTTTCCCTGGTTGTGCTACATACTTATATTTGCTTGTGATTTCATTTTTTTTTCATATCACATGAATTAGTTAGTAAAATGATTTTCGCAAGTAAAAACATATGTGAAAAATTAATATTGTACAAAAATCTATTTTACTTCAAATGGAGAGAAATTTGGTAGATATTACCTCATTGTGCTTTGCATTGTTGCATTCTACTATTTAAGCATTCGGTTGCCATCCATTGTGGGAATTGACATATCGTTCCTTCTGTTGGGAATAAGTGTAGCTAAGACTAACACGAAGTATAGTAGCGGAACTAAACAAAAGAAATTGATGACGATCACACAGAAAGAACACCAAGAATTAAGTGGTTCGACTCAAAATGAGCCTACGTCCACTGGTGGGGTCGGTATCGAAGATTTCACTATCAACAGAGATGGAGTACAGATCAATACAACAAAACTTCACAAGGAAGTTATCTCTCAAACTCTCTCTAGACTTCTCTCTCAAGAAAACACTAAAACAAAAGCCAAAATGAATTCTGAAGTCCTTAGGAAGAGAAAGGCGCCGTTTGATATTTATAAGAAAAGTGAGAATTCACTTTTGTGAACATTGGCTCGAGCGAACGTCGAGCGAGTGTCGAGCGAACGTAGATATTCTGCACTTCGCTCAAGCCAACAGTTGTGCGAGAGTTGAGCGAAGCTCTCTGCCTGAACTCGCTCGAGCTGGGTGTCGAGCGAGTGTCGAGCGAAGCTCTCTGACTTGGATATTGCTCGAGCTGAATGTTGAGCGATACTTGAGCGAAGCTCTCTGTCTGAATTCGCTCGAGCTGAATGTCGAGCGAATGTCGAGCGAAGCTCTCTGTCTGAATTCGCTCGAGCTGAGTATCGAGCGAATGTTGAGCGAAGCTCTCTGTCTGACTTCGCTCGAGCTGAGTGAACCTCCGCTCGAGCGAACCTACGACACTTGCATTGTTCAATCAGAATTCAAGCCACCTCATAACAAATCTCCACCTTGGCTTGAACTCTGCCAAAACACAAAAAACCTCCGACCACAAAACCAATCCCCACCACCAAATCCCTTACGGGAATAACAAAATGCGAACACCAATCAAGTCCAAACAAAGTTTGAACTTGTATACTGCAACTGGCTTAGTCATCATATCTGCTGGATTCTCTGTAGTAGCAATCTTCAGAATCTGTATAGCACCCTCTATAACAATCTCTCTGAGAAAATGGTACCTGACATCAATGTGCTTCGTTCTTTCATGATACATTTGATTTTTGGTCAAATGTATTGCACTCTGACTGTCACAGAATACTGAGATCCTATCTTGTTGTAAACCCAAATCATTGACCAAGCCTTTCAACCAAATGGCCTCCTTAACAGCCTCTGCTGCTGCCATGTACTCTGCCTCGGTAGTTGATAAAGCAACAGTGGATTGCAGTGTTGCTTTCCAACTGATAGCTGACCCACACAGAGTGAAAACATAACCTGTCAATGATCTTCTTTTATCTAAGTCTCCAGCATAATCTGAATCAACAAAACCAGTAACTTTGGAACTGAGATCGACATCTCTATCAAATATTAACCCAAAGTTCAGGGTTCCCCTCAGATACCTGAGTATCCATTTCACAGCCTGCCAATGAGTCTTACCTGGGTTAGCCATATACCTGCTAACTACGCTCACTGCCTGTGAAATGTCTGGGCGGGTGCAAACCATTGCATACATGATGCTGCCAACTGCACTTGAATAAGGAACACTAGCCATGAACTGTTCCTCTTTAGTTGTCTGAGGAGATAGGCAAGCTGAAAGCTTAAAGTGAGTAGCAAGTGGTGTACTTACTGGTTTGGAATCAAACATCCCAAATCTCTGAAGCACTTTCTCAATGTACTTTCCCTGGGACAAGTACAACTTTCCAGCTTTCCTATCTCTGAAGATTTCCATTCCTAAAATCTTCTTTGCAGCACCTAAGTCTTTCATTTCAAACTCATTTCTGAGTTGGGTCTTTAACAAACTTATGTCAGATATGCTTCTAGCAGCAATAAGCATATCATCAACATATAATAGCAAATAAATGAAAGACTTATCAGATAATTCCTTATGATAAACACAACTATCATAGTTACTTCTCAAATAACCATGATCAATCATAAAGGAATCAAACCGCTTATACCATTGCCTTGGCGACTGCTTCAAACCATATAAAGACTTCTTCAATCTGCACACATGATCTTCCTTGTTTTCAACAATGAATCCCTCTGGCTGATGCATGTAAATGGTCTCTTCAAGTTCACCATGTAGGAACGCTGTTTTAACATCAAGTTGCTGTAGCTCTAAGTCATACAATGCTACTAAAGCTAGTAGTAATCTGATCGAACTGTGTTTCACCACTGGAGAGAAGACTTCAGTGAAGTCGATGCCTTCTCTCTGACTGAAGCCCTTAGCAACTAAGCGTGCCTTGTATCTTGCATCTGTATCACCCTGGATTCCCTCTTTTCTTTTGAAAACCCATTTGCAGCCAACAGTCTTTACCTTCTTTGGCAACAGAACCAAATCCCATGTTTGGTTTTTGTGAAGAGACTCAATCTCTTCAGTCATAGCTGCGCACCACTGTGCAGATTCTACGCTCTTGACAGCTTCTGAATAACTGGAAGGTTCCTGACCAACAATATTCTCTGCCGTAGTAAGAGCATACATAACCATATCTGCATGAGCATACCTCTGAGGTGGTCTAATCTGCCTCCTCTGTCTACCAGTCGCTATACTGTAGTCTTGCTCACCTTGTGCGCCGCTACTTGAATCAGAATCATGCTCATCTTCAATAGCATGATCTTGGACGCCGTTGGGCAGCCCTTGTGATGCTTCCACCTGAAACTCCACCTGCTTTCTAACATCCTGTTCTTGTCCTGTAGACTCAGAATTCTCCTTCCTCGGACTAAGCATGGACTTTTCATCAAAAGTGACATCCCTACTGATTACAAACTTGGGTGATTTAGGATCAGTACACCACAACCTGAATCCCTTCACCCCACTGGCATACCCAATGAATATGCCCTTCTTTGCCCTTGGCTCAAGTTTTCCATCATTAACATGGAAATATGCAGGACAACCAAAAATTTTCAAATTTGAATAATCAGTAGGAGTATCAGACCAAACCTCATTCGGAGTCTTCAAACCAATCGCTGTGGCTGGAGAGCGATTGACCAAGTAACAGGCCGTGTTGATTGCTTCGGCCCAGAAATCCTTAGCCAAGCCTGCATTAGAAAGCATGCTGCGAGCTCTCTCCAAGAGGGTCCTGTTCATCCGTTCAGCTACCCCATTTTGCTGTGGAGTATGTCTAACTGTACGATGTCTGGCAATACCCTCATTTCTGCAGAATTCATCAAACTCACCTCCGCAGAACTCCATACCATTGTCAGTGCGAAGTCGCTTGATTTTCTTGCCCGTCTGATTTTCAATCAAAGCTTTCCACTGTTTGAAGTTGACAAATACATCACTCTTCTGCTTCAAAAAGTAGACCCAAACCTTCCGAGAGAAATCATCAATGAACGTAAGCAAATATTGAGCTGCACCTTTTGAAGGGACGGAATATGGGCCCCAAAGATCAGAATGAATGTAGTCCATAGAACTTTTGGTTCTGTGAACCCCTGTAGAGAACTGAACCCTGTACTGTTTGCCAAACACACAGTGCTCACAGAAATCCAGTTTCCCTATCCTCTGATTACATAACAAACCCTGCTTACTCAGAATTGACATTCCTTTTTCACTCATATGACCCAAACGCATATGCCACAAACGAGTGACATCTGTATCTAGATCATCTGAGACTGACACTGCAGCTGCACCTGTCACTGTAGAGCCCTGAAGGAAATAAAGACCATTTGTCTTATCTCCTTTCATCACAACCATAGAGCCCTTACTGACTCTGATAGCTCCACCTTCACCAGTGTACTTGTAGTCCAGAGAATCAAGAGTACCCAAAGAAATAAGATTCTTTTTCAAATCTGGAATGTGTCGAACATTTGACAATGTCCGGACAATTCCATCAAACATCTTGATTCTGACTGAACCAATTCCAGCAATTTTGCAACCCATATCATTCCTTAACAAAACAGAACCTCCGTTGACCGATTCATAGTTAGTGAACCAGTCCCTCTTGGGACACATATGGAAAGTGCAAGCTGAGTCCAAGACCCACTTGTCACTAAAGCGACTATTGGAGTCGCTTATTGCTAGAACAAGATCTAGGTCGTTAGACCTATCATCAGCAACACTAACGGCATTAGATGAACTAGTGCCGTCCTCTCTGTTTTTCAATTTTGGACACTCGTTCTTGTAGTGACCAAACTTATGGCAGTAATGACATTTGACGTTTTTCTTACTAACCGTCGTTTGTGAACTGCCCCTGGATTTCCCCTTATTCTTCTCTGAACCCCTGTCATTTGATCTACCCCTGCTTGATGACCCTTTAACAAACAAGCCACTAGCTTGTTCATTAGTGTTCTTCACACTCAATTTATTCCTCAACTCCTTAGAATTCAAAGCAGACTTTACATCTACCAAAGAAATTGTATTTCTACCATACAACATGGAATTTACAAAGTTCTCAAAAGATGTGGGTAATGAACATAAAATAATTAACGCTTGATCTTCTTCTTCAAGCTTAATATCTATGTTCCTCAGATCCATAATGATTTTATTAAATTCATCTAGGTGTTCAGAAATAAGAGTACCTTCCTTCATTTTGAGAGTGTATAACCGTTGTTTCAAATACAACCGGTTAGTGAGAGATCTCTTCATGTACAGATTCTCAAGTGCTGACCAGAGACCAGTTGCAGTCTCCTCATCAGCAACCTCTCTTAAAACTCCATCAGATAGTGACAAAAGAATAGTACTGTGTACCTTTTCTTCTTCTTCTTTCGAAGGAGCTGGAGAATCTTCAGATACCGAGACTTCTAATACTTTTGACAAACCCTGTTGTCGCAGTAAAGCCTTCATCTTGATGCGCCATAGACTGAAACTGTTCTGACCGTCAAATTTCTCCACTTCGAACTTAGCCATAGCCATCCCTCCAGATTCTAAGCCAAGCTCTGATACCAGTTTGTTGGGAATAAGCGTAGCTAAGACTAACACGAAGTATAGTAGCGGAAATAAACAAAAGAAATTGATGACAATCACACAGAAAGAACACCAAGAATTAAGTGGTTCGACTCAAAATGAGCCTACGTCCACTGGTGGGGTCGGTATCGAAGATTACACTATCAACAGAGATGGAGTACAGATCAATACAACAAAACTTCACAAGGAAGTTATCTCTCAAACTCTCTCTAGACTTCTCTCTCAAGAAAACACTAAAACAAAAGCCAAAATGAATTCTGAAGTCCTTAGGAAGAGAAAGGCGCCGTTTGATATTTATAAGAAAAGTGAGAATTCACTTTTGTGAACATTGGCTCGAGCGAACGTCGAGCGAGTGTCGAGCGAACGTAGATATTCTGCACTTCGCTCAAGCCAACAGTTGTGCGAGAGTCGAGCGAAGCTCTCTGCCTGAACTCGCTCGAGCTGGGTGTCGAGCGAGTGTCGAGCGAAGCTCTCTGACTTGGATATTGCTCGAGCTAAATGTTGAGCGATACTTGAGCGAAGCTCTCTGTCTGAATTCGCTCGAGCTGAATGTCGAGCGAATGTCGAGCGAAGCTCTCTGTCTGAATTCGCTCGAGCTGAGTATCGAGCGAATGTTGAGCGAAGCTCTCTGTCTGACTTCGCTCGAGCTGAGTGAACCTCCGCTTGAGCTAACCTACGACACTTGCACTGTTCAATCAGAATTCAAGCCACCTCATAACACCTTCATCCCACAACTGTGATGTAAAGCTATTTCTAATTTTTTTCACCATGTGAGTGTGCTTGTTTATCATTTTCATTTAATTCGTTCTTTTTGCAGGTTCCTTATGTTTCTCGCACTGATTATCAGTTGATTGATATCTCTGAAGATGGTTTTGTAAGTTTTATTTAGTAGTCTTTACTTTACCAATTTTTGGCAATGCTGTCATGTGATTACAAACAATCAATTGGTAATAGCGATATTTTTTCTTCTCTCTCGTTTTTTTTTTTTTTTATAAAGGTTTGGGAGGAGGTGGGGTTTGTTTTAGGACCTGGCATTGCCTTTCACGAGCCATGGTGTATGATTTAATTGTATAAGCAAGTGTTGTTGATTTCTTCTATTGGTATTTACTTGGAATTTTCTGCTAAAATCTTTGTATGAACTTCAAGAGAAGTAACCTCTCTTTCCTCTTTCTATTGCTTGTGCATGCCTTGATTCTATACCTGTGGTTCTTCGTTTTTGATATTTATGTGGTCACACAAAGCTAGTCTCCCAAAGGAAGATGAGTCATGGTCAGAAGCCTCCTTGTGGTTTGAATGATAACTTTTTCCTTCTTTACAAATTTTTGGTCATTGGTCTGTCCAACATATTAATATTGGACCGTAACATAGTGGCACGCACTTTTCTAGAGATGCATTTGTCTTTTTCTGTTTGTGTTTCAGAAGTGAGAGTAGATTACATGGAGTGTATTACTCATTTGTTATGATTTCTTTTCTATGAATGAAAGTTCTATTTTCCTTTCCAAAAAAACAAAATAACGAATAAATATTTAAATAAATTTTAATATTTTAATAGAATAGTAATACATTTAGAGATTTTATTATATGATATTGTTAAATTTATAAAAATAAATTTTTTAATCAAATTTTGACCGAACTGTCACTAGATTACCAGTAGCGCTATAAGGTGTGTTGAAGGTTGCTAGATGGTTCATCGTTGTAATGTCTATGTCGTTCTGGGCCATATGATGTTGTTTGAAGTGACCATACCATCAATGACTTTCCAACCCGTTTTCTATGTCCTAAATTAATGCCCGTAATTTCTACGTTCTTTTGGGCCACATCATGTTTAAAGCCGAAGACCACCATACCATCCACGACTTTCCCACTTATTTTCTATGTCCTAAATTAATGCTCGTAATTTCTACGTCATTTTGGGGCATATCATGCTACATGCTGTCTTGTTTAGATAGAGAGATATATACATATAAACTTTTATTCATATGAATAATTCATATTAACGTGCTGTTTCCTGTATAAATTCAACATCCAAAATCAACCTCCCTCATACATATATAACATCATCGAAGGTGAGGATTTTCCCAAATAACTGTCCATGGAGGATAAAGTCATAATAACTGCAGTTTGTGATATGCATCTAAAGCTAAAGACATTGTGCTTTGCTGTTTCTGGAAAATGAATTTTAAGAATGATTAAAGGAAGACATCAAAGTGAGAAGCCATACGTTTATTCTCAATTTCTGTGTAGAATTTCTCAAAATGGTTTTGGAAAGGTATGATGAAGAGCTGACTAAATCAACATAAGGAGAAATGTGATTTAAACAGAAAGCATGAATATGGATACACACGTACATATGCACAAAGAGAGATTGTGACAGAGGCATTTGAAGGAAAATTTCACTTATTGTGGCTTTCAAATCTTTGCCTGTCTAAACATCTCATCTTCAGAACAGGATTCTATGCTGCACATGTCAACGCAAATATTTATGTCCACCCAAAGAATCACTGAAGCCAGGAAGATGGAACTTGGACTTGGGTTGCGGATAGTTTTTTAGCTGCCTCTCATTTCCTTTATCCTTATGCTCATTCGAACCACATGCTTGTCTTTCCCATTGATTGTAGCATGTTGTTTTCTTATTAAAATTCTGATGAAATTTAGAAAAAAGTTGAGTGAAAGTTTGACTTGTTTTGTTGTTCTATGATGAAATTTTGGTGCATATGTAAAGTTCATTGGGGTACACTTGGTGCCGCTTTTTATCAACCATCTCGCAAACACTCCAAACTCTCAATTATCATGATTCGCATATGGTTTTGAATTTCTAAAACAGAACACCCTAAAAATGGAGTAAAATGACATACCATGATTAGAAATTGCATACTCTAAAACTGAAAAGCAAAAACCGAAATGTAGAAAAGAAACCTCATAAAAATATCAGATTCCACTATATGGGAACAAACTTAAAACAGCGAAGAACTAACAACAGAACACAACGCTCAATAACATGACAAACACAGATAATAAGATAAGAATAATACTCCATCCTTACGTGTCCTTTGGAAAGAACACAAAACAAAAAATATTTTGAAATAAGAGGCTTGAAACTAAAGAAACTGATTTTACTACCAAGGTTCCATGTGTCATCAACCATTGCCTTAATTATCTACCCGGCCACATGGCTTAGTACAATAGGACAAGAGAAATACTTGAACAACTTCATCTCTAATCTCATCTAACATATATAAGCCCTTGACAATAGAAAAGATAAATTAACTTGGAGGAAAAATAGTTGAACCTAATAATGCATCCAACTGTCCGTAGGGAATATTTGCCCAGCTTGAGATTTGAGAGTAATATGTCCAATTACTGTTGATATATATATATATGGAAGTTTGGTGCATGGTGTGTGTGTGCGTGTGTATGCTACCCATCCAGACTACATTAATTAAGCAACATTAATAAGTTCGCTTACAAATAAGTTCTCTTCGAGTATTGTAAACTCCTTTCAATTTGTTTGTTTTTTTTTTTTCAAACAGAATGTGACAACTATGCATGGCTTTCAATTATTGTAATTTCTTAACAGAAGTTCCAACTTTTTTCCAAGATGTGTAAAAGTTTGGTTGAGATCCATGATTCGAAATTCAATGGAATCCACATTAGATCACTAGAAAGAATTGAATTGGGAGGCTGCAACTAAATGCATGAGAAGATTTGGAATTATAAAGTGCCAAATACATTATTGTGGAAGGTATGTATGTATGTGTCTCATTCTCTCTCTCAATTCTTTAAAGGATGCATGACTTTAAAATAAATGATGATGATGATGATATTGGTTGAACATGGACATTATGATGTCACTGTGTTTCGAGAAAATCATATTCCAAAATGGTTCCAATATTATAAAGAAATTTTAGAAAATGAAATTGTTAAGAGGGGGATAATGATATCCAACTGAGGGGAAATAAAGAAACGATACTAAATATTGAGGGGCACAATATTTGGAGGGTATAAGCAGAATTGTTGTATATACCCTTGCGTTTTTTTAAAGAAGGTAGTAGGTATTTATGTATGATTATTGCTGGAATAAACCGGTTAACAAAGGCTGATTTGAAGTATCGCAATGGAAATAAACAAAAGAAAATAATAACAATTACACACAAACACCAAGATTTAAGTGGTTCAACTCAATGTGAACCTACGTCCATTGGTAGGGTCGATATCAAGGATTTCACTATCAATAAAGATGGAGTACAGAAGATTTAATATAAAACTTCTTCTCAAAGAAGTTAACTCTCGCACGCTCTCAACTCTTAAATATCACTACCTCTCAAATAATGATTGAAGACAAAAAAATGAAAA
>CM036140.1:34649539-34676175 GCA_002916485.2 Juglans nigra | reverse complement strand
AGATAACTGCCATCCACATACGTATGACGGGGCCCAAGTCACATGGTCTATATTTCAAAATGACTAGTCAATAGATGTTATCGTACTTATTCATTATACTCTAAAATGACTGACCAAGATTACAATTCGAGTTCTTTGTAATCATTCCACCTGATATGTATTTTTCCTCTGGGGTAGTTCATAATTATTTTTTCTGGATGTCAGTTTTTAACCACGATTCCAACTCTTTCTTAGATGTCTAGGTGTGATTTCTAAACCATTATTCCAACCCAATAACCAGATATCAATTTTTTCAGTTATCTATTTTAGAAACAAAATACTGTGCCGGTTTCTAAGCATGGGTTCCAAATTTTCAACTACTCAGAGGAAACCCAAAACAAACAAAACCAAGCCAATGCATTCTACCCGATTGCCAACATCTTTTGGGCAGCACTCAGTTGCCCCAACTCTATTTTCGAAAAGTTAACCAAGCCCATAAAAAATGACTGAAGAGAACCAAAACACCAAAGAATGACTGGTCTAGTCTATATCAATATCAAATACTTAGGACTCGTTTGGATACTAGAATATCTCAAAATATCTATAAATAGTAGTGAAATAGTTTGTAAATAATAGTAAAATAATATGAGAATAATATTGAATAGTAGAGAAATAGTTTGAAAATATCAAAAAATAATTGTGTTTCCAAACATAGTCACTTGTTTTTTATATTATTGAGACCCACATTGAATATGAATAAGTTTCTTCTTGAATTCCTAATTTCTGATGGACTTCCTTGTTATCTCAAGATATAGGGGCCCAAGGTGGAGATTAGGCCTCATATTGTATATATACACGTCTGCCATGCCCCATCCTGTCTCATCTTTTACGTGCACAACTTGGATTCTGGTTGCTCAACCAATTATTTATCTTCTTTCTCCTTGAGCTGGTTCCTTTCTTTTACAATCAGTACTAGGATTCAGCAAGAATAGAAGTTCAATACCATTAACAAGAATAGCAGAAAATTATTACACTAGTAGGTTTACTATCAACTTCTAGTACTCGATTTGCTTTCAGACATAATCAATCACGTTAAAGTGCATGGAAAGTCACAAAAGTGTTTCATTGGGGAACACATTTTCCATATTTTCTCCATCCTTTAGACCAAATTCGTCAAGTTAAGGACCTACTTGATCAGAAACATCCCTTGTAAATAGTGACAATTACAATTTTACAAACAAAAAGGAACATCCTCACTTCTCTCCTTTCTTTTACCCACTTCTCTATAATTGCACCTCTCTTGAGAACATTTATCACACGTACGGAGGAGATGATCACTTCTTCCTTGGCCATACAAGGAGCTTCTTCCACGCTCTTGTCGTCTTCAACTTCTTCCATCCAAATAAATATATGAGAAATTATGGTTTAGATCCATGATATTAGAGGCAGTTCTTGGGTTTATTTCATCTAATTTATATGATAGATGGCTTGGGTCATTGGTTTTGGGCCTAAAAAACTTCTTGTTTACCTTGAATCCTTTGACCCGACATTTTACGAGTTCAACCTCTTTTAACTATGAGTAATACTACATACAGTCGTGAAGTACGTAACTGCCGTGCAGTCGCTTTAAAAAAGAGTGTCGTCCACTATTAAAAATTTAGTTTTTTTCATATGAGTTCCATATTTAATTTTTTTTTTTCAAAGTGATTACATGGCGCTTGCTTACTCACAACTGTAACTATCATTTCTCTACTCCTTTAACTATAAAACGTTGAACACCACCAATTCACCCTTGATTATGCACAAAAGCCTCATAGTATTCGGAGTGGGTGTTTCAGCCATGGTATGGATGGATATTTATGGTTCCCCCCCCCCCTCCTTAACTAGGGCTGCAAACTGAGTAACCTGTTTAACATTTGAGCCTGATCTAATCCGACCTGCATTTATGAGTGTGTCAGGCTAACCCGACTCGACCCAAAGATTCAACCAGTTGTTGTTGTTGTTGTGTTTTTTTTTTTTTTTTCTTCTTCTTCTTCTTCCTTATGGGGTACACGCCCAAGCCAACAAGAACTGGTTACTACACCCTACAACACCACCTCTTCGCGCACGCTGGTGATTCCCGTCGGGTTTTGAGTAGTACTTCACCCAGAGCTGCAGACAAAAGCAAGGGAGAAAAGCAGCAGAGAGAGAGATCGAGAAGGACCGGCGGGTTGGAGATCTCCTACAGAGCTTCACGGTTTGGACGGCACACGGGATCTTCGACCAAAACACCCCTTAATTTCTTTTCTATGAATGAAAGTTCCATTTTCCTTTCCAAAAAAAAAAAGAACACCGAATAAATATTTAAATTACAGTTAGAATTAAAATAAATTAAAAAGTTAAAATTAATATTTTAATAGAATAGTAATATATTTAGAGATTTTATTATTTGATATTGTTAAATTTATAAAAATAAATTTTTTAATCAAATTTTGACCGAACTGTCACTAGTTTACTACTAACGCTATAAGGTGTGTTGAAGGTTGCTAGATGGTTCATCGTTGTAATGTCTATGTCCTTCTGGGCCATATGATGATGTTTGAAGTGACCATACCATCCACGACTTTCCCACTTATTTTCTATGTCCTAAATTAATGCTCGTAATTTCTACGTCATTTTGGGGGATATCATGCTACATGCTGTCTTGTTTAGATAGAGAGATATATACATATAAACTTTTATTCATATGAATAATTCATATTAACGTGCTGTTTCCTGTATAAATTCAACATCCAAAATCAACCTCCCTCATACATTTATAACATCATCGAAGGTGAGGACTTTCCCAAATAACTGTCCATGGAGGATAAAGTCATAATAACTGCAGTTTGTGATATGCATCTAAAGCTAAAGACATTGTGCTTTGCTGTTTCTGGAAAATGAATTTTAAGAATGATTAAAGGAAGACATAAAAGTGAGAAGCCATACGTTTATTCTCAATTTCTGTGTAGAATTGCTCAAAATGGTTTTGGAAAGGTATGATGAAGAGCTGACTAAATCAACATAAGGAGAAATGTGATTTAAACAGAAAGCATGAATATGGATACACACGTACATATGCACAAAGAGAGATTGTGACAGAGGCATTTGAAGGAAAATTTCACTTATTGTGGCTTTCAAATCTTTGCCTGTCTAAACATCTCATCTTCAGAACAGGATTCTATGCTGCACATGTCAACGCAAATATTTATGTCCACCCCAAGAATCACTGAAGCCAGGAAGATGGAACTTGGACTTGGGTTGCAAATAGTTTTTTGCTGCCTCTCATTTCCTTTATCCTTATGCTCATTAGAAACACATGCTTGTCTTTCCCATTGATTGTAGCATGTTGTTTTCTTATTAAAATTCTGATGAAACTTAGAAAAAAGTTGAGGGAAAGTTTGACTTGTTGATTGGTGCATATGTAAAGTTCATTGGGGTACACTCTGTGCCGCTTTTTATCAACCATCTCGCAAACACTCCAAACTCTCAATTATCATTATTCACATATGGTTTTGAATTTCTAAAACAGAACACCCTAAAAATGGAGTAAAATGAGATACCATGATTAGATTGAAAAACAAAAACCGAAATGTAGAAAAGAAACCTCATAAAAAGATCAGATTCCACTATATGGGAACAAAGTTAAATTAGAGCACCATACAAGATGCCTTGTATGGGTTGTAAAGGAACTGTAGCAATTGCCTACCAAGTTGTACAACCTCGTCAGGCCAGGTAGCTAGTACTCTAGTATCAGTATAATGAACAGGAATATAGCAACATACAAGATATCTTATCTTATCTTATCTCATCTCATCTCAGCATTACAATTTTCATAAATTTTCATATAAAGTATAATAAATAATTCAATTTTTCAAATCCCAAAACAATAATAATATTAAAAAATAATATTTTAAGAATATATTTTTTTTAACTTTCATCTTTCATTTAAAACCATCTCATCTCATCTCTAAATCCAAACCAGTCCCCAATATCATGACAAACACACAGATAATAAGATAAGAATAATACTCCATCCTTACGTGTCCTTTGGAAAGAACACAAAACAAAAATATTTTGAAATAAAAGGCTTGAAACTAAAGAAAATGATTTTACCACCAAGGTTCCATGTGTCATGCATCAACCATTACCTTAATTATCTACCCGGCCATATGGCTTAGTACAATAGGACAAGAGAAATACTTGACCAACCTCATCTCTAATCTCATCTAACATAAGCCCTTGACAATAGAAAAGATAAATTAACTTGGAGGAAAAATAGTTGAACCTAATAATGCATCCAACTGTCCGTAGGGAATATTCGCCCAGCTTGAGATTTGAGAGTAATATGTCCAATTATTGTTGATATGTATCGAAGTTCCGTGCATGGTGTGTGTGTGTGTGTATGCTACCCATCCAGACTACATTAATTAAGCAACATTAATAAGTTCGCTTACAAATAAGTTCTCTTCGAGTATTGTAAATTCCTTTCAATTTGTTTGGTTTTTTTTTTTTTTTTCCAAACAGAATGTGACAACAATGCATGGCTTTCAATTACTGTAATTTCTTAACAGAAGTTCCAACTGTAGTCTAAGGTGGCCTAATCTGCAACTCTTTTCATATTTATTTGCATTAGCATATCTCTAAGGTGGCCTAATCTGCCTCCTCTGTTTAGCAGTAGCTATACTGTAGTCTTGCTCATCCTGTGCGCCATTATCATAATCAGAATCATGCTCATATGCGATAGCATGATCTTCGGTGCCACGTGGCATCCCTGTGGTGCTTCTTCAACCTGAAACTCCACATTCTTGCTAATACCCTGCTTTTCACCTGTAGACACAATAAACTCCTTTCTCGGATTAAGCATAGATTTTTCATCAAATACTACATCCTGCTAATTACAAACCTAGGTGATTTAGGATTAGTACACCACAACCTAAATCCCTTCACACCACTGGCATATCCAATGAATATGCCCTTCTTTGGCCCTTAACTCAAGTTTTTCATCATTAACATGAAAATATGCAGGACAACAAAAAATTTTCAAATTTGAATAATCAACAGGAGTATGAAACCATACCTCATTTATTGTTTTCGAACAAATATATGTGGCTGGAGAGCGGTTAACCAGAAAGCAAGCGGTGTTGACTACCTCAACCCATAGATCCTTAGACAAGCCTACATTGGAAAGCATACTCTAGGCTCTTTCCAAAAGAGTCATATTTATCCGTTCAGCTACCCCATTTTAATGTTCAATTCAAAATGATTAAAACTCAAGAATGTCAAAATCAACCTACAAGTAAAGCTGTAATAGCTGTAATTCGAAAATATCATATTTTTACCAAGGATAGAAAAAATCCTAGTAAACACACCAAAAATAAATACGCAAATATGGCCGGTGAACCAGCTGAATTTTTCTTCTGAATTTCAGCTGGGCCATAGCTAAAGTTGGGAAGTATGGCCGTACTAAGCTAAATTAAAACATTGTAGTATTTTCAGATTAAGAAAAAAAATAGTGCTATATATACGTAAAACTTTATATACAATATTATACGTATTGAATATCTACATCTATTTTATCAAAAAAATAAATTAATTCGAATTTCAAAATCTTCATAATTTTTATAGCTACACGGCAACATATATGATTATATTTATGCACGTAAAGTTTTAAAAATAAATAGCATTTTTCGGGAAAAAAAAAACAAAAAACAGAAACAAGAATATGGCAGAATACTTATATTTATATAAATTCCATCTTGCTGTAAACTCAAGTTTCCTTCACTGAAGAATAAGCATTGAGAAATGATAGTTGCAGTCGTGAGTGCACAAGCACTGTGCGATCACTTTAAAAAAATGAATAAATATTGGGTCTACATGAAAAAATAATAATTTTTTAATAGTAGATTCTACTCTTTTCAAAACAACTGCATGACGCATACGCACTCCATGACTGCACATAACATTACTCATAAGCATTAAGCAGCCCCTCCTTTCTATTTCCCCCATTCACATGCCTGATACTTTGATAGGATTTTAAGCACACAGATGAGTGCTGAATTTTATTTTTTTACAATGCTAGATTGCATAATATAGAAAGTTCCATAATTTGGGTTAAAAAGTAAACTAGTAGTTGCGGTTTGCTTTACGTTGAAGGCATTTTGGTCAAAACCGTATAAATGGGTGCAAGTTGACTTAAGTTCAAAACCATTAATATTCAATAGACTTTAGACTTTTGGTACATCCTAAGATGAAAGGCTGAGAGCATTGGCATGCAGGTTGTTGCCAACTGCGCGCCAAGAAGTTGCCGACAAGTACTCTATAATTGGACCTCTTGGTGAATACTAATCTCGCATACAGATCAGAGCATGAGCACTTCTTCTTCCATGGCCTTTCAATTAGGAGCTTCTTCCTCTCTCTCATTCTCTTCTTCTTCCATTCCTAGATGGACTCACCATGTATTCTTGAGTTTTAGAGGTGAGGATGTTCGCCAAAACTTTATTTCTCATCTATACCATGCTTTGCATCAAAGGGGAATCAACACTTACATAGATAACAATCTCGAAAGTGGAGAGGAAATTTCGTCAAAACTTTTCAAAGCAATTGAAGGATCAATGATTTCTATCATTGTACTATCTAAGAACTATGCAGAGTCCCGATAGTGTTTAGATGAGCTATTGAAGATCCTTAAGTGTAAGGAAATGGTAAAACAAATTATTTTACCCCTGTTCTTCGATGTAGATCCGTCAGAGGTACAACATCAAAAAGGGAGTTTTGGAGAAGCATTCGCCAAACATAGATGTAAGTTGAAGGATGAAGTAAAGGTCACAAAGTGGGAGGCAGCTTTGGAAAAAGTAGCCAATTTGTCCGGACTCGAATTAGGGGACAGGTACTTCTTATGAGCTGTGCTTATATATATATATATATATATGTTTATATATGATGTTAAAGAGAAGTTTATGGGGAAAATTTCGACAAATCCCAGATCTGTGAGTTTGCAAATCTATGAAGATCATATGGTGCCATCCAAACTATTTGATATTTATTAGTTTTTTCGGCATTGAATTTTATGCATATCATACTTAAAATAGAAATATTTTCTTACTGAGGCCTTTAATATCATACTACCACAATAATTTCGCATGATGTTTATACGAGAAACATAATAGAAGAACGTGAAATAATACAAATTGAAATCTTCTCAAAATTAAGGGAGGGACAAATTCGAGAATGGAACAAAAAAGTAGTTAAAATGTTTAATAATTCATATGAAGAATGAAAAATGTAAGTTAGAGAAGAGCACGAGGAAGAAGAAAGGTTATCTTTGACATGGTAATCTACTATTGTCATTTTGTAATGGAGAGAAAGAGAAAAAATGATATTGTTACTAAATCATCTTTATGTGTGTATTTATGTGACAAGTCTTAACTCTTTAAATTTCTTTTATTTTTTATATTGATAGGAATGAATCAGAGTTTATTCAAGATATCATTAAATGGGTGGATTCAATAATGGTAAATCGTACATTTCTTAAGGTTGCTAAGTATCCAGTTGGAATAGAGTCCCATGTACGAGACATTTTTCAACATTTAGATATGGGAAGGAATGATATTATATGCATGGTAGGGATATTTGGAACCGGTGGAATTGGTAAGACAACTATTTCAAAAGAGGTCTATAACAGGATTTCTTACCAATTTGAAGGAAGTTGTTTCTTGAAAAACATTAGAGAAACTTCAAAAGTAGGAGGTCTTATCCTGCTACAAAAGACACTTCTTTATGAGATTTTGGGAATAAGTTTGGAATGTCATGATACTGAAAAAGGCATCAATGTAATTAGGCATAGACTTTGCTTTAAAAGAGTTCCCCTAATTCTTTATGATGTGGATGACTTGGTTCAACTAGAAACATTGGCTGGAGCTCGTGATTGGTTTGGTTCAGGAAGTAGAATCATCATAACAACAAGAGATCAACATTTATTAAATATATCTAAAGTTGATTCAAAATATGAAGTAAAGAGATTGGACCATAATGAAGCTCTTGAGCTCTTTTGTTGGCATGCTTTTGAGGAAGACAAACCTATTGAAGATTATGTGGAACTCTCTAAGCCAGTAATGCAATATGCTGAGGGCCTTCCACTAGTTTTAACAGTGCTAGGCTCAGATTTAAGGGGTCAGAATATAAATTATTGGAGAAGTACATTGGATAAGTATAAACGAATTCCTAGCAAAAATATTCAAAAAGTACTTTGTATAAGTTACGATGGATTGGATGATAATGAGAAGGAGAATTTCCTCGATATTGCCTCTTTTTACAATGGACAATACTTGGATCATGTCGTTAAAATATTAGATAGCTGTGGTTTCTCTCCAGAGAATGGTATCAAAAAGGCTTATAGATAAATGTCTCATTACAATTGCTACTTACAATACATTGTGGATGCATGACTTGCTACAAGACATGGGAAGAGAAATTGTCCGAAAGGAATCACCCAAAGAACCAGGCGCACGTAGTAGATTATGGTTTCATGAAGATATTCGCCATGTACTAGAGGAAAATACTGTAAGTTCTTAGATTAAAAGCTCTTTCAATAGAACACTTTCTACTGGTAAAACTTACATGAAAAGTGTTGATTTCTTTTCATAACAAATTATGCTAAAGAAGTGCATATTACATAAAATATCATATATGTATCAATAAATAATGTGGTCTTTCTTTATATTTCCAGCCTAAAGTAATGTATTTAACTAATTAGGGGAATCATTGTCCTTCAACCGACGTCTTTAAATATATATAATCATCCCTTTTCAAATACAAGAATGAGTTTTTTTAATCATGAGTATATTGCCTTATCTTATATGAGTGAATAGTTAATAATGACAAGCAAATTTGAAAAAAGAGAAATTTTGAAGGTGGTTAAATACTTGTGGATAATAATGCATATTATAGTTTTGATATTATAATTTTAATAAGTGCTTATAAACAAAGATTTTAACGATCTGACATTACTGGCAAATTTATGAATTGTCTCGTTAGGGAACAAGCAATGTTGAGGGGATAGAAGTGATTCTGCCTGAGGGCAATGATCATGACATAATACGCTTGAGTCCCAAATCATTTGCAAAGATGAATAGACTCAGATTTTTTAAAAGCCATGGTGCATACTTTTCTGGAAGATCACTTGATTATCTTTCTAATGAATTAAGAGTGCTTGATTGGTCAAACTGTCCTTTACAATCTTTGCCATCGAATTTTCATGGAGAGAAGCTCTTTGATTTCAAGCTATATAGAGGCCGCATCCAGAAGATTAGCGGGCAATTTAAGGTACAATTATTAATTTCAATATTTCCTTCTTTAAACTCGTGATGTAAACTTCCTTAGGGTTAATATACATATTTGTTGTTTTTCAACAGAACTTGACGACAATGAAATTTTTTGAGTGTAAGTTCTTAACCAAAATCTCGAATCTTTCGAGTTGCTCAAGTTTAAAGGATTTGGATATTAGGGATTGTGAAAATTTAGTCAAAGTTCATGATTCTATTGGATTCCTGCATAAGCTTGCCCGTTTTGTCTTTATCAATGCTCCAACATGAAGAGTTTTCCAAGGCGTCTCAAGTTGAGATCTCTAGAAGTCCTTACACTTTTTAATTGCTCAAAACTTCAAACCTTTCCAGAAATCGAGTGTAAAATGAAATATTTATGTTGCATCTCATTATGGGGCACTCCAATAAAAGAATTGCCTTCATCCATTGGATACCTCACTCCTGCGCTTAAAGAGTTACTTTTGGGGCAATGCACAAAACTTATGCGTCTCCCCAGTAGCATTCATCAGTTGCAAAATCTAAAGGTGCTAATTTGTCTCAATGACTGTATTAATGGATGCTGCAAGGACCTGATGCGTCTCCCAATCATCGTTTCTCACTCGCAACATCTAAAGTGTCTTTCTCTAGAAAATTTTACAAATCTTGCAAAAGAAGAAATAGTTCTATCCATTGGGTACTCCAAGTGGCTTAAACATTCACAAATAACATTATCCAGAACGATTAAGAGGTCTGAACCAGAATCAAGTGCTGAATTACGACGACAACTCTTGTCGTCGCTTTATTGGTATCTTGACGACTTCTCATTTTATAGCTCATCCACTTTGCAAGAGTTAGATCTATCTTGGAGTGCAGTTGTCAGCCTTCCTCCGAGAATGAAAATATATGTTGAATTGAGGATTCTCAGATTGTGCCATTGTGAGAAACTTCAAGAAATTCTACATCTTCCATCAAATATACAAGAGCTATATGTCAGAGAGTGTTTCTCCTTGGAACGATTCCCAGAAGTATCAACAAAATTTCAATTCTATACATCCTATGGCTTGCGAGAGCTAAGATGGATTGACTTGTCCGGTTGCTATAAATTGGTTGCAAATATAGGGAGTCAGGTGCCAAAACCTTCATTCGTTGAGGTATGTCTGTATTTCTCTCTGTGTTTTTTTTTTCTTAAGGTGTTCGTGTTTACGGATTGCCTTGTGTTCATGAAAATATGTGGTACATTTTAACAGGAACATATTCAGGACCATTCATGTGGTATTATATTTCCAGGGAATAAGATTCCAGATTGGTTTAGCCATACTAAGGAGATTTCAAATGGTGATGATTCTTGTGAATTGGATATTCGCGGGCCCTTGTATTTGGAAGAAATCATAGGAATTGTTTTCTGTGCTGTTCTTGGATCCGACTCGGATTACCCCTTGGGGCCCTTTTTCGGTATTTGTGTTTCTATAAATGGTGACATGCTTGTAAAAGTGAGGTTTTGCTTATATGGAGGCTCGGATCATGTATATCTAAATTACTCGTTTGCAGAATGTATCGAGCAATTGCTGCGGTACCCATCCAACAGGAAACAATCTGAGGTTTAGATTTTATTGTGATTCTTATAAAGTGATGTTTAAAAGTTGCGGAGTCCACATAATCTATAAGCATGAAGAGAATGAGAGCCTAACAGTTGGGGAGTGCTCAGTAGATTCGTCGAATGGTATCCAACTTTCTAAGAGATGCCGAGATGATGAAGACAACAACTTGGAATTCAACGGGTACCCACAACACAAGAGACGCTCTTACAACTTGGGCAATTCAAATGTGGTTGTCGATTGCGCAGGTGTTGACGGTGATTTCACAAAAGCAGAAGGAGGCTCTGACTCTGAGGGAAGTTTAAAAGAAGAAGTACCTGCCTCTCAATCTGCGTCCCAAGAAGGCCAGGGAATTCGGAGAAGGCTTACTAGGCATCAGGTCAGTGTCTTTGCATTGATAAAATTCCCCATTTTGGTTTTTTTTTTATTGGATTAATTTTGTTGGATTGGTTTCATGATATTAATGGCGTGTACAAGGATTTTACGCTGCCAGTGCAAAAGGGTTTCTCAAATGATCGGCAAAAGTCAAAGCAAATTTGGTGGAAACCTGTGTGGGTGGTGTTGTTGCTGGACTTGTTTGTGTGCTCAGTGTTGTTCGTGATATGGTTTTGGGTTGCTGGGATTGAATGGTTGAGTTGGGGGCGTTTTGGTTCTCTCTCTCTCTGCTTTTTTTAAAGGTCTGGGAGGAGGTGGGGTTGGTTTTAGGACAGTGGCATGACTTTCAAGAGCCATTGGTGTATGATGAGGACGTATAAGCAAGTGTTGTTGATTTCTTCTTTTGGTAATTTACTTGGAATTTTCTGCTAAATTTTTGTATGAACTTCGAGACAAGTAACCTGTTCCTCTTTCTATTGCTTGTGCATGCCTTGATTCTATACATGTTCCTCTTTCTTTTGATATTTATGTGGTCACACAAAGCTAGTCTCCCATTTTAGCTGGCTTATGCTTCTCTTTTTGTTTTCCTTTTTTGTTAGTCTTTTGGTTCAATCTGAAATCTTTATTGTCTTGCTTTAAAACTCTTTTAAGTTCATCCTCTCTATTTGCTTGAAAACAAAGACCAGAGCTGCTAGATGAGCACCGAGTGCAATCATAAAAGCTTTTACTTGATTTTATATGTATACTTTGGTTGTAGCTAGTAATCCATTGCAATCGAGAATAGTTTCATCCTCTGTATTGGGCCAAGCTCCATTTCGTAGCTAGGAGCATAAAATCCAGGGCCAAGCTAACAAATCTCGTACTTTGTTTTGCGATAACATTTTCAGAGATCTTTGATGTAGATTGGTTTATAAAATTTCTGTCGAAAGACGTTAAAATTATTCAACATCTGGTTCAATACGCTATGCGTGTGCCAAGGAAAGATGTTACGAAAGTCGTGTATTGCCTGTTGATCTCTTGGAAAGGCATGTAAGGTTCATTCTCTTATGCTTCTATTAATTGCTTTTGTACGGTATAATTGTGATTTTTCTCTTCTTTGTTTTGTATACTATTTCTCGCCAGATGCTAAGAAAACCTTGTTGAAAAGGAGCCCATCTTAATTAGATGCAGACTAGATTGGTGATAGTTCAGATGGCTGGGCCGTTACACTTGGCAAAACTTCCTGCTTTGACACCTCAATTTGATCCTAAAAAACAAAATTGACACAATCTTATACAAGATGCATCTCAAGCAGCCTTTAGATAACTACATGACGAGGAGCTGTTTCTGGATTCGTTGCAGTGCAGAACATGAGCCAAAAAGTTTACAGTTTGAATAAGATAACTGCCATCCACATACGTATGATGTAACGATCCTAGGAAGGTCCAAGTCACATGGTCTATATTTCAAAATGACTAGTCAATAGACGTTATCGTACTTATTCATTATACTCTAAAATGACTGACCAAGATTACAATTCGAGTTCCTTGTAATCATTGCACCTGATATATATTTTTCCTCTGGGGTAGTTCATAGTTCTTTTTTTTGGATGTCAGTTTTTAACCACCATTCCAACTCTTTCTTAGATGTCTAGGTGTGATTTCTAAACCATGATTCCAACCCATTAACCAGATATCTATTTTTTCAGTTATCTATTTTAAAAACAAAATACTGTGCTGATTTCTTTGCATGGGTTCCTTATTTTCAACTACTCAGGGAAAACCCAAAACAAACAAAACCAAGCCAATTCAGTCTGCACGATTGCCAACATCTTTTGGGCAGCACTCAGTCTACCCCAACTCTCTTTTTGACAAGTTAACTAAGCCCATAAAAAATGACCTAAGAGAACCAAAAAAACCAAATAATGATTGGTCTAGTCTATATCCATATCAAATAAAGGACCGTTTGATATTAGAATATATCAGAATATCTATGAATAATAATGAAATAATTTATAAATAATAGTTGTTTTTTATATTGTTGAGACCCACATTGAATATTCCCAAAGTTTCTTCTTGAGTTTCTAATTTCTAATGGACTTCCTTGTAATCTCAAGATATAGGGGCCCAAGGTGGAGATTGGGCCTCACTAATATTGTATACATGTCTGCCATGCCACAACATGTCTCATATTTTACGTGCACAACTAGGATTCTCTTTGCCCAACCAATTATTTATTTTCTTTTTCCTTGAGCTGATTCCTTTCTTTTACCATTAGTACTAGGATTTAGCAAGAATAGTTGTTCATTGCCATTAGCAAGAATAGCAGAAGATTAAACTAGTAGATTTATTATCAACTTCTAGTACTCGATCTGCTTTCAGATATCGATCTGCTTTCAGATACAATCAATCACGTTAAAGCGCATGAATTCAGAGATGAGATGGTTTAGATGAAAGATAAAAGTTGAAAAAAAAATATTATTAGAATATTATTATTATTTTGGGATTTGAAAAAATTGAATTGGAAGTCAGAAAAGTTGAATTGTTTATTATATTTTGTGTGAAATTTTGGAAAAGTTGTAATGATGAGATGAGATGAGATGAAATGAGATGAAACACTTTCCGAATCCAAACATGGCCTAAATGAATTTGAAGCGTTTATGTTTTATTTGAAGCCTTGGAAGTATATATATACATATTGGATTTGGAAATTTATTAGCATTGTGGAGGTTGATTATCAGGTGACAGGAGTTCACTCCCTGGACCTCCGGGATCGGGGTGTTACAATAATGACCATATATGTTTAGTCTTTGCCAATGAAATAAATATGGTCATTTGGTTACTATTTGATGTTAAAATTCCCTTAATCTACTCGGGTTGCATTTGCATGTGCATTGAGAAAGAGGACAACCACATTGATTGTGAAGAATATTGTTTCATAGATTTTAATAATCTTGCCTTTCTAGGATGATTATTTGCATTGTTTGGTGATCCACAAAGAATACCTTGATTTGAAAAATCACTTTCTTGTCCATTCCTATAAATTAGTTCGAGTTTTTACTTGGTTTCATTTTCCAACCAGATAGGAATAGATACTGAAGTTTTATATGGTGTAGCGTTTAGTGGGAAGAAACATCTTCGGCTTCATCATATTTTTCAAAACCTGTCAGCTCCATTCAACATATACAGCCATTTCTAGGTTTAGCATCTGCAGCCCAAGTGGCCTGCCGGCCCCTATTGCTTTTATTTCTTTTTCTTGGGATATCTTTGTTAAATCACCTGCCCCTATTGCTGCTATTTCCTTGAAATTGCAGCTGAGTTTTTCCTTTCATTTTTGTTTGTTCTCTCTGGTCTCTAAGACTTGATTTGGTATTTGCCATTGAAATCAGGTGTTGTCATTTGTTTCATATATGATGTTAAAAAAATGACATGAATCTACTCGTGGGGTTGCATATGCACTGACGGTATTGCTCATGTTGGTTGGTTGGGATTATTGGAACTCAACTCTATTGATCTCAACTTTTGGGTTTAGGGACCTGTACAACACGTGCACTGATGTAACATGACTAAATTTTCAAAGGACCTGTTCCAGATAAGGTGGTGAAGGACAATGATGATCCAAAGGTAGATTTGGAGTTATAGCTTCGACTTGTTTGAGATGGATGAATGACATGTACGTTTAAAAGAGCTGAATCTTAAGACCACTACACTATTGCTACAGTCATCCATCTCTCTCTCTCTCTCTCTCTCATTTGGTGGTAACCGTCAATCTTGCCAAAAGTGGGGAAATCTTCATACTTAGCTTGTAAGCTTTTCACTTTGGTCGTTTAATTATAGCCATTAGTTTATTTCTTGCATGATGAATTCAATTGTTGTGCTGCCCTGAAATATTTCTTCTATACCCTTATTACAGCAAGTTTCAGCTAAAAACACTTGCTGAAAAATCAGAAAACACCTCTTCTCCTTCAAGAACTCCCATTAAGTTGGAGAGCAGCTTATACAAAACAATGAAATATTGATACAGATTGACTTACATCTCAAATATGCTAAATTTGCTCTTTCTAATATCAACCAACCCCTTGACACTTTCAGGAAGTTGAGACACAGCCCTGAATTCCCTTTTGCACCTTCTTTAGCAAAACAATCTGCAATTTGATAAGGGTATGTTGTGTACGAGATCCCACATTTCTTGGAATTGAGAAGTTCTTGATCTTTATAAAAACCAATATGTCTCCAATTATGTCATTGGCTAGTCCTTTTTTAGTATTGACGATGTGGCTTGGCCTATACTCCAACCAACCATCCTGTTTCTCCAACAGTAGGCATAAGCAGAGACTATAAAGCATTTTGCAAATTAATCCAAAGCCATATCAAGCAGAACAATCACCAAAACCAGCCATTTCACACCTCAGCACAGACAAAATTCCTCTTGGTTTCCAATGTGTTGTGTAGCCAACGTGGTATACAAGCATGAAAGGAAATCAAGGGAAGAAAAAGAAACAAGGTTGTAACCTATCCTTTAAAAGGCCTCAGCAAGGATGGAAAGTTTCAAAGAAAGAGGCCTTCTTCGACTTGGTTGGGATATCTGTTGAAAATTGAAATGGATGATTCGTACTACAAACTTTGAGTCTGATGTTCCACACAACATATTACCTCCTTGTTCCTCCACATATTGATCACTTCTAGCTATCAGCTATGACCTTTGCTTAAAGCAATATTGACTTATTGTTTGAGATGTCTCACACCATGTTGATAACAATTTATATTTTAGTATAAGACTTTATCATAGAGCTATATATACTCTAGCAATGAAATCTGATATTTAAGAATTAATCTGACCTTTTTGGTTTTGGGACACTGTCTGCAAAAACAATTTAAACTTCCTCTTTCTTAGAAGATTTAAAACTTGTTGATACAGAGTAGTTAAGGATCTTTGCCACTATGGGAATCTAATAGGCATTGTGGGGTTTTGTTAGGGGTATGCAGGCTGCAACCAAATATGTTGACTTGAAATGTTCTTCATTTCGACTCGCACTGCTTTTAAAAATGGATGAATTAATGATATAAAAATGAACAGGTTGTCTGCTTTTAAAAATGAACTTCTTTTATAGATTTGAATAATCTGTCTTGTCTAGGATGCTTTGGTGAGCTTAATGATGTCATTATACAAGAGAAATCAGATGGGAAATCCAAAATAATATATCTCAGTTATTAAAGATTTTAATGATGTCATTAAAAAAGTGCCAAGGTGAGACTTAATGGTGTCATTATACAAGAGAAATCAGTTTCTGGTCCATTCCTTTAGTTCAAATTCTTACCTGGGTTCAATTTTTATTCAGATGGGAAAATATATTGACGTTTCATGTAGCAGTGAGAGAACATACAAGCACATGTGCAGCAATGGGAGCAAACAACTCTTGGGGGCCATCATATTTGCCAAAACCTGTCAACTCCATTCAATACATCCAAATCAGAGTGAAGAATCACCAACTCTTCCAGTAATCACTGATGCAGTCAACAGAAAACTGGAATTTTTTAAATGCTAACCATAGCATTTCAAAAATTCCCCCATAAACTTCGTTTCTCATAGACCATATATGTTGATACCAATCACTGTCATTTGCTAATTGCTGGAATTTCCACCGACAAAAAACTCATGATATCTCAGTTGGAGTTGTTTTAGCTATAATTTATTCTGAGGGGTTCTAGCTGAGTATTCATATCAAGAGCATTTACATAATTTCAGATGATCCCAGGCATTTGGAGAACGCACGTTAGACCTGATTTAGAACGGACCAACAAGCGCAGATCATGTATTGCCTAGACACAAACTACATAATAGAAAACTTCATAGCATCACTGTCCCCAAGCAATTACATAAATAATAAACTCCCCATCACCTTCAGAAGTACTGAAACTGCTTCTTTTTACTTGGTTTCATATTCCAACCAGATAGGAATGATTAGACATTAAAGTTTCATATGGTGTAGCGGTTAGTGAATATGGTGTAGCACTAGTGCAGTAGTGGGAAGAAACCACTCTGGTTCCATCATATTTGCCAAAACCTATCAGCTCCATTCAACATATATAGCCAATTCTAGGTTTAGCATCTGCAGCTCTCTTGGCAATCACAGAAGCTTCAACAGAAAACTGGACAAGGTGATCGTTGAAGAAGATTCTCTAGTGCCAATCACAACAATCCAAAATGCCGCACATCTCGGAAGATTTGTGAATTCATCCCATCATAAGGCCAGGACATATGATCTATGCTCTAGATTTTTAAAAGTTTGACAAGTACAAAAATTACTTTAGTTCCAAAACTGACTTGTGCACGATCTGTGGGATAATGGGCAAGTTCACAGTGGCATGCAAAGACTCAACTTGAAATTTGAAATGGAATGTATTATATGTTTTTTCTTTTTAACTTTAATGTGCTCAAGGTTGGTGATAAAGCATTGGAAGTAGTGACATTGACTTGTTTTTTCAGCCATGGGCCACAGCTAAGTTCACAACTGAGTATACTTGGAACTCTTCCTATTTTCAGTGGAAAGAACCAGTTGCAATGAGAGCAGAACTTTCACCTCCAACATCAACGAAGCCGAGGACTTTCCCAAATAACTGTCCATGTGGGATAAAGTCATAATATAAACCTAGAAATGAATGACTTCAACTCCAATATTGAGAAAGTAAATGTAGGAAAAGAAATGTGTTGCTACTGCAGTTTGTGATATGCATCTAAAAACAATGTGCTTGGCTGTTTCTAGAATACGAATTTTAAGAATAATTGAAGGAATATTAAAGTGATCCAACATAAGTCTGCCTCGAGGACTTAATACGTTTATTTTTAATTTCTGTGTAGAATTGCTCAAAATGGCTTTAGAAATTGCTCAACATAATGAGAAATGTGGTTTTAATAGAAAGCACTATGGTGATAGCAGAAATATTCCAACCCATCTTCTTAAAATGGCTTTAGAAATTGCTCAACATCTCATCTTCAAAATAGGATTCTATGCTTAACATATCCACACAAAGATTTAAGTCCACTAAAAGAATAACTGAAGCCAGGAAGATTGAACTTGGACTTGGGTTGCAGATAGTTTTTTTTTTTTTTTTTGCTGCCTCTCATTTCCTTTATGCTTCTCTTTCCTATTGATTGTTGCATGATGTTTTTTTTTAATTTTTTTTTTTTATCAAAAATCTGATGAAATCTAGAAAAGAGTCGAGAGAGTTTGACTTGCTTGATGTCCTTTCAATTGTTTTGTTGTTCTATGATTAGTACCATACGGCAGGTGCATATCTTCCGGTCTGAATGTTTGGCTCTATTTGTTGTTTTAAAAAAAATGATATTTTTAAATAAAATTTGTATTTTTCATTGTTTATCAACACAAATGGATCATACGATTAACAGGGAAAGTATTTGGTATATCCAGTCAAAATGAAATCCTAAAGAAATTATACCGACATTCTATGATTTGGATGTCTAATTTATATGAAATCCTAGCAAAAGTATTTGGTTAATTTCGATCAAAATTCATATATATATATATATATATATATCTAATAAAGCAACAGCTAGGTAACATTGAATGGTGTGAGATTGAGTTCCTTTGAGTTGGAATTCATGTCAGTAAATTTGTAGGGGACAAGAAGTATGGTTTCTGTCACTGTGTTCTTCAAACAACATTATTGGCTTGCCTAGAAAGATGTTTGAGTAGGTCCTTAATTCAATCAATTTTAAATTTTTAAGAATAAAGGATAAGGACTTCTCAACCAATATGAGCAAATATAAATTAAATGGTATCAACATGGTCGAAGACATCTTAATTCAATATGTGGAGAAACAAGGCGCTGATATCATGTTTATGGTCCCCTTTTTCTTGGTATTTAGAACAAACAAAACTTAAGGGACACTGTAGCAACAGGGGAGACATATTTATCTATCATTGATTCAATTGCTGTTGGGAAGAGCTTCCGCCTGTGTGAGGGCCACAAAAAGATAGAGCTTCCGCCTACTCTGATCACACTATGCAAGGTAAAGAGCTCAAGTGCTTCATTCACATCCATAATCATCACCTTGTGTTTTGAATCAACTTTAGAGTTATGTAGTAAACTTTGATCTCTCATTGTTATGATGATTCTACTTCCTAAACCAAACCAATCATGATCTCCAACTAATGTTTCTATTTGGACAAACTAATTCACATCATCAAGAATTAGTAGAACCATTTTAGAGCAAAGTCTATGCTTAATCACATTAATTCCTTTGTCGTGAGTATCACGAACATCCAAATTTGTTTTTTTATTTTTTTTTAAAGGAGGACAGAACCTCCATATATTATTAAAAAACTCTCACTAAGGCGGAGGAATCACCATAATTACATCAATAAAAGAAATCCAAAAAATTTTCTAACAACCCTCCCAATTCTGCTAACGTCTAACATAAGATAAATTCATTCTATCCGTACGTATAAATCCCTTAAGTCTCCCCGGACCAAACTCCTCTCCAAATTTGTTCCTAAAATATCATAAAGAAAAGTATTTTGCAGCTGAATCAAACCTCTGCTCGTTTTGAAGTTTCTCTAACATTTTTCAAGAAACAACTTCATTCAAATTGAAAATAAATCATGTTATAGATATCTTTTGAAAATTGTTATTTTACCAATTCTATCAGTTCTGAATATCCCTAGAATGCGTATTTTCATAATATTGGATCTGTAAAAGTGATTTACCCCTCCTTAAGGGGGAGAATGATTTTCCGCCTTAGAAGTTTTGTTTTTACTGTTAATTGAGATTGGGCGAATATTCCCATTGAGTTTTTACATATTGATAATGTTCATTTGACCAAATTATTCGGCTTGAAGAAGGAAAAGGTTTTCTCCTTTTGGCAGCTCCCAACCTAGATATTGATGGCACAATTTTCCAAGGCATATTGGAGTTCTTAATGATTTGTCATATTGGAGATAATTGGACATATTATTCTCAAATGAGTCCTTCTACAGCCCACTGCTGGCAGCTCCCGTACATTAGGTGTATTTCATTTTTTTGTTTTTTTTTGTTCTCATGTATTTTTTTTTTTTTACCCTGTGTAAAGTCCAATGTTTAAGACAGTAATAATACAAGGATAAGTGTATGAAAAATGAAAATGGAAACATTTGTTACCTCTAGCAAGTTATTTATAAAACGATGACGAAGCTACCACGCATTTTGAAGATAACGAGCTTATTTTCGGGGAAATTGGGTGGCAAAGATTGAAGATGATATTCAAACCAATCAGTTGTCAAGCACTCTTAACTAATTGAAGCATTAATTTAGTCCATTTGAAAAACTTGCATTACGATTGATAAAAACTCAGCTTGGGGTGATGATGGATTTGATTCCATCCATTATAGTATGGAGGTTGTGGTGCAGGCATTGTGTTGCTCGGATGGAAGGTAGAGGTGAAAATCTGGTGCTAGTTTGGGGCTCCATAAAATATTGGGTGCAAGTCTTTGCTAGTAAAATTTATAAAGTAAGCTAGCTGTCGACTCATGACATGCAGGTGCTGATAAGATTGGAGGTGCCGCTGGTGGAGCAGAGGTGCACAAAACTGCAAGTGGTGCGGTGGTCCAAGCCAAGTCCAGGAAGAGTGAAATTAAATCTGGATGGAAGTAGTTTAGGCAATCCGGGTCCTGATGGAAGGGGTGGTGCTTTATGTGATAATGAAGGAAATTTAGTCTTTGCTTTCTCAAAAATTTTTGGGCATTGTTCTAATAATGAAGCCGAGTTATGGGCAGTGTTAGAGGGTTTATCTTTTTGTAAACATTTGGGACATTTTTTTATTGATATAGAGAGTGATTCATTGGTGGTGGTGTCATGGATTATGGCTAGAGAGTGCACAGTTTGGTGTTGTGAAATATTACGCAAAACACACACACCAACGATGGCAAATAAAGTAAAAGCAATCAAGATCAAGCACGTGACACACAATATACGTGGTTCAGGAAATTGTCAACGTCTATAGAGCTGCCAAAATCTTATTAACCAGAGGAGATTATAATCACTCAATCTCAACTCACACTCTCTAGGACTTTTTGCTCTCTTACGCAATATGCACTCACTAGACAATTATTCTCTCTCAAAATATTCTTGAGGCCATCCAACACACGTCTAATATGATATGGCTAGAGAGTGCACATTTTGATTTTCACGCGCCTACGCGTTCCATGTGCACCAGCAAGATTTCCGCAAGTGAAGCACGCGCGACAGAGTTCCTGTTTTGCTTCTTTTTCTCATCCTTGTGCTATCTGAGTTCGATTTTAATGAAACAAGACTCGTTTCCAACAAAATCAGGGGTTCCGGACAAAACGATGCTGTCCGTTTTGTGACATTCCATCTTGAAGATCTTGTACTTGCATTTTGTATTTAGACTCAGTCTAAATCCATGGAGGATTCAGCATCAGGCGCCATCATAAAGTTGACTGCCTCAAACTACAGTTTTTGGAGACCTTGGATGGAGGATCTTTTGAACTGTAAAGATCAGTTTGACCCCTTGGAAAATGAAGGGAAGAAGGTAGATGAATTTACGGATCAAGTGTGGAAAAAGATGCACAAGAAGACTATCAGTTAGATCAGGCAATGGATCGACCATAGTGTCTTCCACCACATGGCCCAGGAGACAGATGCATATAACCTTTGGAAAAAGTTGGAGAATATGTATCAAGTTAAGACTGCTCAAAACAAGGCCCTTTTGATAAGACGGCTTGTTAACTTGAAGTTGAAGAGCGACACCTCTGTTGCCGAGCACACTAGCGAGTTTCAAAACCTAGTTAACTAGCTCGGGTCCGTCAAGTTGAATTTTAGCTTTGAATAACAAGCCCTACTACTTCTCAGTTCATTACCAGACAGTTGGGAGACTCTGGTGGTCTCTCTAAGTAACTCTACTCCAGATGGCAAACTTACCACGACGATGGTTAAGGATGCCCTGTTCAATGAGGAGGCCAGACGAAAGTAGACGAGCATGAATCAATCTCATGTCCTTGTCACTGAGAGTAGAGAATGGCCTCAAGGTAATGATAGAGGTAGAAGTGGAGGCAGAAACAGAGGGAGGTCTCAACCACGTGGAAGGTCCAGCAGACGGGTAACATGAAGTGTTACCATTGTGGCAAAGAAGGCCACATGAGGAAACACTGCCACAAGGTTTTAAGGGAGCAAAGTCAAAGCAGTAAGCTGAAGAAAGAAGATGGTGAAACTCTTGTCACTCTTTTAGGAGATTTGGCAATACTCTCCACTTGTGACGAGACGTGTCTGCATATTGCAATCCACGATGTTGAGTGGGTGGTAGACACAATAGCATCATACCACGCCACTTCCCATATTGAATTTTTTACTACGTACAAAGTAGGACACTTTGGTACGGTAAGGATGGGGCCCGCCAATTCGTCCAAGACTGTGGGTGTAGGCAAAGTGCAGAGATGTCCAAGAACGCGCCCCCACGCGTTGATGAAGGTCGGAGAATGAAGCCCACTCTCGACACGCGCCTAGAAGGAGCAACGAGTGTAAACCCTCGTGCTACAGAGAAGGTCCAGTGCGTGAGTCTCAGCGCTAAACGTGTTCCAGCTTCTAGAAGGAGCGTGATTTTCCCTCGCCTATATGTTCCACACGCACCAGTAAGGTTTCGGCGCGTGAAGCACACGTGCCACGAACTGCACGCACGACAGAGTTCTTGTTTTGGTTCCTTTTCTCATCCTTGTGCTATCTGAGTTCGATTTTGACGAAACAAAACTCATTTCCAACAAAATCAGGCGTTCCGGACACAATGGTGCTGTCCGTTTTGTGACATTCCACCTCAAAGATCCTATACTTGCATTTTGTATTTAGACTCAGTCTAAATCCTCGGAGGATTCAGCATCAGGCGCCATGATAAGGTTGACTACCTCAAACTATAGTCTTTGGAGATCTAGGACGGAGGATCTCTTAAACTGTTAAGATTTGTCTTCTGACCCCTTGGAAAATGAAGGGAAGAAGCCAGATGAATTTATGGATCAAGTGTTGAAAAAGATGCACAAGAAGACTATCAGTCAAATCAGGCAATGGATCGACCATAGTGTCTTTCACCACGTGGCCCAGGAGACAGATAAATATAACCTATAGAAAAAGTTAGAGGATATGCATCAAGCTAAGACTGCTCAAAACAAGGCCCTTTTGATGAGACGGCTTGTTAACTTGAAGTTGAAGAGCAACACCTCTATTTCTGAGCACACTAGCTTGTTTCAAAACCTAGTTAGCCAGCTCGGGTCCGTCAAGTTGAATCTTGGCAATGAAGAACAAGCCCTGCTACTTCTCAGTTCATTACCAGGCAGTTGGGAGACACTGGTGGTCTCTCTAAGTAACTCTACTCCAGATGGCTAACTTACGATGACGATGGTTAAGGATGCCTTGTTCAATGAGGAGGCGAGATGAAAGGAGATGAGCACGAATCAATCTCATGTCCGTGTCACCGAGAGTAGAGAAAGGCCTCAAGGTAATGATAGAGGGAGAAGTGGAGGCAGAACCAGAGGGAAGTCTCAACCACGTGGAAGGTTCAGCAGTAGCAGGAACTGGTAGATGAGTAACATGAAATGTTACCATTGTAGCAAAGAATGCAACTTGAGGAAGCACTGCTGCAAGTTTTTAAAGGAGAAAGGTCAAAGCAGTAAGCTGAAGAAAGAAGATGGTGAAACTCATGTCACTCTTTCAGGAGATGTGGCAATACTCCCCACCGGTGACAAGACATGTCTGCACATTGCAAGCCACCATGTTGAGTGGGTGGTAGACACAGCATCATCATATGATGCCACTTCCCATAGTGAATTATTCACTACGTACAAAGCAGGAGACTTTAGTATGGTAAGGATGGGGAACGCCAGTTCCTCAAAGATTGTGAGAGTAGCCAAAGTGCAGATAAAAACCAACATTGGTTGCACCATGGTGTTGAAGGATGTTCAACACATTCTTGACCTTTGGCTCAACCTGATTTCGGGAAAAACCTTTAATCGACAAGGCTATGACAGTTACTTCAACAAAGGCACTTGGAAGCTGTCACAAGGTGCCATGGTTGTCGCCCAAGGACATATTTGCGGTACGTTGTACAAGATCCATGTGAAAATCGGTTCGAATAGCCTCAATGCAGCGAAAGACGAGGCTTCACTGAATTTGTGGCACAAGAGACTCGGACACATGGGTGAAAAAAGGGTTGGATATGCTTGTGAAGAAGGCACTCATCAAAGTTGCCAAAGGAACAGTGTTAAACCCTTGTTGGTACTTTTTTTCGGTGAACAATTCAGAGTCTCATTTAATTCCTCTACATAGAGAAGATTAGAGTTGTTGGGTCTGGTACACTCTGATGTATATGGTCCCATGGAAGAAGAGTGATTGGATGATAACAACTTGTTACCTGATAAACAGATCACCTTCTGCACCACTGAAATTTGAAGTTCCTGAGAATGTTTGGTTTGGAAAATATGTCTATTACTCTCACCTAAAAGTGTTTGGGTGCAAAGCCTTTGCACACGTATCCAAGGAGCTAAGACAGAAGCTCGATGTCAAGTCAACTCAATGTATCTTTGTTGGATATGGAGCTCAGACAAAGAGAATTATCAGAAGTAAGGACGTTGTGTGCCTTAATGTTAGTAGAGCTTAGTTCCTATACTCCAGATCCTGTACCATTACAGTTCACCACTGATAATGAGGATATGCAGGATTGAGATCCAGAAGCTGAAGAAGAAGCTTAGGGTGTCGAGCAGGGGGAGCAAGAGCCCTCTCCACTAGCAGCTGGTGTACCACCACAAGGTTAGATGGTGATGAACCTCCTTTGGTTGATGGAGCTCAATCAAGAAGATCAGTAAGAGGCCACTACTAATTCCATTGAGGAGATATCGGGAATCAGACTATATTCTGCTTACTGATGAGGGGGACCAGGAGAGCTTCCAAGAAGTTCAAACTCATGCTGATAGAAGCCTATGCGTACAGGCAATGCAAGAAGAGATGAGTTCTTTGCAGAAGAATCAGACCTATGAGTTGGTGAAACTTCCTGAAGGAAAGAAAGCCTTAAAGAACAAATGGATGTTCAAGCTGAACAAAGATGGCCATGGAAAGTTGATAAAGCACAAGGCCAGATTGGTTGTCAAAGGATTCCAGTAGAAGAAGGGAATCGACTTTGACGAGATATTTTCTCCAATGGTGAAAATGATGTCAATCTAAGTCATACTCAGATTGGTAGCCAACTTGAATTTGGAACTCGAACAAATGGATATGAAGACAACCTTTCTCCATGGAGATTTGGAGGAGGAAATCTATATGGAGCAACCAGAAGGGTTTGAAGCTCCAAGGAAAGATCACTTAGTTTGCAAGTCAAATAAGAGTCTCTATGGCCTCAAGCAAGTGCCGAGACAATGGTAGAAGAAGTTTGACTCATTCATGATGAGTCATGGTTACAAGAGACTTGTTGCAGATCAGTGTGTCTATGTTCGAAGATTCCAATATGACAAGTTTGTCATACTCCTTCTTTACGTTGATGATATGTTAATCGTTGGTGATGATAGGTCTATGATTAACAAACTAAACAAGGAACTATCCAAGTCCTTTGACATGAAGGACTTAGGCCCATCGCCATAATTACATCAATAAAAAAAATCCAAAAACTTTTCTAACAACCCTCCCAATTCTGCTAACGTCTAACGTAAGATAAATTCATTCTATCCGTACGTATAAATCCCTTAAGTCTCCCCGGACCAAACTCCTCTCCAAATTTTTTCCTAAAATATCATAAAGAAAAGTATTTTGCAGCTGAATCAAACCTCTACTCGTTTTGAAGTTTCTCTAACATTTTTCGAAAGACAACTTCTTTCAGATTGAAAATAAATCATGTTATAGATATCTTTTGAAAATTGTTATTTTACCAATTCTACCAGTTCTGAATATTCCTAGAATGCGTATTTTCATAATATTGGATCTGTAAAAGTGCTTTACCCCTCCTTAAGGGGGAGAACGATTTCCCGCCTTACAAGTTTTGTTTTCCCCGTTAATTGAGATTGGGCGAATATTCCCTTTTAGTTTTTACATATTGATCATATTCATTTGACCAAATTAATACAAAAAAAATTCATAATATCATTAAAAAATACTTATTTAATCACTAATTAAAAAAAATCCATCGAGACCGACCATTGAAAGAACCCACACATAACATTTCTCTTCTCAAATCTCAAGCTGAGCGAATATTCACTACGGACAGTTGAACGCATTCATTAGTTCAACACTTTTCCAAGTCTATCTTTTCTAGTCAAGGGCTCATGTTAAATTAGATTAGAGATAGAGTTGTTCAAGTGTTTCCCTTGTCTTATTCTACTAAGGCATGTGGTAGATAATTAATT
>CM036140.1:34479132-34644539 GCA_002916485.2 Juglans nigra | reverse complement strand
TAATGTTCACGAATTGAAGTGTAAAAGTAATGAAAAAATCATAATAAGATATTAAATAATAATAAAATTTAAAAATAATAATAATAAAATAATAAATAATATTGAAAAAATTAGACATCTTTTATTTTTATAAATGAAATGAGATGAAGAGAAATTAAAATTAAAAAATTAAATAAAATATTATTAGAATATATTTTTTAATATTATTTTTATTTTAAAATTTAAAAAAATTAAATTATTTATTTTATTTTATATTAAAAATTAAAAAATTATAATAATAAAATAAAATAAGATATATGTATTTTTTGAAAGCAAATGAGTCCACTTGCCCAAAATGCTCTATGTCACAGAGTGGCTTTAATTGATGTTGAATCTATTCTGATTGTATTTATCGTTTTGTAAGAATCTTTGTAGTTTGTTGGTTGAATAATAAAACATATTTTTTTAAAAAAAAGAAAAAAGAGAAAAGAAAAAAAGAAAAAAATGTTTGTTTTATGTAAAAATAATATTATTCATCATTTTAATTTTTATTATTTTTTTATAATTTCTGTTATTAGATAATTAAAAATTATTTATTATATTTTATTTATAAAATTATTATCATATTAAAAAATAACGGAAGAATAATGAAAAAAAATATGAACGTATTTACTCTTTACGCAATAGTCAAACGTGTCAGACGTGCTAAAAAGATGATTTCAGATAGTGGAAAAGTCATGAGAGAGAAAGAGTGTATTACGATCATCGATAGGGTAAGGTTCGTTCTTTATTATCATATGTAAAAACGAAAGAGAAAATATTCTATTCCTAACCTTCATATTATATATAAATAAAAATTCTTTTCTCTTATTAAATATATAATATATAAATGGTATTAAATAAAAAAATTTAATTATTAAAAATAAAAACAATTTTAAAATATGAACGTATTTACTCTTTACGCAATAGTCAAACGTGTCAGACGTGCTAAAAAGATGATTTCAGATAGTGGAAAAGTCATGAGAGAGAAAGAGTGTATTACGATCATCGATAGGGTAAGGTTCTTTCTTTATTATTGGTGTGTGTGAACGAAAGAGAAAATATTCTATTCCTAACCTTCATACATTATATATAATTTTTTTTATAAATTTTGTAATTCTTTTCTCTTATTAAATATATAATATATAAATAATAAATAAAAAAATTTAATTATTTTAAAAAGAATAAAAATAAAAACAATTTTAAAAATAAAAAAATTATGATATATAATATGTGAAATTTATGACTAGTAATATTTTCCAAAGGTACTTGCTAGAGCCACCATTCGTAGCTCCCGCTGGAGCTACTGTTGGCTTTAACATATGTTTTTTTTATGTATTTTTTTAGTTATGTTTTATAGAGCTTTTTTCATACTTTTAAATATTTTTAAAAAAATAAAATAAATTTAAAAAATTATTAAAAAATATTTTCTTAATCATAAAGTAAAAAAATATTAAAAAATACTTCCTTAATTATGAAGTAATTTATTTTATTTCATGATTAAGGAAATATTTTTTAATAATATTGTGAATTTTTTTATTTTTTTAAAATATTTAAAATTATTAAAAAAATCTATATATAAAAAACTAAAAAAAATACATTAGAAAATACATGCAAGAGTAAGCGGTAACTCCAGCGATGACTCTAATATTATTTATTTCGAGAAAATAAAGCGAAGAAAAAAAAAAAAAAAAGACGTAAAAAACACAAGAGAGAGAAAGAGGCAGCGTTAGAAACGGGAAACATGGTATAATTTTTAAAGACGTGATGCTACAGACACCATGACCTCTTTCCGTTTTTGCTACAAACACCGTGCCCTTTTTTTTTTTTTTTTTCTCTTTTTCCTCTATTTTTGCTGCCCTTTTTTTTTTTTTCCTTCCCACGTTGTTTTTCCCATTCCATTTAGAATCCCTGGTATCCATTTCATCTCTCTGCATTTTTTTTCTTTCGGCATTTCATCTCTCTGCACTAAGAAGCCCTTCTGCATTTCGTCTCTCTGCATTTCACATGGAGACTGAGTTTTTTTTTTTTTTTTTTTGAAAAAAACCACATACACACAAAATGCATTGGGTTTAGAAAATTTACAAACCCCTTCTCTTGAAAAAATAAAAAATGGCGAAATTGTCATTGACCATCACCTTGGAAGACCATAGAGAACAAGAATGGCTGTAACTTCACATTTTCGAGTCAGTTTTTGGTGTTGGCTTCTCATTCCTACCTGTTGGTGGACGCTAAATGTCAGCCTTTTGTTTATCTGAATAACAAAAAATAATAATCTGAGGTAGAGCAGCTAATAAACAATCGGCCCCATTACTCGTTATCTTCTTTCAAATTTAAGAAAAGCAAAACCAAGTGGTATAAGATTTTGATTACATACACTGGTGACTGTCTGCTCTTCGAAAAGACATAGCCCCCTTGTCTCAGGCATGTGATGAAAGGCTGAAAGCCCTGGAAAGAGCAACGTCAGAATCTGAGAATTTCCATGAAAAAGTAAATAAAATACAAACTCCAAGAGATCATTTATTATATTCTTCTCCCCAACAATAGCTTCATTAAATGCTTGTCTTTCAACCAGAACCATTGGGATTTGCTTATCTAATTTCATGTTCAGTCCTTCATAATAATCTCTTATGGCATGGTAAAGGGGTTGATAACCACAAGTATCCATGACAGCAGATTCCATGCACTCTAAGCATGCATAAACGTCGCCCATCTTCCAGAGAGTAGTATCTTGTGTTCGAAGACTTCAAGGAGACGAAAATAGGGGGAAAGATATGCAAATCAATTTGAATTAACATTCATCTCTTCCAATTAAGAAACCATTTTGGAGCTAAGGTAATAGAAGAAAATATGTTCCACAACTTGGATGAAGAAATGAAATGGGGAAGACGAAATGGAATGGGTAAGAAGAAATGAATTAATGGGTAAGACGACGTGGGAAGAAAAACGAAAGGAAAAAAAAAATGTGATGAAATGGATACGAGGGATTCTGGAAGACGACATGGGAAGAGACTTATGGAATGGGGAAGACGAAATGAAATGGAGAAGACGACGTGGGAAGAAAAAAAACATGCCACAGGGCATAACCACGTCAAGCGGGAAGCCAAAACGGGAAGGGGGAACGGTGTCTCTAGTATTTTCCATTTTTGAAACATGTCAACATCTTCTGTATTATTTCGTACGCATAGCTTCTACGATCATTGCGTTTCATTTTTAATTTATTTTTATCAATACAAAACTTTATAAAGAAAAAAGAATTAAGAAAATGAAATTGGGGAGCGTGTGGGGGATAGTTTTGGCAATGGCTTGAGAGCGGACTAGTTCCCACACCTAGGCCTTGTTTGATTATACAATTAAAATAAGATGAGATGAGATATTTTTTTAAAAGTTAAATAAAATATTGTTATAATATAATTTTTTAATATTAGTTTTATTTTAAGATTTAAAGAAATTGAATTGTTTATTATATTTTGTATAAGAATTTGAAAAAATTGTAATAATTATATGAGATGAGATTGTTTCATTTTATGTAACCAAACCGCCAGCTCTTACTTCACAGGCTCAAAATCGTGTGAAGACCAACTGATGAAGGGGGATTGGCTCATTGGGTATTTGGGACTTTGGGGACATTCAAAGAGCTCTTTATACGAAATTTGTTTGGGGGCTCATGCATGAATGTTAATCTTTATGGGCTGACTTCTTTAGAGGCAAATATGTTAAAGATAACCACTTATCCTTCTTGGTGCTTGATAAGGGAACCCATTTTTTGGAAATCTATTATTCGTAGTATTCCAGAAAATTTTCATTATAATGTGGAAGGCTGTTATTTGAGTGTCGACGAGAGGATTAAAAGAGTTAGTATTCCTATAGTCTCTAATTGTAATTGTTGTTCCAGGGGCAAGATAGAGGATTTGAATCACGTGCTTTGTACTGGAGAATTTGCCAGACGTACTTGGAGGCTAGTTGCAACCCATCTTGGTGTGCATATGAGTGTTTTTCATAAATGGCAAGAACAAATTAACTTTTGGTTTCGTAGGGCGGGAAAATCTACCCAGGTTCGGATTTTTTTTGTCTTCTCCCGTCTATTGTTTCTTGGAAGCTTTGGAGCAAGCGTTGCAAGGCTCGACACGAAGGTAAGGAGGAAACGATAGAGTCTGTATGTCATGTTATTAAATCATGGCTTCACCGTATTATGGATTTGATCATGAAAGTTTCTACCATTTCTTTTAAGGATGTTGTTATTTTAAGAAGATTGAAAATCTCCTTTCTCGAACCTAGACCTAAGAAGGTTTGTGTGGCCAGGTGGATTCAACCCCTTTAAGACTGGGTTAAGCTTAATACGGATGTTAGTAGTTTTGGTAACCTGAGCCCAGCTGGAGTAGGGGCTGTCATTTGTGATGATGGTGGCCGGCTTCTTGTGGCTTATTCTGTGGCCTTGGGCTCGGGTTTCAATAATTTTGCTGAAATGAGAAGTTTGCTTGAAGGTGTCTGTCGTTGCTATCACTTGAGTTTTACTCAGGTTGAGTTTGAGAGTGACTCTCAAATTCTCGTTAATTGGACCATCAAGGGTGAATGTAATATTTGGAACTTAGAGGATTTTTGGGACGAATTTTATATGCATTTGAATTGCATGAATTATAGAATAAAACATATTTTTCAGGAATGTAATGTTGTGGCTGACATTCTTGCCAAGTAGGGAGTTGATGGCTCTAATATGGAATAGTCTGGAGATTATTTGTTGCCTATTAATCTCAGAGGTCTTTTTCGTCTAGAAAGAATTGATCTTTCTTATTTGCGGATCTCCTAAAGATTTTCTTAGTACATATTTTCTTATTTATTTGTTTCCTCTAATCTTTACTTGTGAGTGTTTTGTTTTGTAGGTTTTATTGTTTTGTCTAGGGTTGGAGATTCTTAATATTGTTTAATATTGTTTTGGACTATTGTAATATTTATAAAGCCTTTTTTGTGTTATTAGGATGTCTTAGAGATTTTGATGCCTAGGTTTGGCCTTTCTTGATTATAATATTTTAGTCCCAAGTGTCTTGTCTTGCAGTATCCACGGTTTTCCTCCGCTATAAGTAAGGGTTTATCAATAAAATTGAGGTTCCATCTTCTTTCCCAAAAAAAAAAAAAAAGGTTGGCTTGCCAATGAAAACAAAATAAAATAAAATCATATATTATTTGTAATAGGATAATAATTTAATTATCCACTCACAAATGCCATCGATGGTGGCTATCAATTGAATTTTTCTTTTTCTTTATTTTTTTATTTTGTGACTAAAGAAGTGTTTTTTAATAATGTTGTTAATTTTTTTAAAATATTTAAGACTATAAAACAATTTGACCTTATCGGTGACATCTCTCTCTTTGTAATAATATGCTGTGAGCTGTCACATAATATACCGAACGGAGGCTCTATTTCTAAGAATATATCGGTGTTTGCAAAACTAAGCTTCCGTAAACATTCCATCTCAAACTCAATTTCAGGAAAACTTGAGGCTTCTTGGCAAACTGATGAGCATAGTGCAACGGAGAAATGAGAGATGATCAAGCTTATTAAGGGACCCAACAGAAGCAAAACTAATGAAAAAGAGGTCTTGCAGAGTAAAGCAACAAGCTTGATATCTAAGATTTAAATGCCTTTGCCCAGATTACACAAATGATGCAAAACTCAGACCAAAACCATACATATACTAGCATTGCAGTGGTCACATTCAAACTTAGCACAAGTACTAAAGCTACTGAAACTGCCTGAAATAGTTAGGTTACCCTGCACTAACTTGTTCTCAGTCGACGGCAGGAGCTAAGTGTCATTATCGCATCAATAGTAACAAATATTTGTGTTTTACGCATGCACGTACTTCGAATGCTCAAAACCGTATATATGGGTGCTACTTGACTTACCATCAAAAATAAAATATAATAAAACTGCCCATATATATCATTGGCAGAAATAAATAATGATAAAGAGATCTTATGGGTAATACTTGTCTTTGCAAGATTACACAAATAGTGCAAACCTCAGAGCAAAACCAAAACCAAAACCATTCAATAGTTGGGCGGTAAGGCTCCAATGCTGCAAACATGGAAAAGCCCAAAAGAATATTACCAGTCAAAAGGCAAAAGTACAGTCCAAACTTCATTCATTCCATACATTCATTGCTCTGATTCAATCTCCTCATGTGCATGCGTCTCTCCATACATAGTTTGTTTGCTGAGACAACAGGGGAATATAAAACAAAAATTGAAGATTCCGCCTAAACAACCATCTTCACGCAGGATACCTGGATGATTTTTCACCCTCTCTTCATGCTTTTCTATTATATGGCTTTGAAGAATACCAAGTTTGAAGTGCAAAAAAGAATACACAATGAAGCTATGTTTTTATTGGGGCCTAAAACAGGGCAATGTCTCAAAAACAGCAAAGAGATGCAAGTTATTTTGTTACCGATACATTGTGAAGCTTCGAAGAAGCACCATGGCATCGACTATGAAATGGCTATAACTAAAATCATCATCCTAGAAACGAAATTAAATGTACAAAGAGAAAAGATTGTATATGTATTCTAGACAGAGCAATACTGTCAACACCAGGGCCTTTTTCTTTTTTGGTAATCTGGAAAGAAAGGGAAAAAATTATTATAGGTAGAGAGGAAGAAAATATTACTTGAAAATCAAAGGAAGAGAGTCGCTTGACTTACTTCATCCATTTTTCTTTTTTTTTTTTTATTTGCTCTCCTTTCATTCTTTTTTACCACTTTGGCTCTGTAACTTTTATAAAATGGCAGTATCCCATCAGAAGAACGATGGAGATCAAATTGAACTTGAAAATTGTCTAAAACCTTTAGCTTAAAAGATTGTAAATTGGAATAGCCCACCCATACATCATATCCAGACCAATTTTCCATTTTGAACCAATCCAAATTAACCAATTCCACCCCTTCAATACAGCATACATACATGATTTGAGCTGTTACTGGTCATGAGCAGGTTGTGTATGAAATCTCATGGAAATCCAGTGTCGTGGAAAAGAGGTATTGTGAATACAATGGGAGCATTTATTCCCTGGGGCTTGAGTGGATTGATGCAGCTTACCTGGTTGAAATTGAATTTGGTCCCACAACAATTGAATTTACTCTGTTTTCCTGTTTTAGCACAGATGCTTGTTGAAAAAGATGATCATGAAAATCATTCTATGCTATTCCCACGTCTGGAAATTGATAAAGAAGTATCCTAACTCTAAAATTCCCATACGGTGCATGTTTATTTAATTAAAAAAGAACAAAAATATTATGAGTACTCAATTCCTATACTCGATACCTGGTTTGATTTCTCCAAAAATAGAAAAGAATACTCGGTGGAAATTCCAGCAATTAGCAAATGACAGTGATTGGCATCAACATATATGGTCTATGAGAAACGAAGTTTATGGGGGAGTTTTTGAAATGCTGTGGTTAGCACTAGAAAATCTCCTTCAATGATCATTTTATCCTGTTTACTGTTTACTGTTGACTGCTTCAGTGATTACTGGAAGAGTTTCTTCACTCTGATTTGGATGCATTGAATGGAGTTAACAGGTTTTGGCAGATATGATGGCCCCCAAAGTTGTTACCTCCCACTGCTGCACAAGTGCTTGTATGTTCTCTCACTGCTACATGAAACTTCAATATGAAAATTGAACCCAGGTAAGAACTTGAACTAAAGGAATGGACCAGAAACTGATTTCTCTTGTATAATGACATCATTAAGTCTCACCTTGGCACTTCTTTAATGACATCATTAAAATCTTTAATAACTGAGATATATTATTTTGGATTTCCCATCTGATTTCTCTTGTATAATGACATCATTAAGTCTCACCAAAGCATCCTAGACAAGACAGATTATTAAAATCTATACAAAAGTCCTTATGAGGTAAATCCAAAAATCTGTATCTCAGTTTCCAAGTACATATACTCTAGAGAGAGATACCGGATATTGAAGAAATGACAACCTTACTCGAAAGTAAACCACCATTTGAGCAATAATATTCTTTGCATCAATGTGGTTGTGCTTTTTCTCATCCAACATGAGCAATACTGCAAATACACATGCAACCTAACAAGTCAATATTGCTTTAAGCAAAGGTCACAGAAGTCAATATGTGAAGGAATATGTTATATCGAGCATCACCAAGTTCATGGGGCATAGAATAGGGCAATGTCAAAAAAAGGACAAAGATGCAAGCTAATTTTGGAAAATGCCACCGCCGTTTTCTTTCTCCTCTTTTGGTATCTAGAAAGAAACTAAAACAGAAAGAAAAAAGAGAGAACGAACACATTTTAATGGGAAATCCTACCTGCAATCCAAGGTCATCATCAGTGACCAACATGGGCGAGTTGGGATATCATTAATTCATCCATTTTTAAAAGCAATGCGAGTCGAAATGAAGATCATTTCAACTCAACATTATTTGGCTGCAGCCTGCATACCCCTAACAAAACCCCAAAATGCCTATTAGATTCCCATAGTGGATCCTTAACTACTCTGTATCAACAAGTTTTAAATCTTCAAAAAAAGAGGAAGTTTAAATTGTTTTTGCAGACAATGTCCCAGAACCAAAAAGGTCAGATTAATTCTTAAAGATCAGATTTCATTGCTAGGGTATATTGATAAAGTCATTATACTAAAATATAAATTGTTATCAACATGGTGTGAAATGGCTTGTTTTGCTGATTGTTCTGTTTGATATGACTTTGGATTAATTTTTAAAATGCTTTAGTCTCTGCTTGGGACGGTTGGTTGGAGTATAGGCCAAGCCGCATGGTCTATACTCCAACTAACCGTCCCGTTTCTCCAACAGTAGGCATAAGCAGAGACGCCTCATTTGTTTTCGTAGATAAGAATATACCACAAAGATAGAACTTTAAATTAAAATGATCAATTAATTGGTCCCACAACAATTGGCTTTACTCTGTTTTAGCACAGATGCTTGTTGAAAAAGATGATCACGAAAATCATTCTGTGCTATTCCCACGTTTGGAAATTGATAAAGAAGTATCCAAACTCTAAAATTCCCATACGGTGCATGTTTATTTAATTAAAAAAGAACAAAAATATTATGAGTACTCAATTCCTATATTCGATACCTGGTTTGATTTCTCCAAAAATATAAAAGAATCCTCATAATCTTATCAACAGATTATGAGGATTCTCTTGGCTTGAAAAATTAGGTTCTTTAGATAACTCAATAGCAAACTTGAGAAACCTAAAGTCAAGAATTCCTTCCTGACTCTAAAGCAAATAAGACATCACATTTTTCAGTCAGAAGAATACCAATTTTGAAGTTATAGTAGTCACATTCGGTTAAAAAAGACAAAAACTTTGAAAAGAATTTACCACATAGACTCAATAGTCAGAATTGCATATACAAATTGACAGTATCATTAGCAAAAATAATGAAAAAGAGGTCTTGCAGAGTAAAGCAACAATCTTGATATCTAACATTTAAATGCCTTTGCCAGATTACACAAATGCTGCAAAACTCAGACCAAAACCATACATATACTAGCATTGCAGGTCACATTCAAACTTAGCACGAGTACTAAAGCTCAAAACGGTATATATGGGTGCTACTTGACTTACCATAAAAAATAAAATATAATAAAATGTTAAATTATTTTTAATAATTAGCGGTCACATAAAATACCAAATTTTGGCTCTATATAATGAGTACTCAGTTCGTATTCTTGATGCCTGGTTTGCTTTCTCCGAAAAATAAACTTGTTCTCAGTCAAATGCTGGACGGAGCTCAGTGTCATTGCAGCATCAATAGTGGCTGGTAAGGCTCAAATGCTGCATTCATTCCACACATTCATTGCTCTGATTCAGTCTCCTCATGCGCATGCGTCTCTCTCTCCAGACACAGTTTGGTTGCTGAGACAACAGGGGAATAGAAAACAAAAATTGAAGAAGACCAATTTAAGTGCAAAAAAGAATACCAAAATTAAAACAGGGCAATGTCTCAAAAACGGCATAGAGATGCAAGCTATTTTGGTAGCGATACAATGTGATGCTTCAAACAAGCACCATGGAATCGACTATGAAATGGCTATAACTAAATCATCATCCAAGAAACAAAATTAAATGTACAAAATGAAAAAGAAAGGGAATAAAATATAATACTCAGAGAAGAGGAAATTAAATATTACTTGAAAATCAAAGGAACAGGGGCGACTTACTTTCTTCATCCATTTTTCTTTTTTTGTTTGCTCTCATTTCATTCTTGTATACCACTTTGGCTCTGCAACTTTTATAAAACGGCAACTTCTCCCCATAGAAACGATCAAATTGAACTCGCCAATTGTCCAAAACCTTTAGTTCAAAAGATTGTAAATTGGAGTACCCCACCCATATAATATATCCAGGCGTATTTCCCTCTTTTGTGTACAAACGACCCATATTAACCAATTTTACCCTTTCTTCAGTACAACATACATGATTTGAGCCGTTAGTGGTTATCTTAGCATCACAACCAATATCATCAACAAAATCATCTTTAAAAAACATTACAAGATATAATACAATTCCGCTTATCTCCTCCAAATAGTGTGGCCCCTCAATATCTATTACCCACTCTTCTTCTCCCCCACTGTCTGCCATCATCATTATCTTTTAAAAACTCATGAACATAACTCAACCACTCTGGAATTTGATTTTCTGGAAACAAAGTAGCATCATATTCATAGACTCCCTGTTAAACGTTAAATATCATCATCAATTTAATTTAATTTAATTTAAGCAATACATGCATACTATTAAAAATGAGATCACACACATACATACCTTCCCCAATAATGGATTTTGCACTTTATCATTCCATATATTCACATGCATTTTGTCGCAGCCGTCCAATCCAATTGTTTCAAGCGATCTGATGTGGCTTCCATTGAATTCCAATATTTTTGATACTTCCGAAAATCTCTCTAATGACTTGCATCCTTCAACATCTACGTCTCTTATATTTGGTGGAAGCTCTATTATTTCTTCAAGTTTCTCACAACGGCACAAGTAAAGTTCAGTTAGTGCAACGAATTCTTTGATGCTCGTGGGAAGGCTCACAATTTCAGTCCCCCATAGATTTAAATGACCCAAACTGGCGAAGAGGTAAAGAAACTAGATATTGGAAAGAAATTTGATTCTGAATGGGAACAACTAATTGGAAGATTCGATACTTGTAATGCAGTGCTCCCATTGCTTGAATTCGTTGGAGGTGCCAATTCATGGAGTGGTTCTTCACGTAATGATATCTCCTCTTCCATTTTTGTAGACTCAATAGCTAGAAGGGATAGCCCATCATTCTCCATCTTCTTTACAATATTTGGACAACCACCAATATAGAGGTGGCGTAAATGTTGCAAATGAATGCAAGCAATTTTTGGGAGACGCATAAGGTTTTTGCAGGCCAATAAATGTAATTCCTCAAGTCCAACCAGGTTCCCACTGGATATAGGTAGTTCTTCTATTGCGGTGCGATTTAGATACAACCCGCTTAAACATTCCATTTTACACTCGATTTTAGGAAGATAATGAAGGCTTGAGCACTCACTAAAATTAAGCCTGCGTAAAGATCTCAAATTGAGGCTTCTTGGAAGGATTTGGAGTTTAGAGCATCCAAAAAAATCCAACATAGAAAGATTTTTCAAAGATCCAACGGAGTCATGCACCTCAACTAATCTTGTACATTTTTTGACAATCAATTGCTCCAAATTTGAGATGCTTGAAAGATCCGGAATCTTTTTTAAGAATTCACAATTAAAGAAAGTCATAATCGTCAAATTCTGTAAAAGAAAAAGAGGAAAGGTTTAATAATGAACTTTACTACATAATTCAAAGAAAAAAAGAAGTCGTTGATGATGATTATAATTGTGTACGTACCTTGGGCTTGAATCCATCCCCTAACTCCTTTACGAGGCTATCACGCATCCTAAAGTCGATGAGTTTTTTTCCATGAAAATTGGATGGCATAGATTGCAAAGGACATTCACCCAAATCAAGCAAGCTTAACTCATTAGAAAGGTAATTAGGCCCTCCAGATAAACATGCATTGCGATTTATAAATATTCTGAGTCTTTTCATCTTTATGAATGCTTTGGAACCTAAGCATATCAAGTCTTGTTCTGGCAAATCTATCAATATGCCTTCAATTTTGTTTGTTACCTAGTGCAACAACATATACAACATGTATTAGCAAATTAACTCACATCTAGACTGTACATCTTTATACCTTGCTTTTCTGCTAATATTTTCCAAATTGAGTAATTTTTTCTAATATTTGAGCTTCCAGAAGCAATTAATCACATTCAAAATATAAAAAATTAATGTCTCTTCAAAATCTGCATACCATTGAAAACTGTTCATAAATAAAAACGGAAGATGCTCATAAAAAATGTAAAATTTCTTTTTTTCTTCATTTACTCTCTTACCGTATTTTCTTCTAGTACAGAACGAACATCTTCATGAAACCATAACCTGATACGTTTGCCAGGTTCTTTAGGTGATTCTTGTCGAACAATTTCTCTACCCATATCCTGTAGCAAGTCATGCATCCACAATTTTCCACTCTCATCAAAACTTATGAGACACTTATCCATAAGCCTTTGAATATACCATCATCCGGAAAGAAACGACAACTATCTAATACTTTGATAACATAATCTACATCTTTTGTTTTGAAGAAACAAGCAATATCAAGGAAAATATCCTTCTCATTATCATTCAATCCATCATAACTTGTTCTAAGTATCATTTGAATATCTTTGTTAGGAATTCTCTTAAGCTTATCCAATGCACTTTTCCATTGATGTATGCTTCTACCTTTTAGATTTGAACCTATAACCGTTAAAGCTAGTGGAAGACCCCCTGCATATTGTACTGCATCTTCTGTTAGTTCCGCATAATCATCAGTAGGCTTTTCTCTCTTGAAGGCATGTAAACTAAAGAGCTGAACAGCTTTGTCGTGATCCAACTTATTCATCTTGTATGTTGAATCAACTTCATGACAAGTCAATAAATTCCGATCTCTTGTTGTTATGATGATTCTACTTCCTAAACCAAACCAATCATGATTTCCAGCTAGATTTTCTAATTGGACCAACTTATCCACATCGTCAAGAATCAGTAGAATCTTTCTAGAGCAAAGCCTATGCTTTATTACATTGATTCCCCTTTCAACACTACCAACTTTCAAATTCTTAGAGTATCCTAAGATCTCATAAAGAAGTGTCTCCTGCAGGTGCATTAGACCACCCTCTTGATTTGAAGTTTCTCGAATATTTGCAAGAAAACAGCTAGCTTCAAACTGATAAGCAATTGACTTGTAGATTGCTTTGGCGATGGCTATCTTTCCAATTCCACCAACTCCAAGGATCCCTATCATGCGTCTGTCATTCATCCGAATACTTAGAAGCAAATTAATATCTTTTATATGAGACTCTAATCCAACTGGATACTTGGCAATGCTTAAGTATATACGATTTACTATTCTCAAAACCTCTTCAACAATTTCGTTGATGAATTCAGATTCGTTCCTACCAATACAAAAGATCATAAGAAACAATCAATGAGATGAACTCTTCAAATGAAAAGAGATAGTAACATAACATACAAATAAATATAGTGAAATTGCTAATATATATATATATATATATAAGGTGATACTATTTCGTCAACTACTGCAAAAAAAAAAAAAAAAAAAAAAAAAAAAGAAAACAGAGTTTAATTCTAAAGTCACACGATGATCATTAGAATTAAGCAGTACCTGTTCCCTAAATGAAACCCGGACAAGTTGGCCACCTCTTCGAGTGTTTCCTTCCACCTTGGCACCTTCATGTCATCATTAAACCTATGTTAATGTTTTGCAAATGCTTCACCAAAACTCTTTCTTTGATGTCGTACTTCTGATGGATCTACGTTGTAAAACACAGGTAGAACGATTTGTTGCTTTGTTTTGTTACAATCAAGGATCTTCATCAGCTCTTCTAAGCACCATGTGGATGATGCATAGTTTTGAGAGAATATAATGATGGCAATTCTCGACTCTTCTATAGCTTTGAGAAGTGCCTGTGAAATCTTCTCCCCTCTTTCAAGATTATTGTCTATGTAAGTATTGATTCCCCTTTGATCCAAAGCTTGGTATAGATGGGAAATAAAGTTATGGCGAACATCTTCACCTCTAAAGCTCAAGAATATATCATGATTCCATGGATGGATGGAAGGAGATGAAAACCCAACAAAAATAAATTAAAAATAAAAAAAACTTTTAATTATTTTTAAAAATAAAAAAAATCCCAAAATTATTAATTATTAGCTAAGAGTTGATGTTTGGACGGTCAATTTATATGAAATCCTAACAAAAGTACTTGCTTGGTTGATTTATATGCATGCATGTCGATCAAAATTCATATATATTTAATGAAGCACAACAGCTAGGTAACATTGGATGACATGTGAGATTATTAAGGCTGTGTTTGGCTACTTAAATCATCTCAAATCAGTTCACTACTATTCACAAATAGTTGTCTTCTATTAATAAATTATTCATTTCTATTTTACTATTATTCATAAATGATCTGAAATACTGATTTTAAAATCCAAAATTGCTTTGAATTGGAATTCATGTCAGTAAAATTAGAGGGGGATATATAAGAAGTTGTATGGGTTCTATATTCTTGAAACAAAATTATTGACTTGCCTAAAAAGATGTTTGCCTAAAAAGATGTTTGAGTAGGACCTATATTGGCTTGTCAGCAAGTAGGACAAAATTATTGGCTTGCCTAAAAACTTGGTCTGAATTAGATGGATAATTTTAAATTATCGTCGTCATTATATATTTCCAGCGGATTAAGTTTTGACGAAAAAGAATATTTAGGACGATATAATATCGTCGCAAATATATTTTTGCGACGAAAAGATTATTTTTGACAAAATTTTTTAGCCGGAAAAGGTATTTCAAAAAAAAAAAAAAAAATACACAAAACAAAATACAGAAAAATATTATACACATCTAAGCTTTAAATTGTCAACTAATTATTAGCTAAGAGTAATTGATGTTTGGACGGTCAATTTATTTGAAATCCTAACAAAAGTACTTGCTCGGTTGATTTATATGCATGCATGTCGATCAAAATTCATGTAGATGACATGTGAGATTAAGACTGTGTTTGGCCACTTAAATCATCTCAAATTAATTCACTCTTTCTCATAAACAGTTTACTACTTGATTTCATACAAAAAATTAATTAGAATAATCCTAATGGGTGTGAGATCTGGTCGACGTTTGTTTTACGCATGCAGTAGGACTTGAATTTGAAACCGTGTAATTAATATGGAAGGTACACAATTGAATTATGAAACCATAGGACCCACCGATGCACATGGCTACCTAGTTGGGCTTCACCAATTTAACTCCCCCATACATAAATATCTCAGAAGTGGGATCAAGAGAATTAACTTATCGACGACTTTTTTGCCAACAACCATATTACTAGCTAGCTATTATGAGTTCAAAAGTCTTCTCAATCTGAACTTAAAATTTCCATTCTCCCACGCTAGAAAATCTCAAAGGTCATGAGTTCATACAGAAAATTAATGGGTGTGAGATCTGGACCACCCCAAGCATTTCCCATATGCAATATCTGATACCGACAAAAAATGAGTGGTTGGAGTCACGGTCATCGACATGATTAAAAAAAAAAAAAATTTATACTCATCATTATTTTTCTCATCATTCTCTCATCATCTCATTATATGATATTAAATGATAAGTTCACAAGTAAAACATAATAAATAGCCTCTAATCATCTAATACCATATTATGAAATGATGAAAAGATTATGAGAAAATAGATTATGAGTAACATTATTCTTAAAAAAAAATAAAAGAATACAAGCTGGTCATGAGTGTCATTCCGCAATAATTCCTATAAACAAAAAAATAAAATAGGCAACTTCCTTATTTTTAAGAAAGTGTATTAATTAGGCCAATGTCGCGTGCGTTGTGTCTTCAATTTATTTTTTTAAAAAACGGAAAATTAAAAGAAAGATGAGAAACTTGTTGGCAACTTCTTTAGAGCTTCTTGTCACTCGGTACCAGGAAATCAAGCACCAACTTTTCAGTTTCACCTCTCCATTTTCCCTCTTCCTCTTCCCATCGCTCCCCCTCATTTCTTTCTCTTTTCTTATTTCTTTCCTCTCTTTTTTCCCCTTCTCCTCCTTTCTTTTTCTCTTTTCTCCTATTTTCCATTGCTATCCTTAAAGTGATCAATTTGGTCTCAAAGCAAGTTGATACTTTTTGAAAAAAAAAAAAAGATGTTCAAGTTAGTCCATTGATTTTCATTAGATGATGACTTTATTGTAAAAAGACAGAAGTATATCCCACAAAGATACAACTTTAAATTTTCAAAGTTGTTTAAAATTAATGATCAAGTAATTGGTCCCACAGCAATTAATAAAACTTGTTTAGCACATGAAAATCATTCTACGTTGTTCCCACGTCTGGAAATTGATAAAGAAGTATCCAAAGTCTAAGATTCCAACACGGTGCAAGTTTATTTAAATAAAAAAGAACAAAAATATTCATCATCCTATTAAATATGATAATTGGTAACTTTGGTACTTAAATACCTTTTTTTTTTTTTTTTTTAAAGAGTCGAGTATCACATGTCCAAAAGTGACCCTCTCCCATTTTATTAAAATCTCACTTATGGCGGAGGAATACCGTATAAATAGACCAACTCACTTGAAAAAAATTACAAAATAAGACCACAGGTGCCAAAAAAAAAAAATACCCAACCAAAGAACCAATTAAATATAGTAACTACAAACCAGCGAAACAAAGGGAGCCCATCCTGAAACTAACAACGCAAACATGGTAGCCCCAACCGATCTAAATTCAAAATTCCTTTGAGAGGATGAGGAAGCTCTCTAAACTGCACCCATGTCCTAGAGACCAAATCCGTAGCCAATCGAGCTAGGTGATCAGCTCCCGCATTACACTCTTGAAAAACATGTCAAACCACACACTGCATCGGTGAAAGAATCTCCTAAATCTCATCTCAATAATCCTCAAGATACCATATCCCACATTGCTTTTGTTGTAGCCAATGTACCACCAAAAGTGAGTCCAATTCAATTTCCACTATTCTTATGCCAAGCTCCCTACACTGTCGCAACCCAAAAAGAAGAGCCATAAGCTTTGCCGAATTATTGGTACCATGAACCAAACTAGACGAGAAGTCCAACACCAACCGACCCACATCATCTTGTATTACTCCCCCCGCCCCCATCTGACCTAGATTACTGAAGCAACTACCATCAACATTCAGCTTATACCACCCTTGCGTCGGCTTTTCCATCTAACGATAACCACCTGCTTATTTTTTGGAGCTTTTACCGGAATGGAAAAAGCAGCTAACACCTTTTCATCCCCCATTAAGAGCTTCTTACCAGCCTTTAGCCAAATCCCCACCCATCCAATAGCAGCCTTGATTGAATGACAAAGGGACTCCACCGAAGCCTTATATCCTTCCATGCGTGCCTTCCAACGCCAAAGCCAGAGAGCCCATGTTAAAACAGAAGGCAAGAGACCAAGTAAATTACCTTTTTGTGATGAGTTTGTAGCACGACGGAACCACAACTCGACTTTTTCTTTCCAAGGTTGATAAGGGTTAAAAGGAATGACAACTTGCACGGAAGCTCGGCGCCATATTTCCTTTGCAAATGTTCCATTAGCCAAGACATGATCCAGGTCTTCCAAACATCCCCCAATACAACATTCACACTTTGAAACCAAAGGAATACCCAGTTGCCTTACACGAGCATCAACATTGAGACAACCATGAAGCGCCTTCCACATCGTAACCAAATACTTCTTGGGTAATGCAGCATGCCAAATCCACTCAAACCAACGAACTCGCGACGTCTTAAGTCGAATACACTCCCACGCACTCTTCGACGTAAACTCACCATTCAAGCTTTGAGTCCTTATCAGTACGTCTGAGCCTGCCTTATACGTACCAAGGCTGTCAAGAATTGCATCAGTGTTTTCATCGCCCAGCAGGTTTCGGATCATTCCCACATCCTAGTCATCATCAATTCTGCTTTCTTTGACCTGTAAATTAGGATGGCCAGTTATAGGAATTGCATCTACCAAGAGAACCATGTGCGACCAGTTATCATGCCAAAAAGAAACGTTCCCTTCATGGATCCGCCATTTATAATTGCTAAGGACTTGTGGCAGACAACGCATAATGCCCTTCCAATACCAAGTGCTTCTCTATTGTCCCACCAAAGAAATATGCATAGGTTTAACATATTTAGCTCTAAAATATTGCACCCACAAAGAATTCCCAGTCAAAAGATTCCAAGAGAGTTTCATAAAGAGTGAAGTCTGCACTTCATCCAGGCTTCGTAAACCCACGCCACCCTCTCTAATCGGCTTACACACTTTTTGCCAAGCAATCCACTTTCGGCTAGGCTTACCACCCAAGGACCTCCACAAGAAATTGCTCATAAGGCTGCATAACTTACTTAGAACAACCTTTGGTGCATGCACAACCGAAAGTAGATGAACTGGCATACTAGCCACAACATGTTTGAGCAAAAGAATCCGAGCACCATTAGATAACAAACAACTTTGCCATCCCCCCAGCCTATCCCTGATGCGAGCTACCAGGTCTTTTAATCTACCAGAAACCAAAGGAGCTCCCAAATATTTCACTGGAAAAGACCCAGCTGAGTAACCTGTCAAACGAAACAAACTCCTACATCTAGTAGTAGAAAAATTTGTAGGAAAAAAATCGACGACTTCTCCTTACTCACTACCTGTCCCGACCAAGCCTCATACGTCCAAAAAATATCCCTGATCATTTTAAGAGAGGAACGACCTTCATTCACAAAGACCATAACATCATCCGCATATAACAAATGAGAAACTAATGGTGCACCATGGGGATGATTAAATGGCTGAATAGATCCATCAACAAAACTCTTTTTTGGTAACTGAGATAGAATCTCTTCCACCAAAATAAATAAATACGGCGAGAGGGGATCCCCTTGGCGTAAACCCCGACCACTAGGGAAGAAACCTTTCACAGTTCCATTCATAACCACAAAGAACCAAGAGAACTTAAAACACTGGCTAATAAGTCCACAAACACCTCTAGAAAACCCAAAGGAGCTCATACATGATTTGAGATGTTACTGGTTATCTTAGTATCACACGTGCCATTCCAGCATTGAGCATCTTTAAAAAATATTACGTGATATAATACAATTCCGCTTATCTCCTCCAAATAGTGTGGCCCCTCAATATCTATTACCCACTCTTCTTCTCCCCTCGGTCTGCCATCATCATTATCTTTAAAAAACTCATGAACATAACTCAACCACTCTGGAATCTGATTTTCTGGAAACAAAGTAGCATCATATTCATAGAGTCCCTGTTAAACATTAAAAATCATCATCAATTTAATTTAAGCAATACATGCATACTATTAAAAATGAGATCACACATACATAACTTCCACAATAATGGATTTTGCACTTTATCATTCCATATATTCTCATGTATTTTGTCGCAGCCCAACAATTTAATCAAACCTAGCGATCTGATGTGGATTCCATTGAATTCCAATATTTTTTATACTTTCGAAAATCTCTCTAATGACTTGCATCCACTAACATCTACGTGTCTTATATTTGGTGGAAGCTCTAGTATTTCTTCAATTAGTTTCTTACAATAACACAAGGAAAGACGAGCTAGTGTAACGAATTCTTTGATGCTTGTGGGAAGGCTAACAATTTCAGTCCATGATAGATTTAAATCACGCAAACTAGCGGAGGAGTTAAACATGGTAAATAAACTAGATATTGGAAAGAAATTTGTTTGTGATTGGAAACAACTTTGAAGATTCAACAATTGTAATGCAGTGCTCTCATTGCTTGAATTAGTTGGAGGCGCCAATTCATGGAGTGGTTCTTCACGTAAAGATATCTCCTCTTCCATTTTTGTAGACTCAATAGCCAGAAGGGATAGCCCATCATTATTCCCCATCTTTACAAGATTTGGACAACCAGCAATGTTGAGCTGCCTTAAATGTTGCAACTGAATGCAAGCAATTGCGAGATGCATAAGGATTTTGCAGTCAAATAGTGGTAATTCCTCAAGTCCAACCAAGTTCCCAATGGATAAAGGTAGTTCTTCTATTGTGGTGCCATGTAAACTCAATTGAATTAAAGATTCCATTTTAAACTCGATTTCAAGAAGATAACGAAGGCTTGAGCAACCGTAAAGATCAAGCTCGCGTAAAGATCTCAAATTGAGGCTTCTTGGAAGGATTCAGAGTTTAGAGCATCCTAGAAAATCCAAATTAGAAAGATTTTCCACAGATCCAAAGGAATCATGCACCTCAACTAATCTTCTACAATATGGGACGGTCAATTCCTCCAAATTTGAGATGCTTGAAAGATCCGGAATCTTTTATAAGAAGTTACAAAAAGAGAGAGTCATAGTCGTCAAATTCTATAAAAGAAAAAGAGGAAGAGTTTAATGGACTTTACAACATAATTCAAAGAAAAAAATGTTGTTGATGATGATTATAATTGTGTACATACCTTGGGCTTGAATCCATCCCCCAACTCCTTTATGAGGCTATGCCGCATACTAAAGTCGATGAGTTTTTTTCCATGAAAATTGGTTGGCAAAGATTGCAAAGGGCATTCACCCAAATCAAGCAAGCTTAACTCATTAGAAAGGTAATTAGGCCCTCCAAATAAAGATGCATTGTGATTTATAAATATTCTGAGTCTTTTCATCTTCATGAATGCTTTGGAACCTAAGCATATCAAGTCTCATTCTGGCAAATCTATCAATATCCCTTCAATTTTGTTTGTTACCTAGTGCAACAACATATTCAACATGTATTAGCAAATTAACTCACATCTAGACTGTATGTCTTTATATCTTGCTTTTCTGTTAATATTTTCCAAATTGAGTAATTTTTTCTAATATTTGAGTTTCCAAAAGCAATTAATCACATTCAAAATATAAAGAATTAATGTCTCTTCAAAATCTACATATCATTGAAAACTGTTCATAAATGAAAATGGAATATGCTCATAAAAAAATAAAATTAGTCTTGTTTTCTTCATTTACTCTCTTACTGTATTTTCTTCTAGTACAGAATGAACATATTCATGAAACCATAATCTACTACGTTTGCCAGGTTCTTTAGGTGATTCTTGTCGAACAATTTCTCTACCCACATCTTGTAGCAAGTCATGCATCCACAATTTCCCACTCTCATCAAAACTTATGAGACACTTATCCATAAGCTTTTGAATATACCATCATCTAGAAAGAAACGACAACTATCTAGTACTTTGATAACATAATCTACATCTTTTGTTTTGAAGAAACAAGCAATATCAAGGAAAATATCCTTCTCATTATCATCCAATCCATCATAACTTGTTCTAAGTATCATTTGAATATCTTTGTTAGGAATTCTCTTGAGCTTATCCAATGCACTTTTCCATTGATGTATGCTTCTACCTTTTAGATCTGAACCTAGAACCGTTAAAGCTAGTGGAAGACCCCCTGCATATCGTACTGCATCTTCTGTTAGTTCCACATAATCATCAATAGGCTTTTCTCTCTCTTGAAGGCATGTAAACTAAAGAGCTGAACAGCTTTGTCGTGATCCCACTCATTCATCTTGTATGTTGAATCAACTTCATGACTAGTCAATAAAGTTTGATCTCTTGTTGTTATGATGATTCTACTTCCTAAACCAAACCAATCATGATCTCCAGCTAGAGTTTCTAATTGGACCAACTTATCCACATCGTCAAGAATTAGTAGAATCTTTTTTGAGCAAAGCCTATGCTTTATCACATTAATTCCCCTATCAACACTACCAACTTTCAAATTCTTAGAGTCTCCTAAAATCTCGTAAAGAAGTGTCTCCTGTAGGTGCATTAGACCACCCTCTCGATTTGAAGTTTCTCGAATATTTGCAAGAAAACATCTAGCTTCAAACTGATAAGCAATTGAGTTGTAGATTGCTTTGGCGATGGTCGTCTTTCCAATTCCACCAACTCCAAGGATCCCTATCATGCGTATGTCATTCATCCCAATACTTAGAAGCAAATTAACATCTTTTATATGACTCTATTCCAACTAGATACTTGGCAACGCTTAAGTATATACGATTTACTATTCTCGAAACCTCTTCAACAATTTCGTTGATGAATTCAGATTCGTTCCTACCAATACAAAAGATCATAAGAAACAATCAATGAGATGGATCTTCAAATAAAAAGAGATAGTACTAACATAACATACAAATAAATATAGTGAAATTGCTAATATATATATATATATATATATATAAATGGTGATACTATTTCATCATCTACTGCAAAAAAAAAAAAAAAAAAAAAAAAAAAAAAAAAAAAGAAGAAGAAGAAGAAGAAGAGAGAGCTTAATTCTAAAGTCACACGATGATCATTAGACTTAAGCACTTTTTCCCTGAATGAAACCCGGACAGGTTGGTCCCCCTCTTCGAGTGTTTCCTTCCACCTCCGCACCTTCATGTCATCATTAAACCTATGTTGATGTTTTGTAGATGCCCAAATCGTCACCGTGTGCCGATAATGACTTTCTTAAAAAAGCGTAGATACAAAGATCCTATAAAATCGTTTTTTACTTCAAAGTATTGAGATCGTAAGAGAGTGCACAAAATCATTTATTAAATTTCTCGAAGTCTATGCTATAAAAATAATAACTTAAAATCTCTATATATGATCTTGGCCACTATCACGCCTCCCTAAACTAAGTCATGTCCTACAGCTCTACCTTCATAAATATTTTAACTTGGGATGATTTAAAAACATAAAACAAACTAAAATGAGTAGAAGACTTAGTAAAAAACTCATCATAATGTAAACATCATTATTTATTTAGAAGTCTACCTTCCGACAATTTCCCGATATTTAGAAAGTTGGTTGGGGATTGAGCAATAATAGCTCTCTTGTGTGGGTGTAAAAGATGGATGAGACATGCAGGTACAATAGGAATCCTCTAATGCAGTCACTCTATTTCTCAATTAAAAACTCAGGTTAATTAGGAAGAAGTCCTACAACTTTGGACCAGACATTACGGTTAATACATGTTCTAGGACTTGTAAGTTTGAGTTTGCTTAAAATAGAATTGTGAAAGGGATGATGATGTGCAAAAGTGCCTATTGGTCAGTGGAAGTGGAAGCAGGAAATTCGGTACTTATGATTTATTTATATATTCAAAGTTTTGTGTTATGTAAATTATGGTGAGTGCGTTCATACTAGCACTAATGTACCAAATCCCATCAGAACTCTGCAGTTAAGGGTGCTTGGGTGACCTTGTGGGAAGACCTAGCCTCATGTTGCACCCCTCCTAATTTACATATCAAGAAAAATTCTAGCATTGTTAATGTAGATATGACCCATGGATGAAAAAGAGGCAGTGACATTTGAGATGATGAGTTGAGCTTGTGGGTGTTTAAATGGATGGTATTGGTTTTGTATTTGGCCCCAGAAGCTTGCGGCAATTGCTCAGTTTCTACAACTGAAGTTTTTAGAAAAAAGTCATTAGCGGCCAATGATTTTACCACATAAAAGAATTTTCTAACCAGTAGACAGTGCGAAATATGAGTAATTGCAGCAACCTCATCCTTAGGAAAAAATCACTTCCGGCAAAATATTGTTGTAGATAAAACTATTTTTTCAACCAAAATATAGGGATTTACAAGTGTCATTTCTGACTGTATGGAAGACTATTTGGAACGAACTTGATGGTCGGAAAAAGCTGATTAATTGAGGCCACTAGATGAATAGCTGGAAAAAGTGGTTATTCGAACAAAAATTAAGGGGCGAGCCAGTGACAAGCAGAAATGGCCACAATTGGCCTATTGCGACAGTTTTGCACTATTTCCGACCAAAACTGATGCAAAAAAAACTCATAAACTTGAGATATCAGGACTTTTTGTTAGGAATTTACAATCATAGAAAGTCATAAACTTCAGGTTCTAAAATTCTGCAGATCAGGAAAAAGATAGAGAAATTAGATTCAAAGAGGTTCAAAACTAAATTGAAAAGAAAAAGAGAGAATCTTGAATCTTGAGATCAACATTATTACGGAGCACACATTGATGAACTTTCACTTCAATCTCACAGGATTTCCATGAGCAGGTTGTGTATGAAATGTCATGGAAATCCAGTGAGACAGCAGGTCATGGAAAAGACGTATTGTGAATAGAATGGGAGCATTTATTCCTGCTGGGGCCTGAGTGGATCGATGCAGCTTACCTGGTTGAAATGAGTAGGGATATTAGTTATTTCCATTTTATTAATTGCTGCTTAATCACAATTCAATGTATGTTTTCATTTCGTTGGCCCATTGCCGTCCTTAAAGTAATCAATTTGGTCTCAAAGCAAGTTGATACTTTTTGAAAAAAAAAAAGAGATGATCATGAAAATCATTCTTTTTTATTTAATTAAAAAAGAACAAAAATATTCATCATCCTGTAAAATATGATAATTGGTAACTTTGGTACTTAAAGATATGGTTGCTCATTTCTTTATGGATCGTGCACGTCTTGCTTCTATTCGGCACTAACATATCTATGTCAATTCTTATGATATCTAGTTATAGATAAAAAGTACGCATTAGTTAAAAAAAATTGTGGTTAATGTTAAATTAGTTTGACCTTCAAAAGGTCATGAATTTATGAGTTATTTTAGTTACCGTAGCTTGGTATGGTGTGTGAACCTGTTAAAATGCTTGGAAGAAATAAGCACCAATGTACTCTTGGAAACAGAAAGGTTTAGAACTGAGGTAGTGGTTTTTGTTTGTTGTTCTGTAACTTGATTTAATTATGGAGAAGTAGTATGAAGAGTGAAAGATTTGGCAAGCTGAAGACATGGGAGGAGGAGGATAACGAGCATTCTTTGGTTCCATTTGTCTGGAAGGAAGAGACTGAAAGCAAGATTTAAGAAACTTGCCATTAATAGAAGCAAATTCAGATATACCTTTTATGGCAATAACTATGAAAGTTGAGGGAAAGAAAGTTGGCATCTCTAGTCGTCGATTGTGAGAGTTTAATAATTTTTTTTCTTTTCTTCTTCCTATATCAGAATAAATAAAGGCACACACCCACACTGATCCTTTAGAACAGTGCCCATAAAAAAGATCCTCTATTACATTATTTTTACATAGTTGCGTTCTTTCCAACAATTTTTTGTCTTTGTTCCTCATCAGCCATTCATCTCACTCTCTCTCTCTCTCTCACCCCCCCCCCCCCCCCCCCCCCCCCCCCCCCCCCCCCCCCCCCCCCCCCCCCAACAAATGGACAGAAAAACGAACAGAGGGGATATACACTTCCAACCTTCGATCAACACTCTTTATTCAAAACTATCAGAACTAATATATCATACTCACAAACTTTCAAAACTATAAGATAATGTGTGATTATGTACTATGCCTACTGTGCAGGAAGTGAATGATGCTCTTTATGGAGTATACCTGCGGATAGTAGTCCTAGCCCAAATGGTTTTGGCCGGTCAAGATTTTTCATGGCTTGCTGGGAAATCATTAGGGAAGATTTGCTTGAAGCTGCTCATGAGTTTTTTTTAGGGTCAGAATCTTCCACTCTTTTTCCTCTTCTTTTATAGTCTCAATTCCTAAAGACGAGAATCCTTCTTTTTCTAAGTTTGGACCGATAAAAGAGTTATACGATATATCTGGTGTGGAAGTTTTTTGAAGTTATATATATATGGTGAATAGACTTGCACCTTTCTAGGTGCAAGGAACTTTTATTAAAGGTTGGAGTATCTTTGATAATATAGCTCTTGCTCATGAATTCGCTCTTAGTCTCAATAAAAAAATAAAAAGGATGCAATTTGATGGTTAAAATGGATATGGAAAAAGCTTATGGTAGACTTGAATGGAGATTTTTATGGATATGTTTGGCCTTTGGTTTTTCTTTTATACGCTGACGACATTGTTATCTTCCTTAATCAATCCAATAAATCTTTCAAGGGTTTATCTGAAGTATTGGGTAAGTGGAAGGAAAAAATGCTTCTGTTTCTAGGAAACATATTATACTAAATGAAACTGGTTTTTTAGGGATAATTTGTTTTCTTTTACATATCTTGGTGTACCTATTCTCATTAAAAGGAACAATGTTGGAGCTTCTGTAAGGGAAATTACGGAATAAGCTTGCTGCTTGGAAGTCAAAGTTGTTGTCTAATGGGGGAAAATTGGTCTTGATTAAGCATGTTTTTATCAAGCATGCCAATTCATTTGCTTTCGGTTCTGAATGTGCCTAAATCAGTTTTGAGGTTGTTGCCATGCTCTTCTCAGACTTTTTCTCTTGGGGGAGATAGAGAATTTAAAGTAAAGAAAAAATGGGTTGCTTGGGAAAAAGTATTTTAGCCTATTGATGAGAGAGGATTGGGTGTGAGGGAGCTAATGAAGTAAAGAGGGCATTATACATGAAGTAAGCATGAAATGTTATATATGGGAGCTCGACGCTCGTTATGGCCCGTCTTTTTCAGATCCAAACACCCAAATCCTTCAATGAAGCAGCAGCCATCAAATAAGTTGATGTGGTTCGCAAGAAGGTTTGAAACTTAAGAGGTCATGCCTTCATTTGGGCGGAATTTGGTTAAATTACAGGACCATTTAGGATCAGATATGGCGTCTCAGATTAATGCTATACCTTATTGTCCTAGAAGGGGGAAGATACACCTGTAAAGGCTAATAAGGAGGGGAGTTTTTTTTGTTTTTTTAATCTAATTTCTTGGTATAGATGGGCATGGTGTCAAGTTTTACCCACCAAGATCTTCGGATATAGCGAAACTAATCAGATTGCAGATTTTTTCCCTATAGAAGGTGCTAAAGGAAATTCAGGGTTGTGTTTGGATTGGTCTAATCCTCCTGATGCTGTATGGGGTGGTTGATATTAGAAAGACCTGATTTAGCAAATTTAAGCTGTAAATAAGTCTGTTTCAATATTTCGTTGTTCTATATATATTGCTCTCAAACTTAATGGGAGTTTTTGAATGAGATAAGTGGTGTTTTCTAGTTTTTCAGCAAAGTGTGTTTAGCAGAAACTTGCTGTAATAAGGCAGCACAAAACTTAAATTCATCATGCAACAAACAAACTAATGGCTATAAGTAAACGATCAAAGTGAAAAGCTTACAAGCTAAGCATGAAGATTTCCCCACTTTTGGCAAGATTGACAGTTACCTCCAAATTGTTCAATCTTATAAATAACTAGAGAGAGAGAGAGAGAGAGAGAGAGAGAGAGAGATGGATGACAATAGCAATAGTGTAGTGGTCTTAAGATTCAGCTCTTTTAAACGTACATGTCATTCATCCATCTCAAACAAGTCGAAGCTCTAACTCCAAATCTACCTTTGGATCATCATGGTCCTTCACCACCTTATCTGGAACAGGTCCCTTGAAAATTAAGACATGTTACATCAGTGCAAATGTTGTACAGGTCTCTAAACCCAAAAGTTGAGATCAATAGAGTTGAGTTCCCATAATCCCAACCAACCAACATGAGCAATACTGCCAGTACATATGCAACACCACGAGTAGATTCATGGCAATTTTTTAACATCATATATGAAACAAATGACAACACCTGATTTCAATGGCAAATACCAAATCAAGTCTTAAAGACCAGAGAGAACAAACAAAAATGAAAGGAAAAACTCACCTGAAATTCCAAAGAAATAGCAGCAACAGGGGCGGGCAATTTAACAAAGATATCCCAAGTAAAAGAAATAAAAGCAACAGGGGCCGGCAGGCCACTTGGGCTGTAGATGCTAAACGTTAAATGGCTGTATATGTTGAATGGAGCTGACAGGTTTTGACAAATATGATGAAGCCGAAGTTGTTTCTTCCCACTACTGCGCAAGTGCTTCCATGTTCTCTAAACGCTACACCAGATAAAACTTTCGTATCTATTCCTATCTGGTTGGAAAATGAAACCAAGTAAAACCTCGAGCTACTTCAAAGGAATGGACAAGAGAGGCAAGATTATTAAAATCTACGAAATAATATTCTTCACAATCAATGTGGTTGTCCTCTTTCTCAATACACATGCAACCCGTGCAGATTAAGGGAATTTTAATATCAAACAGTAACCAAATGACCACCTTTATTTCATTGGCAAAGACTTAACATATATGGTCCATCGTACACAAAAAGTTTATAGGGCCTAAAACAAGGCATTTTCATCTTCGCCCTGCACATCATATCTCACTCTGCTATATGCTAGTTTTTCATGTCAGTTTCTATCCCAAGTCACACTTAATTACCAGTTTTCATCGAAGATCACTTCTTTGAATCTCAAGTATTCCGAAGCAGTGATGGCGTCTACTGACAAGTCCTTGGAGTTCACCTTAACAAATTCCCAGACTCCAGGATTTGGTCTTATGGCAAGAGCAACGTATGGTGGAACAACTGCCTCCTGCATAGTATTTTGAAGATGGAAAAGAGTTAGTCCCTCATACACAATTGTGCATGCGCATACACCTAGGTGGAACACAGGATGTAACCAAGTAGGCCCTCCAAAACCTCTCTTGAGTCTCCCTTGTCTTCTATTAATTTATTCAATTCCTCCAGTAAGTTCTGGGATTTCATTACCCTTTTGCCTGTTGCAACAAGCCTTTTCTTTGCAACAATAATAAATGGAATGTTAATTCTTGTGTGTAAAAATTGGTTTTATGGAGAAAAGTAATCCAAATATTACCTCAAAAAGCATCTTTTTATATGATAGTTGCCCTGCCTCAATGCATCCGGCCGCATGCTATCATCATGGCCCTGCATCAATGCATCCAACATACTATCATCATGGCCCTGCTTCAATGCATCCGACATACTATCTGCAATTAAATATGATCAGTTGTCCCTTGAGAACTTGCTTGAAAGAAATAAACACAACTTACTCTTGGAAAAAGAAAGGTTTAGAACTGAGGTAGTGGTTTTTGTTTGTTGTTCTGTGACTTGATTTAATTATGGAGAAGTAGTATGAAGAGTGAAAGATTTGGCAAGCTGAAGACTTGGGAGGAGGAGGATAACGAGCAATCTTTGGTTCCATTTGTCTGGAAGGACTAAAAGCAAGACTTAAGAAACTTGCCATTAGTAGAAGAGACTAGAAGGATAACGAGCATTCTTTGGTTCCAGTTAAGGTACCATCAGAAAATGTTGTTCAATGTTGAAATCCAAGAATCTCTTTCGTTTCCAATACTAGTGTGGTTATTTTTTCCAAAGAACATGACTAACTACACATGGTGATTCCTCTAATCTCATTCGAACACAGCTAGCATCCCATTAATTTCATTCGAACTCAAAAAACAAAAATTGAAGATTCCACCTAAACATTCATCTTCATGCAGCACACCTGGATGATTTTTCACTCTCTGATCTTCATGCTTTTGTATCATATGGATTCTGAAATTTTTGAAGAACACCAATTTTGAAGTGCAAAAAAGTTTAACACGTAGGTTGTCTACCTCTATCTTCAAAGATTCTCCAACAAAGTAGCCAAGCAAGACATGTTCTGAACACATTTCATGATCTGAACTGAAGGAATTGAATCTGGAATCCTGTTTTCCACAAAGATTATGCCAAATTGATGGTGCTTAGGATGCCCCAACAATACGAAAATTATAAATGTTTAACAATATAAGCTAGCAAAATTTGAAGAATACCAATTTTTTTTTTTGTTTTTTTAAATGAACCATTGGCATTCATATTATTAGAACCAATAACAAAGTTAATACCATACAATTACAAATTAAAATCAAATAAGATCCTAGAATGAATAAAATTTGGACACTGATGCCACCATTGAATGGTATCATCAACAAAGCGAGCGTGCCTTGCAAGTAAATGAGCTGCTTCCTTTACTTGTCTACCAACATGAAGTACATCATACACTGCAAACTGAGAAAGGAGACTTTGAATTTCAGAAACCAGATTCCCTTGTCTTGAAAAATTAGGTTCTTTAGAACCAATAGCCTCAATAACTGATAATAGAAAACTTGAGAAATCTAACGTCAAGATCATTTGAAGATCCCTTAAAGCAGCCAAAGCCTCTATATCATCTACATCAACCAACCCAAATTCCTTCCAACCCCAATAACTGCAAAGTCAGAAGAATACCAATTTTGAAGCTATAGTTGTCACATTCGGTTAAAAAAGACAAAAGGAATTTACCACATAGACTCAATAGCCAAAATTGCATATACAAAGTGACCATATCATTAGCAAAAATTAATAATGAAAAAGAGGTCTTGCAGAGTAAAGCCACTAGCTTGATATCTATGATTTAAATGCCCTTGCCAGATTACACAAATGCTGCAAAACTCAGACCAAAACCAAGACCAAAACCATACATATACCAGCATTGCAGGTCACATTCAAACTTAGCACAAGTACTAAAGCTCAAAACTGTATATATGGGTGCTACTTGACTTACCATAAAAAATAAAATATAATAAAATGTTAAATTATTTTTAATAATTAGAAGTCACATAAAATACCAAATTGTAGCTTTGTATCATGAGTACTCAATTCGTATTCTCGATTCCTGGTTTGCTTTCACAGAAAATAGAAAGAATCCTCGTAGTCTTAGTATACAGTTGGTAATGATTTGGAAAGAAATGCATATACGTAGTTAGAATTTCTTATACAAATTGCCCATATATATCATTGGCAAAAATAATGATAAAGAGATCTTAAGGGTAATACTTGCCTTTGCAAGATTACACAAATAGTGCAAAACTCAGAGCAAAACCAAAGCCAAAAGCTGGACGGAGCTCAGTGTCATTGTAGCATCAATAGTGGGTGGTAAGGCTCCAATGCTGCAAACATGGAAAGGCCCAAAAGAATATTACCAGACAAAAGGCAAAAAGTACAGTCCCAACTTCATTCATTCCACACATTCGTTGCTCTGATTCAATCTCTCATGCGCATGCGTCTCTCTCTCTCTCTCTCCATACACAGTTTGGTTGCTGAGACAACAGGGGAATAGAAAACAAAAATTGAAGAATACCAATTTAAGTGCAAAAAAGAATACCAAATGAAGCTGCTATTTTGGCAAAAACAGGGCAATGTCTCAAAAAGGGCATAGAGATGCAAGCTATTTTGGTAGCGATACAATGTGATGCTTCAAACAAGCACCATGGAATCGACTATGAAATGGCTATAAGTAAATAATCAACCAAGAAACAAAATTAGATGTACAAAGTGAAAAAGAAAGGGAAAAAAGTATAATACACAAAGAGGAGGAAATTAAATATTACTTGAAAACCCAAGGAAAAGGGGCGACTTACTTTATCAATTTTTCTTTTTTTATTTGCTCTCCTTTCATTCTTGTATACCACTTTGGCTCTGCAACTTTTATAAAATGGTACCTTTCTATAATAACGATGGAGATAAAATTGAACTCGCAAATTGTCCAAAACCTTTAGTTCAAAAGATTGTAAACTGGAATAACCCACCCATACAGCATATCCAGGCATATTATCTTCTCTGAACCAATTAATCAATTGTACCCCTTCTTGAATACAACATACATGATTTGAGCTATTACTGGTTATCTTAGCATCACCAATACAATTCCAGCCTGAAGCATCTTTAAAAAATATTACGAGATATAATACAATTCCGCTTATCTCCTCCAAATAGTGTGGCCCCTCAATATCTATTACCCACTCTTCTTCTCCCCTCGGTCTGCCATCATCATTATCTTTTAAAAACTCATGAGCATAACTCAACCACTCTGGAATCTGATTTTCTGGAAACAAAGTAGCATCATATTCATAGACTCCCTGTTAAACGTTAAATATCATCATCAATTTAATTTAATTTAAGCAATACATGCATACTATTAAAAATGAGATCGCACATACATACCTTCCACAACAATGGATTTTGCACTTTATCATTCCATATATTCATATGCATTTTCTCGCAGCTGTTCAATTCAATTATACCAAGCGATCTGATGTGGCTTCCATTGAATTCCAATATTTTTGATAATTCCGAAAATCTCTCTAATGACTTGCAGCCACTAACATCTACGTGTCTTATATTTGGTGGAAGCTCTATTATTTCTTCAAGTTTCTCACAATTGTACAAGAAAAGACGAGCTAGTGTAACGAATCCTTTGATGCTCGTGGGAAGGCTAACAATTTCAGTCCCCGATAGATCTAACGATTGCAAACTGGCGGAGGAGTTAAACATGGTAAATAAACTAGATATTGGAAAGAAATTTGATTCTAAATGGGAACAACTTAAAAGATTTAACAATTGTAATGCAGTGCTCCCATTGGTTGAATTTGTTCGAGGCGCCAATTCATGGAGCGGTTCTTCACGTAATGATATCTCCTCTTCCATTTTTGTAGACTCAATAGCCAGAAGGGATAGCCCATCATTCCCCATCTTCTTTACAAGATTTGGACAACCACCAATGTGGAGTCCTTGTAAATGTTGCAAGAGAATGCAAGCAATATTTGGGAGACGCAGGAGGTTTTTGCAGCCCGATAGATTTAGAAACTGAAGTCCAATGAGGTTCCCGATGGATAAAGGCAGTTCATATATTGCGGTGTCACATATATACAATAAACTTAAAGATTCCATTTTACACTCGATTTCAGGAAGATAACGAAGGCTTGAGCAATAATTAAGATTAAGCTTGCATAAAGATCTCAAATTGAGGCTTCTTGGAAGGATTTGGAGTTTAGAGCATCCTTGAAAATCCAAATTAGAAAGATTTTCCAAAGATCCAACGGAATCATGCACCTCAACTAATCTTCTACAATATCGGACGGTCAATTGCTTCAAATTTGAGATGCTTGAAAGATCCGGAATCTTTTTTAAGAATTTACAATGATAGAAAGTCATAGTCGTCAAATTCTGTAAAAGAAAAAGAGGAAAAGTTTCAGGAAAAATCTAATTGTAAACGATTCTGCGCACTAATACGTTCACTCATTCAATATGATTGGCCAGAAAGTATATTTTATTGAAAATAGTATTAATTTGAATTTAGAATATATATGAAGGCAACAATATTAGTATACAGATTGGTATGCAAACTTGCTTGTATATAACAAAATTCAAAGTTTAATGGACTTTACTATATAATTCAAAGAAAAAAAAAGTTGTTGATGATGATTATAATTGTGTACGTACCTTGGGTTTGAATCCATCTCCGAACTCCCTGACCAGGCTATCATGCATCTTAAAGACAATGAGTTTCTTTCCTTGGAAATTACATGGCAAAGACTCTCCAGGATATTTAGACAGCTCAAGTACTCTTAACTTGTCCGAGAGATAATTGGGTGCACAAGAAAAACGTGCATTACGATTTATAAAGATTCTAAGTCTTTTCATATGTCTAAATGCTTCCGGATGCAAGTTTATCTCCTCGTCACCTTCAGGTAAATCTACTAGCATGCCTTCAATTTTGTTTGGCCCCTGATATAAGTGCATGAAGTTGTGAAGATATTTTACGAAAAAATAGTACTATGTAGTTATCAATTAATATTACACACTATTTTTGGAAAATGAAATAAATGTAAAACTCAAGATATTCTTTTTTACTCTTACCGTACTTTCTTCCAACACTTCACAGATATCCTCATGAAACCACAGTCTACTACGTTTGCTAGGTTCTTTGGGTGATTCTAGTCGAACAATTTCTCGTCCCATATCTTGTAGCAAGTCATGCATTCGAACATATTCATTACTCCCTTCAACAGTAATATAAGACACTTGTCTGTAAGCCTCTTGATTCCATGAACTGGAAAAAAACCACAACAATCAAATATTTTCATGACATTAGCCAAAGGTTTTCCTTTGAAGAAAAATGCAATATCAAGGAATATTTCCCTCTCAGTATCATCCAGACCTTCATAACTCACTAAGAGTACTTTCTGAATATTACCGTTGGGAATGTTTTTATATTTATCCAATGCACTTTTCCATTGATGTATACTTTGACCTTTTAGATCCGAACCTAACACTGTTAAAGCTAGTGGAAGACCTTGAGCATATTTTGTTACTTGTTTAGATAGGTCCATATAATCCTTCAATGGTTCATTTTCCTCAAAAGCATGCAAGCTAAAGAGTTGAAGAGCTTCATTGTCATTCAAAATCATCACCTCGTGCTTTGAATCGACTTTAGAATTATCAAGTAAACATTGATCTCTTGTCGTTATGATGATTCTACTTCCTGAGCCAATCCAATCACGATCTCCAACTAACTTTTCTATTTGGAACAACTCATCCACATCATCAAGAATTACTAGAACTCTTTTAGAGCAAAGTCTATGCCTAATCACATTGATGCCTCTGTCAATATCATGAACATCCAAACTTGTTCCTAAAATATCGTAAAGAAGGGTATTTTGTAGTTTAATTAGACCGCATGCTTGTTTTGAAGTTTCTCTAATGTCTTTCAAGAAACAACTTCCTTCAAATTGAGAAGAAACTCGATTGTAGATATCTTTTGAAATAGTTGTCTTCCCAATTCCACCGGTCCCAAATATCCCTACAATGCGTATAATATCATTCTTTCCAATACTTAAATGTTGATAAATATGTCGTATACGAGACTCTATCCCAATTGGATACTTGGCAACGCTTAGAGGTGTTTGATTTACCATTCTCAAGTCCACCCATTGAATGATTTTCTGGATAAATTCTGACTCTTTCCTGTCAATATTAAAGAGAAGACAAATGGAAATAATTACAGTACTTTTCACAAATAGATGACATATGAATATAATTAAGATAAAATATACAGTATTTTTCATTTTTTTCTCTACATAACAAAGTGACAGTTGTAGATTACAATGTACAAGGGTCCTTAATCTGAACATTGTTTCATAACAAGTTAATCTAAAACTTATAATTTAAGAGAATTTGCGAGTCTTTATATCTATAAACAAATTGAAACTAAACGTTGGTAGTAGATATTTAATCCCTAAATCACAAAGGACCTCTAAAATTTGACTAAGTTTTGCATATAATTATTCAATACCAAAAATAATCATAAATATCAAATTGTTTTCATTTTGTATGATATTTTATCTTCACCAGTTAGATCCAGGAATATTTGTCTCAATTTTCCTCATAAATATCTCAAATAGCATGCATACTCACATAATTTGAGTTGTTACTAGTTATCTTAGCATCACCAATAATTCATATGAGAAAGTACATATTGGCAAAGCTTACTGGAAGTTCGCTAATGAGAAACCCGAGAAATCCGCTACTCTTTTCAAAGCTACCTTCCATTTCATCATCTTTGCGTTATCCTTGAGCTTATCTCCAAGTTTATCAAAGGATTCTCCAAATATCCCTTTTTGATGCCGTACTTCCGATGGATCTACTTCGTAAAAAATTAGTAGGACAATTTGTTTCATTATTTCCTTGCAATCAAGAATTTTCAATAGCTCATCTAAGCACCATCTAGATTCTGCATAATTTTTAGAAAGTACAATGATAGAAATCATTGACCATTCAATAGCTTTGAAAAGTGCTGGTGAAATCTCCTCCCCGCTTTCAAGATTGTTGTCTATGTAAGTATTGATTCCCCTTTGATCCAAAGCATGGTATAGATGGGAAATAAAGTGATGGCGAACATCTTCACCTCTAAAGCTCAAGAATACGTCATGATTCCATGGATGGATGAAAGGAGATGGAGAGGATGAAAAAGAGGAAGAAGCTGCTTCTGATTGAAAGGCCATAGGAGAAGAAGTCATGCTCTCAGTAAGTATGCGAGCGATTACAATTTAGCAAGAGGTCCAATTATAGAGTTGCGGTACTTATCGCAAATAAATAATTGTAAAGATAAAAATGGGTCAAAGAAAGGAGAAACTTCTCTGTAACTACTTCTTGGCAACAACGTCGACCATGCATGTCAGCTAATTAATCAGCATACGACTGCAGAACTTTCAACCTTCAAAGTTGTATAAAATGATCAATTTGGTCCCACAACAATCGACTTTACTCCGTTTTAGCACATATCGATGTTGTTCCCACGTCTGGAAATTGTTAAAGAAATATCCAAAATAGAAAGTGTGGTGCTGCTTTCACTGAAAATTCGTATCGAATAGTGATAACTTTTTTGAAAATATATTTTTTATTAGGTTTATTTTTCTCTTTAAATGAAGCAGAATCACGTTATTATTTCCAGTTTATATAATTTAGTTTTAAATACAAATTAATGATTTAATTAGATCTATAACATCTTTTGGATTCATTTGATACCATATACAGCAAAAAATAAAGAAACAAGTACGTACTCGAGGAATCCAATCCATTTTTATGCACTATCAGTACCCGATAACGAAGTTATTAGTGATCAAGTGTATTATTAAAAGTGTTTGCTATATATCAGCTAGTATTCACCCCCACATCCTATACTTGAGTTTTTTTTTTTTTTTTCTTTTTTATAAAATGCATGTGGGGTTTTTTTATAGGATGTCTGGTGTTAGATTTTGAATAGTGATAAAATTATATACAACTGTCCACTTAAGAAGTATGGCAAAAATGGGGTGAAAAAAACTAATAAAAAGCACTTCAATATATAAGGATACTTGCCGCTATTGTTTAGCACAACACTTAAATTCATAATCCAAGAGACAAACCAATGGCTACAAGTAAACCAACAAAGTGAAAAGCTTACAAACTAATCAAAGTGCACATCTATGAGCAAATAAATTAGGCTCTTGCATGTTTCTTAATTAACGGACTTGAGAAGATTTATCACCTCAGTAGGTCCTAATTAACTTGATCATTTTAAAGATGAATGTTGGTTGTAAAGAAATCAGAAGGGTAGTTTGTTGGGTGCCTCCTCCAGCTAAGTATTTAAAGATGAATGTTGATGGTGCTACTTTTTTTGATCAACAGAAAGCTGGTATGTATATATTTGGGTAATTCTCAGGGATGATAAAGGCAGTGTGATTGTGGCCTGCAATAAAATAGAAAGGGAAGTTCTCCCTTCAAAATTTATTGAGGCCATTGCAATGTTGAGAGGTTTACAACTATGTGCTCAGTGGGGGGTGTCGAATTTGTTGCGCATAAGACTGATTGTTTGATTCTGGTAAATGCTTTGCAGGATATATGGTTCTATCTTTTTAACAGTTTTTGATTATTTACTTAGCGATATCAGAAGGTTGATGTGTGGATTTAGAGATGTTAAGATTTCTTATGTCAATAGATTGGGCAACTCAACCGTTCATCTCTTAGCAAGACATGGATGGGGTAGATGATATTGAAATATAGTGGGAAGGGTGTCCTTTTGTATCTCAAGCTGTTTGGCTTGATAGAAGCAATATTGTGTAAGGACAATTGTGTGTTGATTCAATGAAATCTTGGATTAAAAAAAAAGACTTGATCAATTTGGTCTGAATTAAGGACGGAGAAAATTAATATGGAACGTACACAATTGAAATACTAAACCATAGGACCCACCGATGCACCAATTTTCCCGATATGAGTTCAAAAGTCTTCTGAAAAGTCTCAATTAAGTTCATACAGAAAATTAATGGGTGTCAGATCATCAGGACGTTTGTTTTACGCAGTAGGGCTTGAATTTGAAATCGTGTAAAGGGATGCAAGTAGACTTACCTAGAAACTTTGAATACAACTTTATTTAATTGACAGGCTCAAAATCGTATGGCTTGCCAACGAAAACAAAATACAATAAAATCTTATATTATTTGTAATAGGATAATACTTTATCCATCGACAAAAGTCACTGATGGTGTAGGCTATCGATTGATTTTTTTTTTCTTTTTATTTTTTTACTTAGTAATTAAAAAAGTTTTTTTAATGATATTGTGAATTTTTTTTAAATATTTAAGAGTATAAAAAAATTAAAAAAAATAATTTGACCTTATCGGTGACATCTTTCGTCGACTCTTTGTAATAATATAATGTCACATAATGTAACGTCCCAATAGAAGGCCCAAATCATATTGTCTATACTCTAAAGGACTAGTCAATGATACAATTGAAATCTTATATATAAAGAACAATAACTTTTATTTCCCAAGTAACGTAGGATCTCATTCACCACATTTCCTTATTCTTATCATATGGGGTATCACAATCTCCTCCCTTAAATTCCCGACGTCCTCGTTGGGTCAATCCGTCTTAAGTGGCAAGGCTCAAGTCTCACATTTCTAGTTGGGATAGACTCTGATACCATTTGTAATGTCTCAATAGAAAGTCCAAACCACAATGTCTATACTCCAAAAAGACTAGTTAATGATATAATTAGAGCTACATTAGAACCTTATAAAGAGCAATAACTTTTTCTTTCCAAGCAATGTGGGATCTCATTCATCACATATCACTATCCTTATCATATGAGATATCACACATAATATACCAAATTGGCTCTATTTTTTAAATAATAAACTCAACTCAAATTTTAGCCTATTGTCTGTGCTGTTTGGATATAATGATTGGCCCAATCTTTGTTACGACAAATATAAATGATTAAATTTATCATTTTCTCTAGGCTTAAGCTTTTGAGACGAGTAATATCGTTTTCACATGGTATGAGAATAAAGGTTTTGAGTTCAAGTACTGACTCTACATTTTATCTATTTAATTAAATTTTTTACGTGTTGAGCCTATTTATTGAAGAAAAGTTTGAACGACACGTAAGTAAGAAAGTTAAATGAATATAAATAATTAAATCTACATATTCTTATCAATTTAAACTTTTTGGATGGACGGTAATTTTGCAATCGTGACTAAATCACAAGTAATGATTTCGTTTGCATGTATAATTTTAATAATTCTGTTTATTCTATCGCCACCTGAAAATGGCTTTCGAGGTTTGGCTCGTACGTTGCCCTCAATCGTTAAATCATAGAATATCGAATAAGTGTTTTTGGCCAACAACCAATGACCCAAGTGATCTTTCCCTTATCCAACAAATAAAGATGAAATAAATTCAAGAAATGTCTCTAATATCATGCCTCTATTAAATAGGTGCCGATCAGCCAATCTCAATCACTCCCAAAATTAAAACTTTTTATAGAGAAAAGCGTCAATCATACATTCACTACAACACAATTTGTCTTTTGTGACAGAGAAAATTGTCACAAAAATTTACCAAAACGTCACTAAAGATATTTGGTGACGGTTTGAAACCGTCACCACAACCATCACCTAATGTGCTTCACAAAAAATAATTGGTGACGGTTTACTGTTGAATCGTCACTAAAAATATTTTTAGTGACGGTTGGAGATGTTTTGTTTGGTTTAACGTTTGAACGTTCCCCTTTTTTGTGACGGTTGATATCTGTCACAGAAAATAACGTTCATACGTCCAATTGAACATTCAAACGGCAACTTGACTGATTGGAGTTTGAATGACAGAAGTTGACGTTCGTTGATTATAGTTCGAACGTTAATGGACCAATGTTCAAAAGTAACGGGTTTAATGCTCGGACGTTATTTTGAATGTTAACGAAGAAGCGTTCGAATGCAAGTGGTACGTTTGGAGGTTTGTTTGAACGTTAATCGTTTAATCATTCGAACGTTTAGTTCGTTTGAGGGTGAGTATGTTCGAACGTAGAGTCCTACGTTCGAATGCTACTATATAATTTTATGTATTCACGTTTGAAAGTTGGTTCGAATGTGAAACAATGTTCAAACGTTTTTAATTTACATTCGAACATACAGATTAGGAATACTAATTTCATAAAATTTAAGAACATACAAATTGTATCATATTACATACCATCAATTAACAACTAATAATGTCTTATAAAATTTTAAAATTAGATATTAAAATTAGTTATATATCCTGATAAAATTTATTTCTTCTTTTTTTTCTCGCCCATCGCGATTCTCTTACAACGACATAACACGCTCCATTTGCACCATCTCTCCCGCTGCACTTGCTCTTGGACTTCACTGCTTATTCTTTCCTCCTGGTCTCTCTGTTGGTCCTGCAAACGCGTCTCTAAATGAGACTGTCATTCTAAGAGAGACTCTAACTTTAGCCGTCTCGACCTCATATACTCATTCTCACGCCGTGCAGCTTCTAAATCTTTAGTAAGATTATTAATTTGTGAAGTCGATGAGGTCGAGGAGGATGAACATCTATGTTTGATAAATCATCCCAAACCTCTTGTCATACTAGACTGCTACCTGAGCACTTGCATAATTATGTCTATGTCACTAGAAGAGGATTCCCCAGAAGCCGACTGCATCTCCATCATTTTTTCCTGCAATTTGAAAGGTAATAATTGTTAATAAGTAACATATTAAAAAAACTAGAAATAAAAAATAAATTATTCACATGTTGCATAATTTATTTAACAAAATTACCGCTGCTTACATAATCATCTGCAGCGACATGATCCATTCACTCACTACGCTCATTAGTGTGAGCAGCAGCATAGACACAAATGAGGAAAAAGTTTTCAGGATCATCACGTTTCTAACAAAACAATATTAGCAATTTTAAAAAGATAATGTTAGTACTTAAATAAAATAATATCAGAAAAATAAATGAATTCTATAATTTTTAATTACCATTTTTTCAGCAAGACGGTAGAATGACTTTGAACTGGCACGATGGTAGACAGTCAGAGCGGATCTATTCTATGCATTTGTAGAACTCAAGTGTTATAAAATATATTAAGAATGTTAATTGTAATATATATACATATAATATATAGAACGAATATGAATGTAAATAATTAAAAGATATAAATGTAAAATACTTGATAATCAGGAGATGCGAAAAGATCACAACACTTTCTCCAATCATCTAACTTCATCTGCTGGAAAGGGGATTGCGCAACCTCTTCCAACGTCTCAAACTTCTTGAAGTGATCATGACATCGTCCCTTGTGACGTCGGAATAGTGTAGCCATCAACTCATTCACGATTCTCAAATCCTTGCTAAGGCCAAAGTCGAGGTTGAATTCATCCTAACAAGTGAATCAGGTCAAAAATATGATATAGATATTATTATTGTCATTGATGTTTGTGGAATATATATATATATATTTATTTATTGATCGTGCATGCTCTGCTAGGGTTATCTCTTGTGCGGCGCTGGTCCTTCGGTTGTGGTGATGACCGGCCTTCCGGTGGCCCCTAGTATAGGCGGGCTAGAGCAGAATACTCCGGCAGGGCCCCTTCTGGTGGGGCTGGAGCGGCCTATTCTACCTCCAACTTTCAAACTTCAAGTCCGGCACCCTGAGGTAATCAATGGTGAACTGGGTTTTGTTTTTTGGATACTAAGATGGCAAGGGCTACCGAAGATTTAAAATATGCTTTGGTTCTTAAATTCCTGAACACTAGACCATCCATTGATGTGTTGGGGAAACATATTATTAAATCATAGGGGTTTAGTGAGGTGCCTATGATAAGTTTTATGGATGATTTCCACGTCCTCTTGCACTTAGCGAATGAGAAAGACTATCTCCATGCATGGACTCGTGAAGGGCGGGTGGTGGCTACTGTGCAATTCAGGTTGTTTAGTTGGACAGTGGGGTTTGATGTTAAAAGGGAACCTTCCATTGCTCCCCAATGGATCTTTTTACCAGGTCTCCCATTGCACTTATATCGGTTGGATTGCCTCCAAAGTTTTGCTTCTAGGTTTGATAAATTCTTGGGCACTGATAACGCGACAATATACAGAACTCGAGCCATAGGAGCAAGGTTGTGTGTTGAAGCGGATCTCAGGGATGATCCGATTGGAGGCTTTCCTGTGAGGATTGGCAACTCGAATCAGATTTGGCAGCCGGTTGTTTATGAGAAACCAAGAGTTTATTGTAACAAGTGCTTTAGACAAGGCCATACCGAGGTGGTCTGCAGGAACGGGCAGAGTGCCAAACGTGGTAATGACGTGAGTAGGAAGGGGAAGGTGGGTGGAAATAAGGATGATGCAGAAGTATGGAAGGAAGTGGGACGGAAGAATCCAGTGCTTGAGACTACGCATGAGGAAGCTAATAAGGTTGATATAGTTCAGGATAAGGTTGAGTCTTGTAAGGAAGGGGCAGCACAGAGGACAAGGAGAAAGCACTTGTGGGTCAAGCGACTCAGATGGATTGCAGGGACGGGGGAAGAACTTGTGAAAGTGGGGAAGGGGTTTCCTTTCCTCCAGCGAGTCTAGTTGGTATTAGTCAAGACAATGAGAACTGTGTTACGCATGAAGATGAGGTACTTGTCCTATTGACAGTTCAGCCTCTTGGAGATACGTGCCAAATTCATAATAATGTTGAAGATGAGATGCTTGCAAGGTTGACAGCCCAGCCACTCGTAGAAAATTGCCAGATTCAGAACAATGTTGAAGAGGACGTGCTTGCTAGGTTGATAGTCTAGCCACCAGTAAAGACTTGTCAGAACCATAACAATGTTGAAGATGAGGTGCTCGTTGAAGATATTACGCATGAAGAGGAAGAGGAAGGAATCTTGGGTACTGTTGATGGGATTCTTTGTCAAAACAGATATGAAGCTCTATTGGATGAAGAGTCATTATCGGTGGTTGATGCTAATAAAGACTATAACTCATAACGTGGTGACTCGCAGATAGGGGAGGGAGTATCTATTTGAGAAAGAACTATTGAGCCGAGGAGATCTAAACGGGCTAAGGCCCTTCCTTCCAAACTTTGTTGATGTTTGGCAATATTGCAATTTGGAATGTCCGAGGGTTGGGCACTTCTAAGAGAAGGTTATGTAGTTTGCTAAACAAGATGAATATTTCGATCTTGGCAATATCTGAGCCTTTCCAGGCTGCTAAAAAAATTAATAAGTGGGCGATTCGTATTGGGTTTCACAAGTTCGCTTTAAATATGGAAGTGGGAGGCAAAATCTGGCTTTATTGGAAAGAGGAGGTAGATATGGATCGGGTAGCCGTGACTAACCAATCATTTACAGGTTTGTTCTCTTGTAATGGAGAGGCTGTCATGGTTTCTTTCATTTATGCCAAATGCTCGATGCTTGAGCTTCGTGAGTTGTGGGATCATCTTAGTAGTATAACTTGCACGGGAATTCCTTGGATTATTATGGGAGATTTTAACATTATTCAGGTGGACGTTGAACGAAGGGGTGGGAATCCAAGATCCCGTTTGGCTATGAGTGAATTTAATTGCATATATAATTGTGGTTTGTTAGAATGGAACCTTTCTGGTACTCAATTCTCTTGGTGTAATGGGCAACAGGGTCTAGCTCGCAGCTGGGCTAAGCTCGATCGTATTCTAGTTAATAATACTTTTACAGTCAGGTGTGGAGGTGCTGAGGCCAGGCTTCTTAACCGCATTACGTTAGATCACTCGCCCCTTCTTCTCCAATTGACGCCTTCCCTCTAAAGGTATGGTCCGGTTCCCTTTCGTTTTCAGAATATGTGGTTATTGCATGAGGATTTTCTCAGGGTGGCTCAGGAGGCTTGGAGTGTGGAGTCACAGGGTGCCAATAATCTGATTATTCTAGCTGGAAAGATTAAGAAGATTAAAGTCATTATCCGTGCTTGGAACAAAAACATATTTGGCAGGGTGGATTTTCGTATCCGAGAACTTGAAGAGTGGATTGAGATTCTTGAGGAAAGCCTTCAAAATGGCTTTTCTAATTAGTTAGATTCTGAATTGTTGCAATCCAAGTTTGAGTTGGACTCCTGGATGCAGAAGGAACATGTTCGGCTTACTTAGCAGGCTAAGAAAAAGTGGATTAGAGAGGGTGATCGGAATTCCAAATTTTTTCATGCTGTTATTGCTCAAAGGCGTAGGAACTCGAGTGTCAAGTCCATGCGTATTTCTGACGATGTTAATCTTTCTTCTCCGGAATAAGTTCATGAGGGGGCAGTGAAGTATTTTGAAGATTTCCTTGGGCAGTCTGGGAATGGTGCAATTCCGGATTTAACTTCTCTCATTCAGCCTTATTTTGTGGATAGTGATCGGGATGGTTTTATGGTTGAGCCTTCGGAAGTCGAGGTCAAAGAGGTGATTGCTTCCATTTCTTTGGATTCTAGACCTGGTCCTGACGGGTTAGGATCTGCTTTTTACATTGCTTGTTGGGATTTCATTAAGCATGATGTCATGGCTACGATGAAGGATTTCTTCCATGGTGTAAGTTTGCCTCGTTTCTTCACTTCTTCTTTTATTGTGTTGATCCCGAAGGTGCCTAATCCTAAGAGTTTTGATAAATTTTGTCCGATAAGTCTATGCAATGTGATTTACAAAGTTTCGCTAAATTACTGGTGAATCGGTTATCTCCTGTCCTTGGCAAGCTTATCTCTTCTGAACAAGGTGCTTTTGTAAAGGGGCGCAGTATTTTTCAGAATACTTCACTAACTCAAGAAGTTATTAAAATGTTGCATAAGAAGGCGAGAGGTGGTAATTTGTTCATGAAAGTTGATATGAGCAAGGCTTACGATAGAGTGGATTGGAGGTTCTTGATGCTGGTCCGTCGCTCCTTTGGTATTCTTGGCCACTTCTGCACTCTTGTTTGGAATTGTGTCTCCACCCCATGGTTTTCTGTCATGATGAATGGTATGTATAAAGGTTTCTTTAAATCTGAGAGGGGTCTGCGGCAAAGTAACCCTCTATCTCCCTATCTCTTTATTCTTGTCCAGGAAGTTTTATCTCGTCTGATCTCCAAGAAGGCGAGGGAGGGGAGAATTAAATTATTTTCCCTGCCTTCTGGTGCCCCTTTGTTGTCTCACCTCTTGTATGCAGATGATATTATGGTCTTTTCTAATGCGTCTAAAAGCACCGTTAGATCCTTGATGGAAATTTTCCTTACGTTTGAAGCTTGGTCGGGTCAAAAGATTAATTATGATAAGTCAGCTGTTTTCTGGTCTAAATGGTTACCGCCTAGTCGTACTAGAGAAATCTTGGCTGATGCTGGTTTCTCTCAGGGTTATTTCCCACTCACCTACCTGGGAGCCCCTCTAGTTGATGGCAGGCTCAAAGTTTCCCATTTTGATCCTCTTGTGGAGAAAGTTGTGAAAAAATTGGCTGGTTGGAAAACAAATTGTTATTGCAAGGTGGTCGCTTGATCATCTTGAGGCACGTTCTTACTAGCATGCCTATTCATTTGCTTTCAGTTGTTCACATGCCTAAAACTATGAAGAGGAAATTGGCTAGCATGTTTGCCACTTTCTTTTGGGGAGAAGAGGAAGGAAAAAAGAAAAGGCATTGGAGAGCTTGGAAAAAACTGTGTTCCGTGTGAAGAGGGAGGTGTGGGTGTCAGGGACCTTGGAGAGGTTCAACGAGCTATGTTCCTAAAGTTTGGCTGGCAACTTTTGACTCAGGACTCTCTTTGGGCTAATTTTTTTCGTGCTAAGTATGTGAAAAATGATCATATTTCCTTGATTCAGGAGGGGTGGCTTGGCTCTCAGTTTTGGAAAAATGTTCTTCAAGGCATTTGGTGTTGTTACAGAATTCTCAATGGAAAGTAAGGGAAGGCAAGGTCTCTCTTTGGTTTGACAAGTATACGGAAGCAGGACCTTTATGTATGAGGGCTAATGACATCTCGGAGACTCATCTTAGGGTGAAAGATATAGTGGTGTAGAACTGTTGGGATGTGGATAAACTCAATCAGCTCGTCAGACCGCAACTGGCCAGTGAGGTTATGGCTTCGGTGGGTGGGGTGAAGAATAAAGACGATGTGTTAATTTGGACTCCGAATAAACACGGGGATTTCTCTTTCAGGTCGACTTGGGAGATTATTCGTGTCAGAGTTACTAAAATGGATGGTGCATTGTGGATCTGGAATAAATGGTTGCCTGGTAAGATTTCTATTTGTGTGTGGAAAGCTTTCTTTAATTGTCTAAGTGTGGATGATCAAATTCGCAAGATTGGTATTCCTATTGTCTCTTGTTGTAATTGTTGCGAGAATCGGCAATGTGAAGATCTTAATCATGTCCTGTGTAGTGGAGATTTTGCTACTGCCCTTTGGAGGAAAGTTTCCACTGAGATTGGTGTTCCGTTTATGGCTATCCAGAGCTGGAGGGAACGTATTTTAGCTTGGTTTCGACGTGCTACGCTTCAGTCCCAAGTTGGGATTCTTACTGGTCTTCTTCCGTCCATTGTTGTGTGGAGATTGTGGCAACGCAGATGTAAGGCCCGGATGGAAAATAGGAATGAGTCTGTGAATGAGGTTTGGCATTCGATTAAATTCTGGGTGCATGTGGTGATGGATAGTATATCCAAAGTTGATAAGTTGAGCATTAGGGATACTAGGCTTCTAGCACGTCTTGACATTCCCCTTGTTGTTCCTAAGCATAAAAATGAAAGAGTGGTTTGGTGGTCCAAACTGGCCATAATTGTGTTAAATTGAATATGGATGGGAGTAGTTTGGGTAATCCGGAGAGTGGGGGTGGTGGTGGAGTGCTTCGTGACAAGGATGACAAAATTATTTTTGCTTTCTCTAAAACTTGGGTCCTGTACCAATACAGAGGCTGAACTCCGTGCCTTGCTTGAGGGCCTTCGGCTTTGCAGAAATGCTGGTTGGAGGGACGTTGATGTTGATTGTGACTCACAGGTGGTGGTGTCCTGGGTTAAGTCCAGGAATTGCTCTCTCTGGTATTTGTGGAATTTGTGGGATCTTATTGTTGATCATCTTGATGAGATGGATGTTGAGTGTTATCATTGCTTCAGAGAAGGGAACTCAGTGGTGGATTCCTTAGCTAAGGAAGGTGCGCTGGGTGTGGATATGTTTTACATGGATACCCAGAGTCTTCCTTGTCATATTAGAGGCCTGGCTAGGCTGGACAAATTGGGTCTTCTGTATATTCGGTCTTAGTTTTCCTGTTTGCTAGGCATGTTTAGAGTAGTTGTTTTGGGGATTGTTGGTATTTTTTGTTTGGGAGTCTTTGATGTATTCTTTCCTGTTCTGCTAGGCATATTTAGAGGTCTTTTTAGGCTTGTTTAGAGTAGTTGCTGTTTTGGGATTGATGGTTGTTTTTTGTTTAGGAGTCTTTGATGTATTCTCCCTTTTGTTTTTCTTATTTCACGGTATTCCTCCGTCATAAGTGAGGGCTTCTTTAATAAACTTGGGACGGAGCCACTATTGGACATGTGGACATGGGACGGAGCCACTAGGTGAAAAAAATATACTCTTAAAGTAAACTCACCAGCACACGACTTCAAATGTGCTCCTTAATCTCATTCGGAACATCTCTTCATGAGCGCACATAAAATGGAGTATAAGCTCGAACTACTATGCCAATATAGGAGGAAAGCGCTGCTGCACTATCATCCACTCCTCCAGTAGAATTATCAGAAATGGTGATCTTGAGTTTTCTGTGTCTTCTATTTTTCTCAAGAGAGATGCCACTTGTATAGCCACGACCGTGACGTGCAGATGCATCAACTACATGATAATAGTATAATTATAGTTATATAGTTATTGAGACAAAAGTATTAACTATATAATTAATTATCAACGACAATATCTCCTTACTGTAGGTGTCAACTGGCTGTTATTCTCTTGCATGTTAACTTATCTTCAGTAGCAGATTCCTCGAGTGGGGAGTCCTCGATGGGTTCAGGACTTGGACTTGGCGGAGACACATTTATTCATTGTTGTTTTGGTGGCATCCTAGAAAATAATTAATTATATCAAGGAAAATTAAATAGAAGAAATTATGAAAAATATAATATTTTATAGTCACCTATATGAATAAAATATTTAGTACTTTTATTCTTTATTTTCAGATGTATTTTTCATGCTTGTTTCAGAATCTCCGTCAATAACATATTCATCATCATCATGCACCTCTTTTCGTCCTCCTTATCCACCTCATACCCGGATTCTGATTCATCTTCATCTTCTAACTCTTCTTCTTCTTCTTCCTTCTCACTTACTTGAATTGAATGATCATGTAATATAGAAGGGTCAAGATGGACGGGTGGGACATCATCTCTACACAAAGGGAGCAACTCGAATGCACCGAGGTCAACAAGCAAGTTAATACCCTCTCCATCTTCCTGGTATGCCTCTATAATCAGAGTGTCATCTTCATCTCCATTATTCTTGTAATCTGCACTCGTTTCTACTTCATATATATTTCGAGGGATAAATTTTTGTACGACTAGCCAAGTTATCTCTCCACTATCTTCATCAGCAATTTTCATTGGATCAATCAAGTAATAGACTTGGATAGCTTGACAAGCCAATACGAATGGATCATCTTCGTACCATTTAGATGCAGTATTGACACTCGTAAGTGATTATCCCTATGTATCGAAACCCGACCACCGCCTAGATCCCACCAATCACATTTAAAGACATATGTTACAGACCCACCCAGATATTTCAATTCGATAATATCACGTATGACATCATAATAGTCAATATCATCTGTTCCATGACTCGCCTTGACCATCACACCAGAGTTTTGAGTCTTTCTATTACGTTCATAGTCCAAAATATGAAATCTATAACCTCGAACCGTGCATGTAGTGTATTGAAGTGCTCTGTTTGAGGGGTCACGAGCCAATGCATACAATTCAGGAGAAATTGATTCGGGATCACGAGCACGTTATTCCAAAATCTAACAATTGAAATGGTATATATTTATTAAAAGTTACCTAGAGTTAAAAGTTTCAAAATGTAACATATATATAATTTTAGTTCATACACGTTCTTCAAACCATTTGGGAAATTCTTCCTCGTGTCTTGCCTCTATATTTTCTTAGCCTTCAGTCCTAAGTTTGTCCATGTGCTCACTGTTATATATAAATGCAAAAGAAGTATATTTTGAGCACAACAATTATAGTTAAACTTCAAGAAAAGTAGAATTATTCGAAGCATGGAACGACATACTTGAGATAGTCATCAATCTCCAGGCAATTATTTAGCACATACCACCGAACTTTATCCAACTCTCCATCAATTAAATCATAACCCGTTTGTGCACCCAAGGGTCATACATTCTGGGAAAACACTGATAGCTCACGAGGAGGCAGAGCAGCAAGATCAACATTTCGCTCTTGATGATTAAATCGTGTCTCAACATCACGAAGATATAGAGAGCAAAATGTTAACCACTCATCGTGTATATAGGCCTCTACTATTGAACCCTCAGCTCTGGCTTTATTCCCAATAGTGCGCTTCAGGTGACCCAAATATCTTTCAACTGGATACATCCAACAGAACTGCACTGGGCCACGCAACAGTACTTCTCGCAGTAAATGTATTGCTAAATGAACCATGACATCAAAAAATGATGGTGAAAATATCTGCTCAAATTTACATAGTATAGTAGCAATGTCTTCTTCCAATTTCTGCAACACATCTCGATTTACTACTCGAGCGTACAAATCCTTAAAAAACATACAGAGTTCGGATATGGCGACAGGTACATTCGATGTCAGCTTCCCACGAATTCCCACAGGTAATAACTTCTGCAAAAATACGTGATAATCATGACTTTTCGATCCACTGATCTTCCAGTCATTAGGGCTCACGCATCTACCAATATTTGAAGCATAACCATCTGGCAACTTCACACCTTGCAACCATTTGCAGAAGTCCATCCTCTCTTCTCTCGTCATCCTCAAACATGCATGCGACATGACCACCCCATTGCCTTCCACCCGCAAATGTAGATTATGTTTAATTCTCATTCTCTCAAGATCTTTCTTCGTCTTGATTGTGTCCTTCGTCTTTTTATTAATGTTCATCAATGTACCCAGTATATTATCACATAGATTCTTCTCTATGTGCATTACATCCAAGCTATGTCACAGCATGCAGGATGACCAATACGGCAAGTCAAAAAAAATACTACTCTTTGTCCAATTCAATTCTGCTGTGCCTCGTTTTCTCTTGTTCTTTTCCCAACCTTTGCCAAAAATTTTCGCTTTAACATGTACCAATTGTTCCACTATCTCTTCCCCAGACAACTCATTTGGTGCAATTCTATCCTCTACTCTCCCATCAAACTTAGCACATTCTTTTCTCCATGCATGATTTGCTGGTAGATAACGTTGATAACCCATGAAACACAACTTTTGAGAATATTTTAACCACTCACTAGCAGTTTCTTTATTACATGTCAGACATGCTAACTTCCCTTTCGTACTCCAACTGGAAAGATTCTCATGTGCCGGAAAATCATTTATGATCCACATTACAACAGCATGCATATGAAAAGATGTCGACGTGGATGCATCATAAGTTCTAACGCCTATTTCCCATAACTCTTTCAACTCTTCAATCAACGGCTGCATGAATACGTCACTGTCATTCCCAGGTGATCTCGGGCCGAGGATAAGTAAAGTTAACAAAAAGTTGGGCGCCTTCATGCACCTCCATGGTGGAAGATTGTACGAAATTAACACTACGGGCCAAGTGCTATAACTTGTACTCATATTCCCAAAAGGGTTGAATCCATCGGTTGTGAGTCCCAAACGCACGTTTCGAGCTTCTATCCCAAACTCTGGGTATTGATTATCGAAAGACTGCCACGCAAGTGAGTTAGCTGGGTGCCTCATATATGCATCATCCTTAACTTTTTTCTCCTTGTGCCACCTCATATCGTGAGCTATTTTCTTACACATATATAGTCTTTGCAACCTAGGTCTCAAGAGAAAATACCGTAACACCTTAACCGGCACGTTTTTCTTACCCTTCCACCTCGACTCTCAGCATACAGGACATGCTTGTTTCTCCTCATTCTCCTTCTAGAACAAAACATCATCATTCTTGCATGCATGTATGAACTTGTACTCAAATCCTAATCTTTTTCTCAATTGTTTCGCTTCATAAAAGTTCTTGGGCAATGCAAACTCTTCAGGAAGCACCTTATTAAATAAGTTCAATACCATGTTTATTGCTTTCGTCGACATCCCACACAATGACTTAATGTGAAGTAACCACACAATAAATGACATTTTGGAATGTTTTATACAGCCTGGATAAAACTCGCGCTTTGCAACTTCCCACATTGAAGTGAAATTTTTACAATCAGTCCCTTCGCCACTTGAGGCATTCTCATCAACCTCATCCATAAACATCCCCGCTCCAATGTCACACAACATCTTCTCCATCTCATCCTACTCATAATCATCATCCATGTGTTGTAAATAATTGTGATGATCAACCAATACATCTACTGACTATTCATACGGCTCACCATGCAGTACCCATCGGGTATACCCCAGATCCATACCATTCACAAATATATGACTTTCGACTTCATCCAACCCTATCGCACACAAGTTCTTACACCCTCGACATAGATACTTAATGTAACCACGACTATCAGCAGAGGCCCATGCAAAATCAATGAAGGTTCTTACTCCACGCGCATAGGGTACGTAATCCTTTCCAAGTCTATCGTCCAGATGCATCCAATTTTTGTCCATTTCTAAAACATCTATCTATTAATAACACGTACATAGAAAATTCACATGCATGTCATGCTCCAATTCTCATTGCTTTCTTGATAAGGTAGTTGGTCCTATCTCATTTGAGATTATATTATCCATATTTCACAAATCTCATCACTCTACTACTTTCCACATTAGTAGAAATTTCGGCAGCACCTCCCCATACTTCTCCAAGTATACATGTTCAAATAGAGGGATTATGACCCTACAAATAATATATCCGAAGAATAGTAGAGGAAGACACCGAAACTTCTATTTAAATGTGGAAAGTAGAAGTAACAAAATTGTGCAATACAAATAATATAATCCCAAACTGTCCACCTTGGACAATTCAGAAATTAGTAGACACATAAATGTACACTAATTCCCAAACGGGTCTAAGGTTATTTATGCAACGTCACACCATATCTATCAAAAATACTACAAACAATAATACATACATATTGTGTGTCTAGATTGTCAAACAAATTGTATTGCATGTTATATTGTTAAACTAGCTAGAGAGAGATGAAAGAATATGTTCACAAGTTTCTAGTATATAATGATAGAGAATGATCTTGAAGAAATGTCTAAATTTTAGTCTAATTGCTTAACTATCATAGACTCTCCGGCCTCAAGGTCTGAGTTGTCAAGACCGAGGAGACTATGATAGTCAAGTAATTTGATAGACATTTCTTCAAGATCATTCTCCCTCGTTGTTATTATATAATTGTTATTATAATTGTTATATATAATTTTAAAAGTTATTATATAATTTTAATTATTATCATTCCTAAATTATAATTTTAATTGTTATACTTAATTGAGTGAGTTATTTATTTATATAGACAATAAGTATATAATTTCTATATAAGCATTTATTTAATCCTTATTTATTTACTCTCTAGTTTATTTTAAATAAGTATATTTATTTATTCCAAGTCTACTTTTTTGGTAGGTTCAAACAAATAGTATTGCATGTTATGTATATTATACTTTATATATAGTTAAGTTATATACTTTTTTTTTTAAATAAGTTTTATCCTATACTTATAATTTGAATAATAATCATATTCTAACTAAATTAGTATGAATATATTATATATACTTATTAAATGTTAAATATTAATTCTCATATTAAGTATATATTAAATGTTTTTAATCTTTACTTAAATTAAGATTATATCAAAATTTTCACATAAAGACAAAACCTAAACAAAATATATTTCTAACCATATAAACATATTCAAACAAAATTCACAAACAATAATCACAACATTTCAAATCCATATCACAACATATTCACAATATTCCCACAGCAGTATTTATACACATTAATTCATCAATGAATATCATAAACTCACAAACTATTCACAAACAATAATCACAATATTTCAAATCACAATGACAACATATTCACAATATTCCCACAACAATATTTCTACACATATTAATTCATCAATGAATACAATAAACTCACAACCTATTCACAAAATTCACAAACAATAATCACAATATTTCAAATCCATATCACAAAATATTTACAATATTCCCACAATAATATTTCTACACATATTAATTCATCAATGAATACATAAACTCACAAACTATTCATGAAATTCACAAACAATAATCACAATATTTAAAGAGTAAGTATAAAATGTATAAACACATTGCTAAAGTTTAGAAATATACCTAGTACTCACAATATCCTTTTACAAATCAAAGCTTCCAACTTGCCAAAACAACCAATGCTTCAAAAAAATACAGCACTAACATATTAGAAGCATATATATAACAAAAACACAAGACAAATATCATAAAATTCAAGAAAATACAAAAGAAAAAACGTTTTTCCTTACCAAAATCAATGGAACTAGAGTTTCAAAATATTAATTAACCCTCTCTCACTCAACACTCTCTCACTCTAACACTCTCTTACTCTAACTCTCTCTCTCCCTAACCCACGACCCTCTCTCACTGTATCTCTCTGTGGCTTAGTTGCGCGCATGGGAGAAGCAGCAGAAATGAGTCTGCTGCCTCCTGTGCATGTATTCATTTAATCACAAAATCTTTAGATCAAACATTCGAACGTTTAAGTTGTACGTTCGAACGTTATATTATCTTGCCCAATTTTTAGATGACGTTTGAACGTTAAAAAACTCGGGTAAATTTTTGGCGGATAACGTTCAGACGTTTTCTATACACGTTCGAACGTATCTTCCTATGATAGTGCCAAAAATCTAGTGGAAAATTTCTCGCACTTTTATTTTCATGTTCGAACGTTAGGAAATTTGGCGTTCGAACGTTTATAAATTCCTAGTGATTTTCATCGAATAACTTTTGAACGTAAAATTTTAACATCCGAACGTTTCAGGTCATCACAGAGGTGCCTAAATCGAGTGGAAAATTTCTCACTCTTTTATTTTCATGTTCGAACGTTAGAAAGTTTGGCGTTCGAACGTTTACACTAACGTTCGAACGTAAAATTTTAACGTCCGAACGTTTCAGATCAGGAGCCTAAATCGAGCGGGAAATTTCCTGCACTTTTATTTTAACGTTCTAATGTAAAAAATGCACGTTCGAACGTTACTTTTATTCAATAGTTAGTATTTATTAATATAATAGTTATATATATGTATTTTCTTCTAGATACTCATAATATTTCTTTTCAATATAATCTCTTTTTATTTTTGAAAAGTTGAGAAAAATACTAACCTTTTGTGACTATTTTCTTCTTTCATATAACCCGGTTGTTTGAGATATTCTTTGTTACTTATTAAATTCTTCTTTACTTAAGGTGTGTATTTGGGCATCAATGAACACCATAAACTCACAAACTATTCACAAAATTCACAAACAATAATCACAATTATTTCAAGAGTATAAACATATTGCTAACTTTAGAAATATAACTAGCACTCACAAATTAAAAAAAAAAACACCAATTAATCTAATTGTCATTCATTAGGAAGAGTAATTTGATTCCAATTAATTTGTTTAGGAATTTGCACACTAGAATTTTGTGTACTAGATTATAATAATAAAGTATATCCTTTAGGGCTAGTAATAACAATTTGTAGTTCTAATGTTGTTTTCATTAGTTTATAATGGATCCTATATATATAATATATAATATATTATATCATAATATATAATATAATATTAGATATAGTAGGTTATATGTTATAGTATATATTATAATATATAACATATATTAATAATATAATATATTATAGTCAATATTTTAGAAAATCAATTGACAAACGTTCGAATGTACTAAGAATTACGTTCGAACATTTCCTGTATATAAGCCCAAAACAGAACGGCAAAACGTCATTTTACACCGTTTTGTAGTCAGTCCCGCTTGCATGCTGCCACCGTCAAAACCCGCCACAACCGTCACTAAAAGGTAGGCATCCATCTTTTAACCTCTAACATGTATTCTATTTGAGATTTGGGTTCAGTTTTTTTTTAAAACGGGCCAAGTGGTGGCCAGATTTTCATTTCCATTTTTCGGCAACCGCGGCTTGTCATTGGCCAAATTGTCATTGTAGAAAAGCTTCTTAAAGTGTATACTTCTTTTCTACGGTGACATTTCGGCATTTAGAACTTTGTAACTTGATTTTTGAGATTTCAATAATGGCTGGGTCGACTCAACCATTCTGTATCGTAACGTTTGAACATTTCACCAAGACATTCGAATATACGACGTTTCAATTACATAGCCATTAAGGCTTCTACGTTCGAATGTTATTTTTGTAAGATTTACGTCCGAACGTTTAATTATAATGTTCAAACGTACTACTTTTTAAATTTATTTATGCTTCAACATTTGAACGTGCATCCTTTACGTTCGCACGTAAAACCCATACTTTCAAACATATAACATAAACGTCCTACGTTTGAACGTACGTCATTTAAATTTATTTGTTGCTTACGTTCGAACGTGTATGTTATACCTTCGCACGAATGTGTTTTACGTGCGAATGTAAAGTATTCACGTCCGAACGTTTTATCTAAACATTCGAACGTTTCTTTTACTATGTTCGAACGTTAATGCATAGCCGCTTAAAATTAACACAAAAAATGCATTAATGTGAATAATTTTGTTTCTTTTTCTATTTTCAGGATATGGATCATCCTTTGCATACCAGGAAACGAATGAGGGAATGAGCTACTCAGGACACTACTCGTATTGGGGCTCGTACTATTATGGTAGAGTGAGAGATCCTGATCAATGAGTTCGACGAACTCATATGGGAGCAGACAAATCTCAGAGATGTTTTTGTCAGTAGAGGCTGAGGAAATATCTGCACATTAAGGGGGATGGTATACCCCTCAATAGTTCAAGAGTTCTATATGGGGATGTGTGACATGCCTCAGGACGCATCCTCTCACACCGTGACTATACGCGGTGTTTTCATTGAGATTTCACCAAATGTCATCACCGAGTACCTCGGGATTTGTCGAGGAGTTGAGACATCGACTACGGCTGACTCTCTAGGCATGGTTCGCACATCTACATCCGCACACGCTATACCTCGTGAGGATGTAAACACTTCTGCATCATCTATTGGCCACCCATTTGAGCCTACATTAAGCCATAGGCCGATGATACTGGCCTCAAAGCTTGGGATGATGACCGAGAAAAGGATTTCTACATCCTCACTGAGAGGGACCGCATGCAGATCGAGAGGAAGAACGCCTTCAACCAGAACCATCTGCTTCCTTTCTTCCGCATGTTGCACCTTATTGTTGTTACAAAGTGGATCTTGTAGCACATAAAACCACATTTAGTCAGCTTTGGGCATAGTTTTTTATATGAGTGGCACATGGAGATCCTATAGATTTGCCACTATACATCTTTGAAAGGATTCGTTACGAGACGAGCATCGTCTCCATGGACAATCTCCCATACGGTGTTTAGATCAGCCGGTCATTACTTGCTCGGAGAGTGCCAACCCAGCTGGAGGAGCGGGTCAAAAATCATATGAGCCCCCTCGACATGACCACGCATCGACTTAGCATTGGACAGGGGAGGGGACGTCAGCCACCCCTGTAGAGGATCTAGTTCCTCCAATGCAGCCTGAGCTAGGTCATGTGGGGAGTAGTAGTCAGTAGCTGGCGAGTACATCTGCGGGAGATTCATGGCCTGCTTGGGTTGATGCGGTGATCTCACAGCTGACTACACATATCGATTGTAAGATCGATCGACTGCTCGCGGCTGTAGAGGCGTATGTCGCCAAGATAGCCCATCGTGCAGATATCCTCAACGACAAGGTTGATACCTTGACTTAGGAGATACGGAGTACGAATTTCGCGAACAACACTATCATCTGAGTGTTGTTTACAAAATTCTATCATATTTTGTATTTTGCTTTTAATATATGTAAGGAAAAATATTATTTAATATTTCTATGGTTTTTTAATTTCAATTCTCAATCTTTTTTAATGTTATATTTTCCAACTTTAATACTAAATCACTGCACTTCAAATACATAAACATAAATGTAATGCCCCGACCCCGAGGGTCCAGAGGGTTAACTCACATAACCTGAATATCAAGTCCAACAATACTAATATATTTCCAAAACCAAGAATATATCCTTCGAAATCTTCCAAAACAATGTAAATATTTCAATTTAATAAACCATACATACCCACATATCAAATCCTCAATATCACAACCCAAATAAAATATCAACTTTTCTTCATGTCTCAAATAACAAACTAGAATAAAATAAAAATTGACATAAGTCCCATAAACTGTCTAAATCCATTGAAATCAACAATAAATAAATAACATCCAACAGCAGCACTAATATCGCGAGATACCCAACACTATTCACAGCTAATCTTGCCCACAGACTCTAATACTGATCCCCAGCTGAACCATCAATGTCATCTGAAAATATTATGAAGAGTAAGGGGTGAGTTATCAACAACTTAGCAAGCAGAGAGCATATACTAGCATGTAAACATGAGCATTTATAACATTCCGTATGCTAACAAAATATTTACTTTCAGAATGCAGAAACAACATATTTACTTTCGAAATGCATAAACAAAACTTGGTACAAAAACATTAGAGCGAGATTTCAAAAAAGATAAACTTATTCCCAAAAAGAAAATCCATTGGCATATCCAAACCGAAACATTATATTCATATCATCTCATAGCATCACATTGGGACAAATACCATGTTTAACCCCCGTGGTAGGGTTATAAACCACCATTATACCCGTGGCTGGGACGTATACCATGTTTCACCCCCGTGATAGGGTTATAAAACTACATTATACCCATGGTTGTGCCGTATTCCATGTTTCACCCCCGTAGTAAGGTTATAAACCACCATTATATACCCGTGGCTGGGCCTTAGCAGAATCAAAACGGAACATCATCGGAATCAGATCACACTCATATACAGAATCAGAACTTCATGCCAAGGTTTTCAGATGACACATTATATCAAAACAAAATACTGAATAGTTCCAGATCATTTCACATGTTTGAAATAAATAGAATCCAGAAATCTTCATTTATTCATAGCAAAAACTTTTAGATTTTCATATTCGCTCCTTTTTGCATAGTACAAAAAAGAATGCACAAAATTAGCTCATGTTTACACTAATCATGACATAAATTACTTTCTCTTATATAGAATTTATGCATATGCAGAATAAACATTTGAGGTCATTTTCATATTTCTATTCAAAAACAAACATGCTTATTTTCAAAGTTAACCCCATTTCATTTCTTTTATGCAAAACTAGTATATGAACCTCGCTTACCTGATTTCCGTATACAAGATATGCCTTGGATCTGTCCTCTAATAGTATCACAACCTAAAACAATAAATGTAGACCACATAATTAATAATCCAAACAGGTATACTACTAAGCTCAATTGATAAAGCTTAAATCAGCCCCTTTTTTAATCTAAAATTTTCCATAAAGTAAATCCAGACAGCCCACTTCAAATTGTCAATATTTTCATTTTAGCACCACCAAGTAATTTCCACCCAATAGCCACTTAACCCAACCCGACCAGCCTAAAAATAACCCAAAACATTACACTAAACAGTCCCAATTACTAGCCCAAAACAGTCTCACAAAACCGTCCAACACAATCCTACTCCTCAACTTCAAGACTTCTATCATAAACAACCACAATCCAACAGATAAAACACCAAAATAATGTAAATTTACGTAGGTAACAAATTGCCAAAAGTTTACTGTAGTAGTGCAAATTCTTATCAACGCCACAATCATATCAATAACACTACCACATTTCACAATCCTACCATAATATCCAAATACTACCAAAAGTTTCGGAAAAAGCTTACCTAAAAGAGTCACAAAACTTTGAACCATTTTGAATGGGTGCAACCCCACTAAAGTCTACGCCCAAAGTTCACAGAGATCTCTAGTGAAAGAGAAAAGTGTTTCCACACAAAGGGAAAAAATTGAGTGGTCCGAAAGTGTACACTACGAATTCAAACGGAGAGGAGATGTGTGCAAAAATTAAACTGAGGGTAAGAAAAAAAATGAGACTGAAATCGGATGGTGGGAGAAGAGATTTTACCAAGTGTAGTACTTCCGATGTGAGGCTCGGTAGCAATACCAGTTTCTAGAGACCCACAAGCCGGCTGTACAAAACAATCAGCCCACGAGCAGTCACGCAGCAGTCGGAAAGACAAAGAGAAACAGAAGAAGGGAGAGAGAGATGACTCACCGTTGTGTAACCTAGTCAGCGGCAACAAGTTTTCGCGGATACACGGAGAGAAGAAAAGAGACACAGCTCCCACAAGGTTGAACTAGAAAAATAAGTAAGAGGGAGAGAATGAACCAGTATATTGGTAAGAAAAAGAAAAAATTGAAGTGATTCAGGAGTGGATAGGGAAATCTTCACATGAGAAACCAAAAATAACTGCAGAATGTGGAGGAGAAGTTGGAAACATCAGAGAGAAGAAAATCGGGAGTGGACAGAGAGGGAAAACCGATTGGGAGAGAAGCGAAGAGAAAAACACAACAGGAAGAAGAAACTCACAACGACGTCGCCTCATCTAGGGGTCTCTGGGCTGGGCTTCAACGGAACCTGCTCGAAATTTGTCACAAGTTATCAAGATCACTGACGAACAACTGTGGGTACTTGACTTGCATTTCCTCTTCCAATTCCCAAGAGGCTTCACTGATAGTATGATTATTCCATACCACTTTAACCAAAGGAATAGTCTGATTCTGTAATACTTGCTCTTTTCTCTCTATAATCCATATCAGCTCTTCTGTATAAGTCAAATTTTCCTAAAGTTGAAGAGGCTCGTAATCGATAACGTGGGTGGGGTCAGGTATATATTTTCTCAACATAGATACATGAAATACATTGTGTACACCTGAGAGTGCTGGTGGTAGGGCTTCTCTGTAAGCCGCTGGTCCAATCCGATCAAGAATCTCAAAAGGCCCGACATATCTAGGGCTAAAGTTGCCCTTCTTTCCAAACCTCATCACCCCTCTCATGGGTGCGATCCTCAAGAATACCTTATTCCCGACCTCAAACTCTAAATGGCGACGACGGTTATCGGCATAGCTTTTCTATCGACTTTGAGCTGCTCTCATTCTAGTTCCAATGGTCTTAATCTACTCTGTTGTCTTCTATATGATTTCTGGACCCAAAATTTGTCTTTCTCCCACCTCGTCCCAATACAAAGGAGATCTACACTTCCTACCGTAAAGTGCTTCATAAGGTGCCATCTCAATGCTAGCCTGGTAACTATTATTAAAAGCAAGTTCGACCAAAGGTAAGTGTCGTATCCAGGTTTCCTTGAAATCTAACATACACGCTCTCAACATGTCTTCCAAAATTTGTATGGTCCTTTTCGATTGACTATCTGTCTGCGGGTGAAAAGCAGTGCTGAAATTTAACTTATTGCCCATGGCCTCCTGTAAGCTTCGCCAAAATTTTGATGTGAAACGAGGATCCCTATTCGACACAATGGACACGGGTACCCCATGCAACCTCACTATTTCCTGTATATACAGCTCGGCTAGTTTCGCCAACTTATAAGAAACCTTGATAGGCACAAAGTCAGTTGTCTTCATCAAACGGTCCACTATCACCCATATTGCATCATGTCCAGTCAGTGTTCGTGGTAATCCTGTAACAAAATCCATAGAAATATGCTCCCATTTGCATTCTGGAATCTGAAGTGGTTGCAATAGCCCTGCTGGTCTCTATGTTCTACTTTCACATGTTGGCAAGTTAGGCACTGTGCCACAAATTCGACAATCTCTCTCTTCATGCCATCCCACCAAAACGACTCTTTCAAATCCCGATACATTTTTGTACTACCTGGGTGAACTGTGTAAGGGGAGCGGTGCGCTTCTTCGAGGATGAGTCTTTTTATTTCAACATTGCCCGGTACACAAAATCTATTTCCGAACCTTAACATTCCATTTTCAGCAATGTTGAACTTAGATTTAACCCCTTTTTCTACTTCTTCGATTAATCTTGCTAACTTAGAATCTTCTTTTTGGGCGAGCTTAATTCTATCTATCAAAGCTGGTTGAACTATTAAACTAGCTATCAATGCCTGTTGGTCACCAGTAACAACTTCAATAGCAGCTCTTTCTAAGTCCATTAATAAGTGGGGTTGAGTGGTAAGAGTCGCAATTGCTGGTCCCATTGGCTTCCTGCTAAGTGCATCAGCTACAACATTAGCTTTGCCTGGATGGTAGTTAATGTTGTAGTCATAATCCTTGACTAGTTCGAGCCATCTCCTCTATCTCATATTCAGTTCCTTCTGAGTGAAGAAGTACTTCAAACTCTTGTGATCCATTTAGATTTCACACCTCTCACCATATAAATAATACCTCCAGATTTTAAGTGCAAAGACAACAGTGGCCAACTCCAAATCATGTTTGTTCATATGTCTTCAATTGCCAAGATGCATATGCTATTACTTTCCCATGCTGCATCAATACACACCCCAAATCCAATCGTGAAGCGTCATAGTAAACCACAAATCCTCCTCTTTCGCTAGGGATTGTCAGAACTGGAGCTGTCACTAATCTCTTCTTCAATTCCTGGAAGCTTTCCTCACATTTTTCAGTCCATTCATGCTTATTGTTCTTCCTAGTTAGGGCGGCAAGAGGAACCGTTATTTTTGAGAAATTGTCTATAAACCGACGGTAATAACCAACCAAACCCAAGAAACTCCTAACTTCATGCACATTGGTTGGTTGGGTCCAGTTAACTATTGCATCAACTTTCCCGGGGTCTATTGAAATATCATCCTTTGAGACTACATGTCCCAAAAATGCAATAGACTCAAGACAAAACTCTCACTTCTTCAACTTAGCAAATAATTTCTTATTCCTGAGTGTCCCCAATACTTGTCTCAGATGGTCTTCATGTTCAGCTTTGCTCTTGGAGTAGATTAATATGTCGTCAATAAACACCACTACAAATTTATCCAAGATTCATGAAATACTCGATTCATCAAGTCCATAAATACTGCTGGTGCATTGGTTAGGCCAAAAGGCATGACCAAGAATTCATAATGGTCGTACCTGGTCCTGAAAGCTGTCTTGGGTACATCCTCCGCCTTGATCTTCAATTGATGATAACCCGATCTGAGGTCAATCTTGGAGAATACCTGAGCATCTTGCATGTAATAACTTGTCAACCTGAAAAGAATAAATAATTGATGGAAGGGTACGCACTCTAGAACCTATAAATCTAAGTTCCTTTCCCTCTTGAAATTTGAACACCACTTCTTTTTTAAAGCAGTCAATACTGGCATAATTGGAAGCTAACCAATCCATTTCCAAAATCACATCAAACCCAGTCATAGGAAAGACTATCAGGTTAGCTGGTATTTCCTTCCCGCTAATAGTCATTGGGCACTTAAGTATAATCTTGTTGTAAGTCACTAGATCACCTGCTGGGGTTGAAACCCTCAAATTGTAATCCATCTCAACAGCATCAACAGGGCAGAATTTAACATAATCCATTGAAATAAAGGAGTGGGTAGCCCCCAAGTCAAATAAAACAATAGCCTTATTGAGAAACAAGGGGATAATTCTTGGGTTTACGTCATATAGTCCATAAAGATAACAAGATAAGTAATCCTTAATTCTTAACATAAAAAGCTAAAAAGGAAGGTCAGAAAGATTATACCTGTGATTACATCATTCTTGTCCTCAGCTTCTCCTAGCGTCAAAGCAAACACCCTTGCCGGTAAAGTCCTCCACTGATTGTTGCCTTGGTTATTCGGCCTAAAGTTTTGAGGTGGATTGGGCCTTCTGTTGTTCTCCGCAAGCAACATACATTCTTTAATGAAGTGCCCATCCTTACCTCATTTGAAACATGATCCCACTTCCCTTCTGCACTCCCCAACGTGTATGAGGTTACAAAACTTATAGAGGTTAGTGGTATGATTTCCCTGCATCTATCTCTGACTTGAACTGCTTCCCTCATTTCTCTTCTTCCATGGCCCTTGATCCAAACTAGAGAATCCTTGTGGACCAGCTCTCTTCCTCTGTTCTTGCAATTTAGCACCCCCTCTTGAGATTCTGCTCGACTAGCATCACCTTGTGCACTAACTCTGAAAAATTCTAAATCTGTAGGACCATCACTCGTTCATAAATCCTGTAGTTCAAACCTTCCTCAAACTTCCTGGTCTTCCTCTCCTCATCAGGAATCAGGTATGCGGCGAAGCGTGATAATTTCGCAAACCTTGCAGCATATTGGTGTACAGTCATGGTCCCTTGCACCAAGTTGGTGAACTCCCTAGCTCTAGCTTCCCTACCCGCTTTAGGGAAAAATCGGTCAAAGAAATTCTGCTTGAATTGAGCCCAAACAATCACTCCAGTCCCTTCAGCTTCCCTGATGACTTTTTCAAAATTTCACCATCTCTTCGCTTCAACAATTAGTTTAAAAGCTGCGAACCGAACTTTTTGCTGATCGGTACACTCTAAAACACTGAATATTTCTTCAATGTCTTGAATCCAATCCTCCGTTGCGTTAGTATCGCCTCTTCCATCAAAGGTGGGAGGATGCGTTCGATTAAATTGTTCAAAAGTGCAACCCCCATCATTGTTGTTTTCGTTCAAATCTTCAAGGCTTCGAACTCGACGATGAGCCACAATCCTGAAAGCTTAAACTTTGTGAAACGTTCTAAAATAAATAAAGGCGAAAATACTAAGTAATTAAAATAAACCAATAAAATAAATAAAATATGCGTATAAACACAATACATATATATATATATATATCAGACTTTGGGGACTGTCATAATTTCCCAACCGCCACTAAAAAGCAATTGTGTTGTAGTGATTGCCACACTACTATAAACCACTTAAGAACAAGAAGGTATTTCCACCAAGATTTCGAAGCCTAGGAAGCAATCAAAATATATCTATCTCATAATCGATGAATGCATTCCATTGCACAATGAGTTGATTCCAACAACATGTTTGAAAATATCCTGCTGATCTAAATTCCTCAATGTTTGCTGAATTTCTATAGTGGGAAAGATCCTCTCTCACTACCCTACGTATAATCTGTAAAGAGCAATGATACTCATCATTCTATGTTGTGACATTAGATGATTGGAGACTATTTATTATATTTTACTTGTGAACCTATTATCTAATGTCACATCATGAGATGATGAGAGTATGATGAAAAAATAGACAGACTAGTGCTCTCAACATAGAATGATGAGTAGCATTGCTCTCTCTCTCTCTCATTTAATCTCTAGATAGCAGAGGAGAAGTTGTGCTCTCATAAGTGTATATTGTTGTTGTAAATAGATAGACTAGTGCTCTCATTCATGGAACCTATGCTCTTCTTATGAGCGATTAATTCACCCATTTGAAGGCCACCTGGATACCCTACTCGTATACCAATTTAAAGCTATTGCAACCATCAATAAACTGGTTTATTGAGTTCAAAGAATGGTAAAAATACAAATAACTCAAGACCCACCTCACAACTCTCAACTCTGAGTCTTTTAAATGTGTCTTCGCTCTCAACCCATACATAACACTTAACCAACTATCACTACCAACTTCCCCTCTATCACCATATATATCACCAGAAATAGATCCATTTGCCTCTTCGGAGGTTGGTGGACCAAATTAATTCAGCTCTCCCACATATGCAATAACTATAGTTAAGCTAAAGACTTAGGATCCATCTTTCTAATTATTTAGATGAAATCATTTTTCATCCACCCTTATTAGCTCTCTGTTCTGAGCTAAATTTGCTTAGAACAGAGAACTTGATTATAGCCATATTCTCATTTTGAATTCCTTCCAAACGACAATATTGGTAGACTCTACTAATAATGTTGTATCATTATTGTAGTGATGGACAAAAGCTGGATGACTGAACCCAATAGACTTCGATCACCTGCTTACGCCGTATGCGTTAACAATTTTCTTAAGATGGCATGAAACCATGCCAGGGGAAGTGATCGCATTCGATGTCCATGCTGAATATGTTGTAATAATCTCTTCCTGCCTTTATTTACCGTAGAAAGTCACTTGTTCATAAATGGGATCAATCTGAACTACACTCAATGGATTTTCCACGGTGAGGAGGAAACCCGAAGATTCAATGTGGACGATGAAGAAGTTGTTGTTAATGATGAAGATGAATTCATCGATGATATGGACCATATGTTAAAAGACATATGGGCTGGGACAAAGTCGATGTTCCCCAAAGCAGCACTCCATTGCCAAGCTGGGATTCAGTTCCTGAATCATTACCAATGTCATCGTTTGAACAGCTATTAGAGGATGCTCGACGTCCACTTTTTGACGGTTGTACAAAATTCTCTAAACTGTCATTCATTGTGAAATTGTTACACATAAAAACACTTGGTGGCTGGTCAATCAAGTCATTTGATATGCTTCTTAACTTGTTGAAGTCTGCTTTTCCGGATGCTGAAGTGCTGCACTCATATGAAGATGCTCGTTCATTCGAGCGAGGTTTGGGCTTCAAGTACAACAAAATTCATGCATGCCCCAACAATTGCCTCTTATATTGGAAGGAATATTCAGAACTGAAATCATGCCCTATATGTGAGACCTCAAGGTGGATGTCAACTACAAATGGGACTCGGGTGATCCCTCAAAAGGTGTTGCAGCATTTTCCTTTAAAGCCAAGATTACAGCGGCTTTTCTTGTCTACAAAGATAGCAGCTGAAATGAGATGGCATAAAGAGAAGCGAGTGACATATGAGAATAATATTCATCATCCCGCCGACTCTAAGTCTTAGAAGTCATTTGATGAAGCCCATAATTGGTTCGCGAACTGTGGCGCCCACGACCCATATGTAAGGAGACACGAGAATCGAGACGCCGGGATGATGACAACAGGGTCACACATCCCAACGATAGTGCCAAGTATGTGTACATGCAACAGTATACAAAAACAACGCAGCGGATAATTAATACAACTAAGTACCAGAATTGTTAACACAATTTAAAGAATCAGTAAAAAGGTTTAAAAAATTATACAGTCATCCAAAAATAAATATTTTACAAGTCTCAAACCAAAACGAGTGACCCCAGATCACTCCTCGGGCGGAGCCAAATCCTCAGGCTCACCCTCAGCCTCATATGTATCGAAATCTGCGTTACCACAAAATGGTACCGCAGGTAAGTATAACCTAAACAACTCTTGGGATAAAAATACATTAATGCAACCAACATGCATTCATACGACAAAATCCACTTAGCCATAAAACACAATTTTTTTCCAAAAAATGATTATTTTCAACACACGCCAAAATCTCATTTTGGCCCAAAAATATAGTCCGTCATTTTTCCAGAAAATGATTCACACAGACAAATCATTTACCGGACACTGTAGGTGGGAATCGCAGGCGAGACACTACCACCATCCCTGCTTACCACCATCCCTACCGCGTGCACCGTAGGCGGAAATCACAGGCGGGACACAACCACCATCCCTGCTTACCACCATCCCTACAGTTCCTTTTTCTTTTTCTCAAACCAGTCAATCCAGTCATTTTAAACACACTCAAATCATTTCACATGAAAATCCAATTTTCAGATAAACACATGAACATGTATGCAATCATGTGAAAACTCAGTTTTCATTTACAAACATGAACATGCATGCAAATATGCCATATACATGAAACAACACCACAACAACCAACAATTCACAATACCAACCAAACACACAACTCCGTCCATAATCCATCCGACTCCCGAACTCCTCGGACTTAGTCCGGCATGTTCAACCAGATCACAATAATATGTTAGTGCAAAAATACATTTAAATCACGAAAGTTCTTTGGAAAAATACTTACGGTGCTATATAATAATTTTCGAAGGATCACGGTGGTGCAAAAGGTGGCGACACAGCAACGTAACAGTGTAAAATACACTGTGGCCGTGGGTCTCAAATACCCACTTTTGAATAGGGACAAACTAAGACCCGAAATTGATAGGGTAGGGCCTAGAGGGGTCGGTGAAGCCAATGGTGGTGGTGGTTTGCTGTGGGTGGCGGCGCAAAGGGTGGTTTTAAGGCCAAAAAGTCAAAATCGGAGATGGGCTTGGTTGTGCTTCACCGGTGACGGATCGGAGCCGGAGTTGGGTCCATTGGGTTGCTCGGAGGTCGAGGATGAAGTGGTGAAGAGATGGTGGCCGGAGGTGGTGCGACGGCGGCGCGCGAAGGAAGAGAAGGCCGCGGCTAGGTGTTGCGCATGGAGGCTATCGGCGGCGAGATAGGGGCTGGGATTTGGGAGGTGAGGTCGCCAGTCGATGGGGAGGTGAACGGAAGGGGCAGTTTCGGTCACGGGCGGCTCACGGCGGCGGGCTGGGCGGAGGAGAAATCGGACGGGAGAGAGGGAGGGGCTGCGCGCGCGGGGAGAGAAAAGGAAGAGGAAGAAATGGGGAAAAAGAAAAGAAAAAGGAGAAAAAGAAAAGTGGGGAAAAGAAATGAGGTCCAATCCTCACCTCTTGGGTCACAGAAAATGATCCAACGAAGATGATTTTAACACAGTAAATCAATTAAAATAATTTAAACGTAATGATACAATGATAATAAAATAATTAAATCTCACAATCAATTAATTTAAAAAGAAGAACAATTTAAATGTACAACAATAAATAAATATTAAGAAAACATAACAATTTAATTTTCATAATTTAAAGATAATAAAATAACCCATTTAAAATATCCGATAATTATAAAATAAGAGAATAAATTTTTGAATTAGTAAAAATAATCCTTCAATGAAAATACACTAAAATACAGGGTGTTACACGAACGATGCTCACAATGTTAGGCTTGGTTTGGCAAGTGATTGTTTCAATCCCTTCAACAATATGGCTAAGCCTTACAGCATATGGCCAGTGATCCTTGTACCATATAACTTGCCACCTTGGTTGTGCATGAAAGACCAATTCTTTATGACATCCCTCATTATTCCTGGCCCAAAATCACCGGGGATGACATTGATGTTTATTTGCAGTCGTTACTCGATGAATTGCTTGAACTTTGGGAACATAGGGTACCTACGTATGATGCCTCCACCAAGAAAACGTTCATGCTACATGCCACTTTATTGTGGCAATCAATGACTTTCCTGCCTATGGGAATCTTTCTGGTTAGTCAACAAAAGGAAAATTTGCATGTCCATGCTGCAATGCGAATACAGATTGTAATTGGTTGAAGTATGGCCAGAAACACTGTTATATGGGACATCGGCGTTTCCTCCCACAAAACCACATTTGGAGGAAGAAAAAGTTGTTGTTTAATGGTAAAGAAGATCATCGCATCCCACCAAGGGTGTTAGAAGGAACAGATATTTTAAGTCAGCTACAGATGGTTGGGGAGGTATCATTTGGAAAATCTCTTAGAAAGAGAAAACGCACTGCCGTAGAGTTGAACTGGACGAAGCACAACATATTTTTCAAGTTACCTTATTGGTCAACACTTCATCTCTGACATAATTTAGATGTCATGCATATTGAGAAGAATATATGCAATAACATCTTCGACACTTTATTGAATATTCCTGGGAAAACAAAGGATAATATAAACTCTAGATATGATCTGGAGTTATTGGGGTTAAGAAAGGAATTGCATTTGAAGGTTGAAAGGCAGAAAATTACCTTGCCTCATGCATTGTACACGTTACATGGAGATGAAGGGAAGACATCTTGTTCTTCGATGGCCAATGTTAAATTTCCAGATGGGTTCGTAGCCAATATCTCCCGTTGTGTTTCTATACGTGATTGCAAAATCGCAGGCTTGAAAAGCCATGACTACCATGTTTTCTTGCGGCGCTTACTGCCTATTGCTGTTGACGGGTACTTAAGGAGTGATATGCCTTAGCGTTGACTGAACTAAGCACTTTCTTCAAAGAGTTGTGTGTGAGAACACTGGATATCAATCGCCTGTCCCAGCTTGAAACTAATGTTGCAAGCATTCTATGCAAATTGGAAATGATATTCCCTCCATCAACTTTCGATGTCATGGTTCACCTAGCTGTCCATTTACCTCGTAAGGCCATACTTAGGGGTCCAGTTCAATACAGGTGGATGTACCCATTTGAGAGGTATTTGGGCAAATTCAAGTGGTATGTAAAAAATAAAGCATGCCTGACATTTTGCTCAATGTATTTTAGTGATGTTGAGACGAGGTTTAATCGAGAGGACCGCAATGTTGATGTTCAAGAAGAGCCAGCTACAGATGGATTTTCAATCTTTAACGAAAAAGTTCATCCGTTGGGTATTGCTTCTGATGTGTGATTAGAAGATAAACCCTTTATTATTGCCCGTTGGTACGTGCTTTACAATTGCCAAGAAATTGGCCCCTACTTGGAGTAAGCATCCTTGATATACCATGGCCTTTATTAAAAACAAACCCACAAAGTTCATTTTTTCCTGGGCTTGCTAAAATTGTTGCATGCCTCATACTAAGTATGACTAACATGGTAGATTTCCTCTATGTTCTGTGTGCAGGGAGCACTACGAGAAATGTCAGGTGAACAACCAAAATTCTATTGATCGAACACATCAACATGAGTTTCCAGCGTGGTTCAAGAAACATGTAAGTTAGACTGATGTTTGTCTACTTAGAATGACCAATAAGACCATTCTATACGGTTTCCTGTACTTAATGTGGACAATTAACGTATCCATATGCTGTAGGTTCAAGACCAGAGAGCCAGCAACTCACTTGAGGTCTCTGCCGATTTATATGTGTTAGCTTGTGGTCTTGACAATTGGGTGGCATTGTATGCTGCTTGCATAATAAATGGGAAAAGGTTCCATACAAAGCAACGTGAATTTTGGCGATGAACACAGAATTCAGGTGTGGTGGTAACTGGGGACCAACAGTCTAATAATGTAGACTTCTATAGTGTTATCAATGATGTCGTGGAGTTACACTACATGGGAGGTTGTCAAGTGTACTTGTTCTTTTTATATTAGAGATATAAGAATGAGGGGAAATTGGTGTGTTGTGCAGAAGTTCACAAATAGGAATGTATATGACATTCCACCAATCATGAGAGTGTTAGAAGATTTAGATGGTCAATGTAGTGACGATGATGCTTATCAAGAAAATGAATCTGCATATGATTACGTACCCATGCAATGTGATGAAGTTCCTGTCGCAACTCCACTAAGTAGGATTGATATAAAACCTAGGGAAATTGATGCACGCGAAGTGGCGATGATGGGTCCAGCAGGCAATGATTCAGTTACAGGAGCAACAATGGAAGATTCCCTCGCTATGTCAGGTTCAGCAGATGGCTATGGGGATGGAGAATATTCTGATGAGGAAGACCTATCCACAAATGAGGAGTCCATATAAGAATAGACAATCACTTGGAATATTTCTTGGAAGGTAAATACTCTGTTTTTCTCAAACCCCCTAAAAGGGTGTGTGGTAGACCACGCACCCGTTTCCATGTCAACTATAAATGTAGATGCACATCTAGTTGGTGCGTGTTGTGAATATGGTCAATAAACACATGTCCTTATTGAGCTAACCCAACTGTTGTGGTTTTGTTAACAAGTGTATGCTCCAAGGGGTGCGAGATGGCCAACGCACAACATTTCATCAATAAAGTTAACTTCTTCATATTGCTCGTTCATTTTTTCCAACAAAGTTTGTTCACACATTAAAATATAGAAGATTTAGATGCCACTTACCTTGGGATTCGATGCATGTGATGTTAATGCAGGTGCGAGGTTGGCGTACATGTTCTCAAGACGTGGTACGGAATAGAAGATGGGAGATCTTCAAATGAATATTACTAAAAGATGTGTTGCAGTGTATAAACTAATTCCCAAAATCCAGCAATATGCATGGCCATTAGTGGCAACATAAATTTAAACAAAGCAAACCATTAATTGTTTAGCAAATTTAAACAAACTTGGGCTATATTTAGCATAAGCAGCATTTCGAAATAATACCTCCCACCCCCCAAATGAAATTTGAAGAATTAAGCTCATATGAACCATTAATGGGAGATTAATCTTTTCCTTGGATTGTTATATTGTATACTACCTTATCATGTATATTTTGTTTAAAATCTGGCCAACTTTGTCAAATGGAATATAGTAGTAAAAATGACAGCACCCTTGGATGCAACATTTGCCAAACAAAGTGTAGATGGTGATGAGATTGTTAATAGACTATGTTATATAGTAATGTTAGATAATGCCATGGTCAATTCATGTGTAACATCGAAATTGGAATGGAAAAAATGGTTGTAAAACGTATATGAGCATCAGCTTATTTTGATTTTTGGATTGATGCTTGCTGCATGTTGGCATAATAAGCAGGTTGACAATAAAAAAGTTTGCCCACAATAGGGAGCATTTCTTGAAGGCCTAGAGAGAAGTGCTCCATGAGTGATGAATAATATAGAGTTCACTAAGAAAAATTACAATTACATTACCCAACTTGAAATTTGTTAAATTATATGGACGAATCAAATTTAAGCTAAAGACTTAATCAGTTACCCATACTGTTGTGAGTAAATAGTGATTTACTAGTTCTATAAAGATGATGCTAAATATAACAATATAAATGGGATAAAGTATATATACTTAGACTGGGGGATAATAACAAAGAATCTGGCCAGCTAGAGGGGTGCCAAGGATTTTTAGTACTGGGTTTCAGCATGAACTACACTCATTTAGCCACATTGTAAAAATGCATGGCCCATTTCTACACTCAGTATATAGCTCTTAGCTTTAGACACATTCCAATTTGCATGTCCCTATCTACTATTGATATGCGAAATTTGTGTATCTTAGGATAAAGCCCAAAAAGTTGGCGCTAACATCCAAGACAAGATTGGCGGGAGTTTTACAAAAAGATGAGACAGAATGAGGGTAAAATAGTAATCTCATGCAGCTGACATGAGATTAATAGCTAACACATTTTAAGTCATGCTCCATATCATACTTTCACATGGCAGAACCAAAAAACACTTGAAGAAAAAGATATTCCTCCATATGCACCTCTAGCTGCCATGCTGCAGCCTGAAGAAAAGCTTGAGCTTTTTACCCACCCACGGCCATACCTGGAAGATTCACTAGACCAGTACTGATCTGCTCCAAAATTCCACCCAAAATTGCTGTTGTTTCCTGGCCAGTGAAGTGGAGGCATTTTTATGCATTTCATCGAGGTTGGAGTCTGAGGTTCTGTGTGGTAGGCTTCTCCAAAAAATAACTGGTACTTATTGTTAAAGACCCTTCCAATCCCTCACACTGGAACATGGAGTCCAACTCAGATGACTCAACCTCCCTCACACTTTTGGGGACTCCACCTGCCAATCCAATCCCACAACTGCAACCTACTAGAGATGAAATTGGTAAGGTTAATTACTGTTTATATATACTTAAAACTATTTAACAGTTTTAATCATGTAGTAGTACAATAGGCAATAATCACCATACAAATAATGAGATTGATATATTATTTTATACTTCATACAGATATGGACGCGACGATGGTGCCTATTATAAACCAAGTTCAGAATAAACATGGGCGTGCGCCCGCGAAGTGCACAGGGTTTGAAAAATTGCAAAAGCATGGAAAAATTCACTTGAAGATTAATGATGGAGAAACCACACCTTGTTGTGAGAATGCGTCAATGTTTACGATGCGGATAACATGGATATTAAAACATCATTTGGATATGTCATATGCTAGATGGAGTGACGTACCCAAGGCAGAGAAGGACGAGCTGATTGAACGGGTCCGGGTACTTTTCTCAAAACTTCACTGACAAAACTAAAAGTGAACTTAGTATAATGACAGTGGTAAAAGATTTTTGGTTATAAATATATAGGGTGACTTCGAATTAGATTGGGAGCTGGATAATCATCAACTAGCAGTTACGAAACAGCTGCGAAAGAGGTTTAACACCTTCCACCATGAGTTGCATAAGAAGTACATGGCTTATGGCAGCCATGAAGAAGCGTTGGCATCTGGGACTACTTTGGTCGACAATCTCGTATGGGTAAAGTTATGTGGTCGATGGGGATCTGACACGTTCAAGGAATGGTGTGGTTGTTAATTGACATTAGTTAGATAAGTAATACAATTAACACTTAGGTTGGAGGTTAGCAACTTGTTCATGCGTTCACCCAGCTAAGAATGGTTGTCATTGGCAGAAAATGTCAGCCCAAAATCAGGAGAACCGAGAGAGGCTCAATACCAATCACACTACAGGGCATAAATCGTTTGTCTGGATCCTAGAGGAGAAGGTAATTTAATAGTTTGGGTGGGATATGCTATTATGCAAACTAAAAATAATCATTTTGCTCAATTAAAGTTGTAGGTAGTCAAAATAATTTGTGGTTGGGTTACGAAATCTGTTTTTAAATAATCGCATTTCCTAGACAAAGTGTATATTTGATTGATACATGTCATATGCACATTGTAGAGGGTTGAACGAGCCAACTTGGTGGACTTCTACAAGGAAGTTCGTTGGGCTAAGAAGATGGACAAATTTGTGACGCTTGCCACAAAAGACATCCATGTGAGTCTTGATAAATTACATTCAGCCACTACTACTTCTAAACAGTTGATGGTTCAATTATTTTGAATGAAAAGTGATAAACAAATAAACTTCATAGGAGCACTTACAATAAGTCTCTCTCTCCACGTGCAGAAATCCATGGTCTCCAAGATGGATGAGTTAGAACCTTTCCAACGTACTGAGGAGGCAGCGGCAACAGTCTTCAAGGAGGTACTTGGAAGTCGACTAGGTTATGCATCAGGGCTAGGCGAGATGGTGATACCAGAGACTACCAGAGTTCGTGACCAGGAGCGAGATCAACAATACTTAGATTTAGTGGCCAAACATAAGAGGGATGCAGAGATGCACAAAGCTGAACTATACGAGATGAAGGCAAACATGAACAGAGTTTTGGAGAGACAGAATGAGATGGAGAGGATGATGACAACATTCTTTGCCGAATTCCCTTATCAGCTCACTGACTTTCTTCAGAGGTCTCAGTGAACAAGTTACAATTTATAGATAGAAGCAATGATCTTTTTGAGTAGTTTGGGTGCAATTTTTGGTAGAGAGATGGTGGATGGGAAGTATATATGCATGGGAGGTTAAATATATAGTGTTTTGTGGTAACTAGAACAACCAACGTGTGACTAGTGTCATTTGATATGAATCATGACATCTCTTTTGATAGGAGAGGAGGATAAAGCTAGTAATATGAATGTTGGTTTTTGGCAAATATGGGTTTTGGGGGGGGGGGGGGGGGGGGGGGGGGGGGGGGGTGGGGGAACACAACATGATGTGTTATAATGGTAACGAGGTATGCTCTTCAGATCTTCATCCTATATTTTCCTGCACTTAAATGTATTTATTGTGACTACTGGCATGCTATCTAACTTAGACAATGTTGTTATACAGGCACATAACAATGGGCAGATTTCTTGTTAAATTGGGAAACCCAAGTTGTAGATAACAATTGAGGTGGGAGAGACTGAGACCAAACTGGTATTGCAGATGGTTAAAGTGGGAAAAAGGCCAGTGTTTTCCTTTGGGGTGGATTTCAGGTGCGGTTGTTTTTCATAATCACGTGAGCAAGAATATATTATAAGACATAATAGGTTGATGACATTGAGTATGTTTCCTTGTTTTGCTTGCAAAAAAACACACAAATATCTTCCGGTTCATCCACACTACATTCAACTAAGTACCTCTCATTCAATTTATTCTGATGATATTTGAACATAACATATATGATAGTTATCATGGAACTTGTCTACAATTCCATTATTACTGTTTGAGTTCTAGTTTGTGGGGGTATTTTTGAATGTAGGTGCAGTAGAGTGTAAGGAACATCCTGCATCATGTGAAAGTTAGATAGAAGCAGTAAATTCTCTGCCATAGGGTGTTCATAGATACAGCAAGACTGTCATGAGATGGGATAATTAGATACTAAGTATGTTCGAAGACAATTTTTTCTGTAACTGATATAGGTAAAAATGACTGCAGCAACTTTCAGTTTATAACCGACCTTCCTCAACGCCAGCATATATCAGCATATATGCTTATATCAGTCCACAATTATAGCCCACCTTTATCAGCATATATCAGTCTAATGTCAACAACAAACTAAAATTACCCAAAGAAATTAATTAATGGTATATATATTAATTTCTCCATGCTGAAAGAGAACAAAAAAGATGAAAAAAATTGAATAAAACTAGCCAACTAGTTTCCACACTCCGGGGGCCAAATACATGAAAGTTCCTTGAACCATCCATATTCATGTTGAGTGGAATGCAAGGAATTACAATATATGCTCCAACTTCTAACTAGTATCTCCTATATTTTCATATATATACTTTCACTCAATAAAGAAACACTTCAAGAAATATCATTAAATATTATATATACAATTATTGGGTAAAAAATAACAAACATGTACAAAAATTAATTAAAATAAAAAGGGAAAAGGAAGCTGGCTAGCTAATTATAATTGAAGGGAGACAAACTGGCTACTCTTGTCTCAGTGTTGCTTTGTTGAGAACATTTATTTTGGGTAACAGTACTTATTGGATACCCTAGGAATTAAGACTTAGCTAGCTTAGCTTAATATTATCTGTTCAAAGACATTGATATGTTGAAGGGTTATTGAGAAGATCTAGAGAGAGAGAGAGAGAGAGATCTTATATTTGTCCATGATTTTTCCAATACAAGTACTAAGATACAAACAAAGAGCAGGGAAAAGGTAGGAGAAGGCCAGCAGGGAGAGAAGGGAGAGGATTTTATATATCAACATGACAACATGATAAAGACACATATATATGGTTTCAATCAAGACATACTTCCAAGAGAAAACAATGATATCATAAACATATATACCTAAATTAATAATGTTAAATAAATTTCATGTAGATCTAGGGACCTTTGAGACAAGACAATTTTATTGGAATATTATTTATGTTATGGACTTCTACTATTGATATCTCAAATATTCCACAAACTTCTGTGATGACCCCTCTGATCTCCCGGCCCTACCCCCCCAACTCCATACCCCACCCATCCCCTTATTTCTCCATGCATACATTTTCTATGGTCTTATCTTTCAGCCGGCCAGTGATTATATTTATATGATGATCAAGAATATACAACCAAACTCTGAATTAATTGTGTAAATTAAAAAGAAGATCTCTGCATATTCTTCATCTATTATATCATGAGGATATTCATGTAATTAATATTCCTTTCGGCGCCCATCTTTCCCTGAAGGGATTCAAGTCTTTTTGAGTCAGCTTTCTGAGTCTTTTATTTCAATATCTTAGTTCTATCAGCCTACCATAGATCTCTAAATTCCGTTACTTCTCTGTAGATCAATATGGGCTAGTTATCATTGTTACAAGGTTTGAATAAATTTAATTGGACAAATTAGTGTGATTCACGCTAATGATACCATGATTCTACAGAGAGAGAATTCATGTTATTGCATGTCATGTAGTATATATATATTTAGAAAGGATGTATGTCATGTGGTTATATTCAAGTGGTTTCATGCCTAACGATATATGTTAAAGATGTATTACACTGAGATACAAGGTTGTAACCCAGATGCAAGGGCTGATTAATGTACATGAGCAAAGATGTTGCTTGTTGAAGATGGGAAAGTAGATGCAGTACATATCTTGGTGGAGATCCAGTCATGCATGCGGCAACAAAGAGAATATAACTAAGAGCTACGAAGGGCATATGGACTGAAGGAGAAAGTTGCAGTTCATTGAGCCCATCCTTGTTTGTGAAATAGGGTATCATTCCTAACTGCTCAAGCCAACCATCTTTCTATATGTCTATAGCCAATATGCACAGGTACATGTATATAGTGGCTTATAAGGAAGTTAAAATGACATGATGTAACAGACTTGGGGGGCTATGCTGTTGATATGAACTGCTTTAGATATTTGATGAATGAATCATGATCTCTGTCTCAGCACTCATGATGATGGTTTATTTAATATAGAAAAAGGAATGTGTTTCTATATATGTATATACTTGGGTGTTCAGGATCGTCATTCTCAACTTGATGATATATGTTTACATGTATATATCTAGCTATATTATACTAGATGACTACTATGCATTGACTTGTTCATAATTAGTACATATTATATTTGCGTCCAGATTGATGTTTGTTTAATTATAAACTACGTACCAACCCAGATTGACGTTGCCACAGATTTTAATGCAAATATATATTGCAAATAACATATATGTTAAAGCATTTAATCTCAACCAACGTGCAGCGATACAATTAGCGCCGAGAAAAGGTATTTTTAGTGATTTCAAGGGGTAATTACAAGGAAAACTGGCGCTGAGAAAGGGGTGTTTTCTTGTAGTGACAATTCCGCTTATCTTCTCCAAATAGTGCGGCCCCTCAATATCTATTGCCCACTCTTCTTGTTCTTGTTCTTCTTCTCCCCTCTGTCCGACATCATCATCAGGCCCCTTCACCATTTCATTATTTTTAAAAACTCATGAACATAACTCAACCACTCTAGAATCTGATTTTCCGGAAACAAAATAGCATCATAATCGTTGTCCTTGTTAAACCAATATCATCATCATCAATTTAATTTAAACCATACATGCTTCCACAATAAAGGATTTTGCACCTTATTCCATATATTCACATGCATTTTGTAACAGCGGGTCAAATCAATACTTCCTAGCAATCTGATGTGGCTTCCATTGAATTGCAATATTTTTTATACTTCTCCAAAATCTTTCTAATGATTTGCAGCCCTGAACATCTACACTTATATTTCGTGGAAGCTATAGTATTTCTTCTAGTTTCTTACAATGGCATAAGTAAAAATCAGCTAGTGTAACGAATCCTTTGATGCTCGTGGGAAGGCTAACAATTTCAGCCCCCGATAGATCTAATGAATGCAAACTGGCGGAGGAGTCAAACATGGTAAATAAACTATATATTGTAAAGAAATTCTTTTCTGATTGGAAACAACTTTGAAGATTCAGCACTTGTAATGCAATGCTCCCATTGCTTGAATTTGTTGGAGGCGCCAATTCATGCAGTTGTTCTTCTCGTAATGATATCTCCCCTTAAATTGTAAAGGATTACTCTTAACTTGTCGGAGAGATTGTTGGTATTTTTTAATAAATATTAGTTGTAACGTTTGTTTATTGTCTAGTACTAATGGTGTTTTTGAAATTCTTTTAAGCCATTAAGGTTAGGAGTTACGTACCATGGATTTATTGCATGTTCACCATGATTGAGTGTCTGTTAAAGTTGATCAGTTTTTTTAATAAAAAAATTGTGGTTGATAACGTTGGTCAATGTACGTAATCATGCTCTTAATTTCTTACTTTGCTTTCTGCAGACTCTTTCAAACTCCAGGCGGTTTTTAGCTTTAATTTTTTTTTGTAATATGTATTAACATTGGATTCTAAATTATTTTGTTGCCGTTGTCTTTTTATTCATGTAAATGAACGTTTCACGTCTGGTGTTAATTCCTCATAGCTGGAATATTGTCTTCGGAAACTCTTTACGTGACTGTCTATTTTTTAAACAAATATTAAAACCCATTTTATGGCCTCTTGTACGTTTGATCTATAGCTTATTACTCATAACTGATTTATTGAGGCTTTAATTACTTGTCAATTAGAAGTTCTTGTATTTGAAAAAGATCACCTAGTGGGGTTAACATGTAAAAAAATTTTATTTACAGTCTTCATTTGAAGACTGCATGTATGGCTGTTTTTAAGAGTTTGACCGACTTATTATTTTGCATACACTATAGATCAAGAGTTTGATTGGGAAAAAACAAAAGCGGGGTGTATATATTTTTGAGAGAATCTCTGAACAATAGAGATGTGTACTATGTACTTATCAATTAATATTACACACTATTTTTCTTTAAGATATTTTTAAAATAAGTAGTATTTATCGATTGCTAAAATCTCCAATACTAAATTGACGGATGCTAAAATATAAAAGATTTTCTTTTTACCAACTTACGTACTCTCCTGTAACTTTCAATAAAACAAACGCTAGCTAAGGAGATAGTAGACATGAAATTAGAAAATATAGGATATTTGAAACGAAAAAAGGCATCTAGATTGGTACTCTTATTGATTCATTTTAATTATTAATAAACAAATTCTATATATATCTACAAATTCATATTGATAATTTAAAGGATATATATATATTCATTTTGGTATAAATTCATGCGATCCATATTTTCTCAAAAAAGAAAAAACCCACTAGGTTTCACTTTTGGAAAAGGAAATAAATGTAAAACCAAAGATATTATTTTTTACACTTACGGTACTTTCTTCCAACACTTCATGGATATCTTCGTGAAACCACAATCTCCTACGTACGTTTGCTAGGTTCTTTGGGTGATTCTAGTTGAACAATCTCTCGACCCACATCTTGTAGTAAGTCATGCATCCAAACATAGTCATTAATAAGGCACTTGTCTATAAGCCTCTTGATTCCATGAACCGGAGAAAAACCACAACTAACAAATATTTTCATGACATTAGCCGAAGGTTCTCCGTTGAAGAAAGATGCAATATCAAGGAACATTTCCCTCTCATTATGATCCAATCCTTCATAACTCACTGAGAGTACTTTCTGAATCTTACCGTTGGGATGGTTTTTATACTTATCAAATGCACCTTCCCATTGATATATATTTTGACCTTTTAGATCTGACCCTAGTACTATTAAAACTAATGGAAGACCCTGAGCATATTTTATTACTTGTTTAGAGAGTTCCACATAATCGTCAAGTGGTCCGTCTTTCTTAAAAGCATGCAAGCTAAAGAGCCGAAGAGCTTCATTATCATCCAAAATCTTCAACATGCATTTTGAATTAACTTCAAAACTTTTTAATAATTGTTGATCTCTTGTTGTTAAGATGATTCTATTTCCTGAACCAAACCAAGCACGATCTCCAACTAATTTTTATAGTTGCACCAAGTCATCCACATTATCAAGAATTAGTATAATCCTTTTAGAACGAAGTCTATCCCGAATCACATTTGTAACACCCCATATTTTAGTGTATTTTTTTAATTGAAAGATTATTTGTTATTAATTTAAAATTTATTCTCTTGTTTTTTTAAAACTATTGGATTTTTAGTTGTGTTATTTTTATGATTTTTAATTTACGAAAATTATTTTTGAAGTGCTTTCTCTAAATTAATTATTTTTATGCGTTTAAATTTCTTCTCAAATTAAATTAACTTGTTGTGGGGTTTAATTATTTATTTTCACTTTAATCACTGCGTTTGAATTATTTTATTTTACTTGCGGTGTTAAAATCGTTTCCGTTTGATCGTTTTTGTGACCCAAGATATGAGGATGGACCTCATTTCTTTCCCTACATTTTCTCTTTCCTCTTTTCTTTTTCTTCTTTTTTTTTTTTTTTTCCTTTTTCTCCCCTGGCTTTCCCGCACGCTGCAAACCCCCCCCCCTCCCTCTCTCTCTCCGTCCGATCCTCCTTCTCACCCCAGCGCCACCCCCGGCGGTGGTCGACACCGCCCGGCTTCCCAGCACCCTTCCCACCGGCCCGGTTTCCAGCCCCAGTCGCGCCGCCGTTAGCCTCCAAGCACCACACGAAGCCGCGGCATTCCTTGCACCGCTGCGCCGTCGTCGCACCACCTCCGGCCACCATCTCTTCACCACATCATCCTCGACTTCCTAGCAACCCAATGGACCCAACCTCACCTCCGATCTGTCACCGGTGAAGCCCCACCATCAATATTTTCGTTTTGGGTGTTTTTGCACTACAACTGCCTATTGCGCCGCCACCCACGGCCAACCACCACCACCACTAGCTTCACCGACATCCCTAAGCCCTACCCTATCAATCTGGGGTCTTCGTTTGCACCCGTTCAAAAGTGGGTCTTTGAGACCCTCGGCCACAGTGCATTTGGCACTGTTTTGTTGCTGCGTTGTCGCTTCATACAACTCCGTGATCTTTCAAAAATTATATTATAGCATTGTAAGTATTTTTCCAAAGAACTTTTGATATTTAAATGTATTTCTGCGCTAATTCATATTTACTGTGAATTTATTGGTTGTGCCGGACTGAGTCCGAGGAGTAAGGGGATCGGTTGGATTGGATGATGGAGTTGTTTATGTGAGATTGGTTTATGTTAGGAAATTTGTTGGCTGTTTCGAGTTTAAATATTGGTGTTTTGAGTTTGACGTCGGTCATGGTGAATATTGATGATTTTTAGGAAGTGATGATATATTTTTGGATTATTGGTTTGATGTATTGAAAATGTTTAGAAGGGTTTGTTGGGGCCTTTTTAACATCTAGAAGTGTTGAGATATTTTTTCCTGTTGTAGAGTGTGAGTTACTGGAATTTGAGTTGGCATTGGTTTTGATGCTTGTATTGGACAATATTGAGATTGGTATAGAATATTTTGGGTCGAAGTGTGGGCTGTCCGGATTATTATTTGGCTGTTTGAGTTTGATTAAACTTACTGAATTATGGTCTAGAAATTGGGTATTAAGTTGTCTAAGACCAATTTTGTGTTGTTGGACTTTAATATTTAGTTTATATTATTTTTTATGAATAGGTGACGAGACGGATAGAGACCGTATTCAAGTCATAGATAGTGCGCTGCAGGAGTCAGGTAAGCGGGGTTCCTATGCTAGGCCCTACACGAATTATTTGTGACTGAGGTTGATTTTCTGAAAACTTTGCATATTTTTGTGGTGAAATGAGAACTTTGGAAAAACAAAACCAACCTTGGTCGTTTATTTGCATACTCATGAAATTTGTACAAACAAGAGAAAAATTTGTTCTGACATGCATTGTGTAGACATGAGCTAAATTGTATCATGTGATTTCTGAAATCTGAAAAAATGAGCGATATTGGGTATATGAAAAGTTGTGCATTTATTTGAAAAGATGTGCTGGCTTTTGTGCTCAGTGTGTGTAAACTATCTGATTCTGTTTTGATACTTTGTATTATTTTGATATAACATCTGAAAACCTTTGGCATGGTGTACTGGTTTTCGTATCTGACTCTGTCTCTGCTCTGCTCTGCTCTGCTCTGTTATGCTCTGCTCTGTTTGGGTTGGTACCAACTTCTCTGTCTCTGAGTGCACCCACTTTGGAAACAAAGTGGTTTTATTGTGGTCTTTCCTGTGTGCACACTCGGGGCTCCGAGAAGAATAAAGGAAAGATTTCACCTCTGTCTCTGCCTGGTTTGGCCACCGGGGTTAGCACAACCCTACCACGGGGGTGAAACATGGTCTCTGCTCTGTTTGATGCTCTGTTTGAATCTGATGATGATACTCAGTTTATGTTATGCCAAAGTATTATGGGTTTTACTTGTCTTAAAACCATCGCTCTGTTACTTTTGAAAGTATGTTCTGTTCTGCATGATAACTCTGGAAAATATTTTGTTCTGCATGCTATACTTTGTAAATGCTCATGTTTGCACGCTAGCATATGACTTTTGCTTACTGAGTTGTTGATAATTCACCCCCTATCTTCATAATATTTTTCAGATGATGTGGAAAGTCCAACTGAAGACCTGGATTAGATTGGTGAGCACGTTTAAGCTGGGAGAGGATGTTAGTAGAAGGAATTCTGATGTCCTTTAGTTTTAATGTCTTTTAGATTTAAATTTTATCTTGGGCTTAGTAAGACTTTTTGAAGTTATTAGTTTGGTTTGTTATGACTTCCGGGAGATTTTGGACTCCTTAGCTTATTTTGCTGCAGTAATAACTTTGTAGTGTTTCAATGTGGTTATTTAGAGTACTTGAGATCGAGTTTTGCTAATAAAGTTTTGGAGTTTTATTTTAGTTGTGTTGGAAAACATGTTCTTAAGTGACAGGTAGTAATTCTCCAGGCCAGCTGGGTTTGGGGCGTTACATTTGGTATCAGAGCCAGGTTTGAATTCTGCATACTATAAACCTTGGAGGTTTAGATTTCTGTGGGTTCATAGGATGTCAAGATTGTAGTGTAGGAACTTGAGGAATTTAAGGATTATCTTGTGGATATTTAAGTTTGGGATTCTAAAAATCTTATGATGGATTTTGATGGGATTTGAGGATTTAGATTTTGTAAATTCTAAGAAATGATTTTTATAACATATCAGGTTTTAGATCCGGTAAGCTTATTCTTTAGGATGCAGGAGATGACTTGGAAATAATCTAAGGTTTAACTTTTGAAGTTGACCTAAGTTTGACCGAAAGATAGGTTTGAGGTTCTGCTGACTAAAAACATTTGCGTTTTGGATATATGTGGGTTTAGGGAGAAACTTCAGATTTGAGGTGTAGATTTGTATACAATAAGAGCTGATTTTGCGAATATTTAAGGTTTTAAATTTTGCAGACTTTATGATTGAGTTTTGAGATTTTGAGATTGGATTTTAGATCCGACAAAATTAGTTTGTGGACTATAGGAGATAATTTTTTTTTAAGATTTAAGGTTTAGATTTTTGTGGTTTAGATTTTAAAGATGTACTGGAGTTTAGAGCGAAGTTGGGTTTACAATATGAGATGAGAGGAATGACTATACGAGTTGGTTAAAGATATGGCTAAGAATGGGTAAAATCATGTGTGCAGTACCAGAAGAGTTTAAAGGTTTAATTGGAAATTATTGTTTTTATTTAAATTGAATTTATTTGGTTTTGTTTGATTTGATTTTATTTGAATTGAAATTATGTTATTTTATTTATTAAGTTTATTTTATTTTATTTTGTTCGTTTCGTTCGAACCTGAAATGCGGGTTAAGGATTAAGTTATGGCAGGAAGATGGTACGACTGAGAACGCTATTGTTATATTTAGCAGAGTAAACTTGAACTTTTTGGTGTGCTTTTATAATATCAAGGTTTGAAAGGAACGGCAGGGTCTGGGTGATCTTTTTGGGGAGTATGATATTTGAGATTTTCGATTTCATGGATGTATGACACGAGGCTTTAGAATAGAAGATTGTAAGTTCAACAAACTTTAAGGATAGATTTACGGAAATTTCACCAAAAGTTTAAGGTTTTGCAGACTTTCGGAAATGATTGTTATTATTTAATGTTTTAGATTTTGAAAGCTTCGGGAGTCGATTGTTTTATTATTGGATATAAGTTCATCGATCTTACAGATTTTAAAAATTGATTCTTGTATAATTTAAGGTTTTAGAATTGCAATTTGAAGGACTGATTTATAATGAGATTGAAATTTTTAATTCTGCAGGCTTGGTGTGTTAGCTTGATTTATTTTGGAGACTGATTAATCTGTGACCATTAATGGGGTTGATGGAGGTTGAGTTATTGATATTGGGATTTTCAAGGGGATTATTTCTTTGAGAATTGAAGGTGTTGGTCTAGTTTGGATAATGATTACTATTAGTTCGAGGTTTTAGTGGCAGGTTTTAGGATTGATCCATGTCAGATTTAAGGGTAATAGTTGGTGCAGATTCAGAAAGGAATTCTTGGTGATTTTGAGGAAAGTGTGTAATATTTCATGGTTTTGAGAGATCAAGAATTTTCTTCTACCAAAATGTTTATTGATGGTTAACTATGGAAGTGGCTAATAGGTTACCAACTTGTAGAATACAATGAAGGTTTGTGAGTTTTAACATAGGAGTCGATTGAGGTTAGCGCAGATCGTGTTGCGATAATAATAACAATAATCATTGGGATTGCTTGGATGTTGTATTAAGGCTCTTGTGGAAAGATGAGATTTTGGATAGAATAGTCACCCTAGGAATACTGGACGTGTGGTGCCACTGGAGGACTAATACGAGTATGATGGAATTGCCTATGGAGACAGACTTGAGAGAACATTACTCATGCTTGTTGGGAGTTACTGATGGTATGATCCTTTCGAGCGTGTTTTGGGTTGTATTTTCTTTCCTCCTTTAGCCTCATGTTTGACCTTACAAATTTCGAGGACGAAATTTTTTTTAAGGGGGGAAGGATGTAACACCCCGTATTTTAGTGTATTTTTTTAATTGAAAGATTATTTGTTATTAATTTAAAATTTATTCTCTTGTTTTTTTAAAACTATTGGATTTTTAGTTGTGTTATTTTTATGATTTTTAATTTACGAAAATTATTTTTGAAGTGCTTTCTCTAAATTAATTATTTTTATGCGTTTAAATTTCTTCTCAAATTAAATTAACTTGTTGTGGGGTTTAATTATTTATTTTCACTTTAATCACTGCGTTTGAATTATTTTATTTTACTTGCGGTGTTAAAATCGTTTCCGTTTGATCGTTTTTGTGACCCAAGATATGAGGATGGACCTCATTTCTTTCCCTACATTTTCTCTTTCCTCTTTTCTTTTTCTTCTTTTTTTTTCATTTCCTTTTTCTCCCCTGGCTTTCCCGCACGCTGCAACCCCCCTCCCTCTCTCTCTCCGTCCGATCCTCCTTCTCACCCCAGCGCCACCGTGCGCCGGCGGTGGTCGACACCGCCCGGCTTCCCAGCACCCCCACCCACCGGTGACCTCCCCCTCCGGTTTCCAGCCCCAGCCGCGCCGCCGTTAGCCTCCAAGCACCACACGAAGCCGCGGCATTCCTTGCACCGCTGCGCCGTCGTCGCACCACCTCCGGCCACCATCTCTTCACCACATCATCCTCGACTTCCTAGCAACCCAATGGACCCAACCTCACCTCCGATCTGTCACCGGTGAAGCCCCACCATCAATATTTTCGTTTTGGGTGTTTTTGCACTACAACCGCCTATTGCGCCGCCACCCACGGCCAACCACCACCACCACTAGCTTCACCGACATCCCTAAGCCCTACCCTATCAATCTGGGGTCTTCGTTTGCACCCGTTCAAAAGTGGGTCTTTGAGACCCTCGGCCACAGTGCATTTGGCACTGTTTTGTTGCTGCGTTGTCGCTTCGTACAACTCCGTGATCTTTCAAAAATTATATTATAGCATTGTAAGTATTTTTCCAAAGAACTTTTGATATTTAAATGTATTTCTGCGCTAATTCATATTTACTGTGAATTTATTGGTTGTGCCGGACTGAGTCCGAGGAGTAAAGGGATCGGTTGGATTGGATGATGGAGTTGTTTATGTGAGATTGGTTTATGTTAGGAAATTTGTTGGCTGTTTCGAGTTTAAATATTGGTGTTTTGAGTTTGACGTCGGTCATGGTGAATATTGATGATTTTTAGGAAGTGATGATATATTTTTGGATTATTGGTTTGATGTATTGAAAATGTTTAGAAGGGTTTGTTGGGGCCTTTTTAACATCTAGAAGTGTTGAGATATTTTTTCCTGTTGTAGAGTGTGAGTTACTGGAATTTGAGTTGGCATTGGTTTCGATGCTTGTATTGGACAATATTGAGATTGGTATAGAATATTTTGGGTCGAAGTGTGGGCTGTCCGGATTATTATTTGGCTGTTTGAGTTTGATTAAACTTACTGAATTATGGTCTAGAAATTGGGTATTAAGTTGTCTAAGACCAATTTTGTGTTGTTGGACTTTAATATTTAGTTTATATTATTTTTTATGAATAAGTGACGAGACGGATAGAGACCGTATTCAAGTCATAGATAGTGCGCTGCAGGAGTCAGGTAAGCGGGGTTCCTATGCTAGGCCCTACACGAATTATTTGTGACTGAGGTTGATTTTCTGAAAACTTTGCATATTTTTGTGGTGAAATGAGAACTTTGGAAAAACAAAACCAACCTTGGTCGTTTATTTGCATACTCATGAAATTTGTACAAACAAGAGAAAAATATGTTCTGACATGCATTGTGTAGACATGAGCTAAATTCTATCATGTGATTTCTGAAATCTGAAAAAATGAGCGATATTGGGTATATGAAAAGTTGTGCATTTATTTGAAAAGATGTGCTGGCTTTTGTGCTCAGTGTGTGTAAACTATCTGATTCTGTTTTGATACTTTGTATTATTTTGATATAACATCTGAAAACCTTTGGCATGGTGTACTGGTTTTCGTATCTGACTCTGTCTCTGCTCTGCTCTGCTCTGCTCTGTTATGCTCTGCTCTGTTTGGGTTGGTACCAACTTCTCTGTCTCTGAGTGCACCCACTTTGGAAACAAAGTGGTTTTATTGTGGTCTTTCCTGTGTGCACACTCAGGGCTCCGAGAAGAATAAAGGAAAGATTTCACCTCTGTCTCTGCCTGGTTTGGCCACCGGGGCTAGCACAACCCTACCACGGGGGTGAAACATGGTCTCTGCTCTGTTTGATGCTCTGTTTGGATCTGATGATGATACTCAGTTTATGTTATGCCAAAGTATTATGGGTTTTACTTGTCTTAAAACCATCGCTCTGTTACTTTTGAAAGTATGTTCTGTTCTGCATGATAACTCTGGAAAATATTTTGTTCTGCATGCTATACTTTGTAAATGCTCATGTTTGCACGCTAGCATATGACTTTTGCTTACTGAGTTGTTGATAACTCACCCCCTATCTTCATAATATTTTTCAGATGATGTGGAAAGTCCAACTAAGGACCTGGATTAGATTGGTGAGCACGTTTAAGCTGGGAGAGGATGTTAGAAGAAGGAATTCTGATGTCCTTTAGTTTTAATGTCTTTTAGATTTAAATTTTATCTTGGGCTTGGGCTTAGTAAGACTTTTTGAAGTTATTAGTTTGGTTTGTTATGACTTCTAGGAGATTTTGGACTCCTTAGCTTATTTTGCTACAGTAATAACTTTGTAGTGTTTCAATGTGGTTATTTAGAGTACTTGAGATCGAGTTTTGCTAATAAAGTTTTGGAGTTTTATTTTAGTTGTGTTGGAAAACATGTTCTTAAGTGACAGGTAGTAATTCTCCAGGCCAGCTGGGTTTGGGGCGTTACAACATTAACTTCTCAGCCAACATCATTAATATCCATTTTTTTCCTGAGATGTTGAAAAGAAGTGTATTTTGCAGCTTAATCAAACCTCCCGCTTGTTTTGAAGTCTCTCTAACATGTTTCCAAAAACAACTTCCTTGAAATTGGGAAGAAATCATGTTATAGATATCTTTTGAATTCCAATTCCACTAGTTCCGAATATCCCTACCATGTGTATAATATCATTATTTCCGATACTTAAATGATGATAAATGTCTTGTAAACATGACTCTATCCCAATTGGATACTTGGCAACTTTTAAAGGTGTTTGGTTTACTATTCTTGAGTCCACCCACCAAATAATTTTTTGGATAAATTCTGACTCATCCCTATCAATAAGAAAGAAGACAAAAGTTTAGGCTTTGCACAGGTAAATAACATAGGAATATGATTAAGTTAAAGTATATATTGTTTTTCCTATTTTTTCTCCATGACAAAGTGACAACAGTATGTTACGATGTCAAAGAGTAGCCTTTCTCTTTCCTTAATCTGAATGTTTTAATATTAGATTGTGCATTAATTTGGCGTGCCATTGTTAGACTTACATTTTGATTCTTTTGTATGTATTAACAAACTTTTTAACTTATTTTTTCGTTCCATTCTTGAATCTGAAACTTATAATTTAAGAGTAGTGTGTTGATGTTGTGTTTCATATCCCGAGCTACCGGACGCCCCAATCACACTGTTCCTACAATATTTAATGGAGATTGGCCTAGATGGTATGGGATACCTCCAATGCCTAAGTCAGGTTCCTCGTATCCAATGGAGATGAATAGAAAACATTAAAGGGGAAAGGGTTCGATAGAATGATCAGAGAGAGCAAGCCCCCCTCCATCCTTGGAGGGGGATATATATACCTGGTGGGATGGTCTCTAGTACCTATCATTCATGAAGTTTTGGTGTACAGGGCATGGCCCTGGTGGCAGATGCTCCCCTAGCTTGTCGATTGTGGTTGTGCAATTTAATATGGGACCTACTCCACCGTCCTTCCCATTCTCTTTGTCAGGCACCAAGCGGGTCATACTGACTGGCTAGTACTCACTCTTGTCATGACATGCATACATTGCCAGTCATTAAATGATGTGTGGCTCTGCTCAGTCGTTCCCTCCCCTTTCATTCATGTCACCAATTACTGGAGGTGGTAGTGTTGTCTCTGACATTGCGTGCGAGACTTGTCAGCCATTAAATGTGGCAAGCCTTCCCCAGTGGGGCTCCTATGTTCTATACGCACAACTCTCACCTTTATCATCCTTGGTCTCCATGGCCTGGCCCATTCTTAGCTCCTTTACTGTCGGGCCATCCCAAGGCCCATCTCCACCTTATGGGTGACAGAGGGCCTCAACGGACTTGAGAGTCTGCTGTAGATTGGGCCTTAACTGGGCCTGTTAGAAGGAGCAGCCCCATTCATAGTACCCCATAAATTCCTACCGCATGTGTGGGGTGGGAATTCAAAAAGTTTCTATTGTCTCCATTCGGCTAGTATCTTCTCACGTATGCCTAACTCCCCACAACGATTGATTGTCCTCATAATGGCTTCCTGAGTTTCAAGATTAAGTTCGTCTTTTTGTCCTTGACGGCTCTAGGTGGGTGATGCTTTGTCTGTGCACTTGCCTTCGAGTTGTTCTATGCTTCTCAAGTGCGGGACGCCCACTTCTGTTCGCTCACAGGCTCGCGACGGTTAGGTTCCCCATAATCCCAATCTCTGTCCTTTCAATCTCTGTCAACTGGTCCTTTCTATCCCTCGGGCACATCATTCGTCACCCTTCTCCCTCTATTTAAGCCTAGTTCCTTCAATACTTTCTTTCTCCTCATATCTGCTTCCTTGCATTCTTGTTTCTTCTAATCTGTGCCTCGCTCCTTTTGGTCTCTCCTTCATTTTCTCTACCTGCTGTTGTTTCTTCCCTTTCTCTCCTTTATTTGTCATGAATCGCTTCTAAGGATGCTTTACAACCCTCTGACGCTAAACCCCTATACTTTGTAGGACGAGGTTGGGACTCGTCGTTCTCCGTCGCTGATCACCAAGCGTTGCGTAGGGCCTACGATATCCCAAAATCGACGGTTCTGAAAATCCCTGGACGCCACGTCGTTGTGGTGGATTTGGATGGGATGGCCACCCAGGTTGCACTCTATCCCCTTGTGTTTCCAAACAGGTTGTGCCTCCCTTTTTGTCGCCCCATTCGTGATGTCCTCAAGTTCTTGGGGTTGGCACAGGCACAGCTTCATCCTAATGCCTTGCAACTCTTGGTTGCCAGTTGTGTGATCTTTCATTGGTGCCTGGCTTGGGGCCTGAGGAGTATCTTGACCTAACAGCTTGGGAGTTTCTATCTGTGTACAGGGTGCTTCACCTCGATAGTAGTTTGTGCATCTTCCGGGCACATTCCTCTGAGAAGCACATTGCTAGCCTGGAGAAACATCATTCCCACATCAAGGACTAGGCTCAATGTTTCTTTATTATGACTAGCTCGGGCTAGGAGTACCCCGAAGGGGAGAAGGACCATCAGGAGGTCCTTGTTTGGGAAATCTAGTCATACGTCCCTAATAGCAAGAGCCTGTCCATCGTCTTGTCATGGCGGGAGGAAGCTAGCTTGGCAACCATGCAAGCCTGGATGGTGGCCTATCCCCTCGACACTGAAACTGACATGATGTTGACTGATGCCAACATCTCGTTGTTCCTCACCACTCCCGACCATTCATATCTATTAGGGCGGAGCTTCCTGGGAGACTCTCCCTCGACCCAAGGGCAGAAACGGTACTCCAGCCCTCTTGTCGTCCGCAGGGCAATAGGTGCAGTCCTGAAAGGAGAGGTCAGGACCTCCCGCACTCATGTTGTTCCGAGAAGTGAGGGGAGAGCCCCCCGTTTCAACGTTCCCATATAGCCCCCGAGGGCATCAAGTAGAGGTCAAGCACTCAACACTTCCTCCAATGGCGGCGCGGGGGGTTCCATCCGTCCTCCCCCCAAAGGGCCCCTACTCTAGAGCCGCCGCGCCCTCACGCCGCAGCAACATTGGCTTTGTCAACCTCGAGACTTGTAGTCATCGCAGAAGAGGATGGTGATGGCCTTCAAATGGCCTTTTTCAATGCTTTCCTTAATCCCGCACCCCATGGGCCTCCCTGGGGCAACCGTTCCTAGATTTCGAGGAGCCGCCTCCTATAGTCTGCGAGGTCCTGATTCCCATTGTCAGTCCTAGACTGTTCAGCCAAAAAGAGATTGACTCAAATCTTCCTCCTCTTCATGGACTTAAGCGACAAGCTTGTACTTAATCTCTTTTTGATGCGGTTATTGTCTCAATAATCGGATTATTGACTTAATAGTATATTGTCTCGCTTAATCGCATTAATCCGAGATTAAGTACAAGCTTATCTTTGGCTTGGAAGATTGGCTGAGTGTGGGATTATTGATGCCTTGGAAAGCTATCTTAAAAGGATACAAAGTTGTATCTAATAAGAATTTCCAAATTTGAACTTCTGAAGTGCATAAGTGGCTAACAAGATGAGCCCTAAAATTTAGGCGATTTTGTATGCGGAAATATGAAAGACATTAGGGTTTTTTGGAGGAGACACAATTCTAGAGAAGAGAAAAAATCCATTTTTATTATTTAGTTCTTCTATGGAGAACTAAATCTTGGGTAAAGCCTAGGATGGAAATTGATTGGTGAAAATACTTTGACTTTATTTCAATTCATATATTAAGCTTTATTGTTTAAGATTCTAGGATTCAATTCTCCATTTGTTTTGGATATTATAAGTTTGAGACAATTATATTAAATCTTGCTACGGTTTGATTTTGTTGAGCTTTAGGATTATGAATATTTTTTTTTTTATAGAGGAGCCGAAAGCCACATGTCCAATAGTGACCCCGTCCCAATTTTATTAATAGCCCTCACTAATGGCGGAGGAATACCGTGGTAACACTATAGGATTATGAATATATGATTGTGACTTAAACAAGCTTTTCATACCATTGATGTGATCTTCTGCTACACTATTATTTATAAACATAGGGTTGTCTTTAGATCTGATATTCATTTTTATATATGAAAACCTTGGTTTGTAAAGGGAGAATAGATTCTAAAATTAAATTTGATAAAGTAGATGAATATAATGTCATATCTTCTAATTAGGAATTTTGTGCTATAATTCTTAATTGTGTATATCGTTTGGATTGAAAAAGTCATAGTATTGGATCTGGTTGATAGAAGCCTAAAGCTTTACTTGCCATGTTATCCGTGCCCTAATCTCATTTTAATTACATGCTTTAGGTAGAATTGTCAGATTCTTGTTATATTATAATTTGATCTTTTCTTTTAAGCTTGCTTCTTGTTATCTTTCTTCCAACTCCCTGTGGATTGACACCCTGAACTATACTATAACACCGTGTATTAGTTTGGGCGTAATCATGGAGCTCCAAGCCGAAAGGGAGAAGCTGCTCTAGTAGCGTATCTCGAAAGTTGGGCAACGCTCATAGTGTTTGTCCAAGTACTTCGAGCTGACTCGGTCCGTTCAATGCCAGAAAGACCTGGTGCAGAAGCGTGAAGCCCATGTTCGCTCCCTAGAATTGAAGCTGTTACAGGCAACCAACATGGAGTGCCAAAACCATGCTCAACTTTGGTGCCAAAACCTAGCCCGCGACATCCATATCTCAGCCATGAAGTCCAGCTTTGGTGCCAGTCGCAATCACTGGGAGGCCATTATGTCCTAGATGAGGAGTGCCAAAACCATCCAGGAGAAGGCCTAGGGCTATGGTTACAAAGAGGGTATCACGTGGTTAAGAGACAACATGCTCCAGAACCCCGCGACCGACCTGAGGAATCTGAACCTAGCTTCCCTCAGACCCAATTCTCAAGCCTTCAAGTTCGTCCAATCTATCAGGAAGGACCTGATGCCTCTCGCCTTTCCTGACACCCCGTCCTTGCCTTGAGGCCCGTTTGTTGTAGTTTTATTTTCTCCTCTTTTTTCTTGTGCCCGATGGGGCTATGCTTGTAATATATATATATATAAATATATATATATATAGACTTTTCCCTATGCTGATTTTTCTTTCTCCTCCTCTTGTCTTTGTGTATCTCCTTTTTCTGTCTCTTTGCATGTTTGTGAATTCGGCAAGTTCAGGGACATAGCTTGATAGGCACGAAGGTCGGCGAGTCAAGGGACTCGTGTCCGACTGTTCATTTAGGCAAGCTCTGGGGACTCGAGCCCAGTCAATGCATCGCAGTGAGTCTAGGGACTCAGCTTGATGGGCACAAAAGTTGGCAAGTCAAGGGATTTCTGTCCGGCTGGCCGTGTGGGCGAGCTCTGAGGGCTTTAGCCCGGCCAATGCATCGCGGTGAGTCTAGGGACTCGGCTTAATGGGCACGAAAATCGGCAAGTCAATGGACTTGTGTCCAACTGGTCGTGTGGGTGAGCTCCAGAGACTCGGCTTGATGGGCACGAAGGTCAGCAAATCAAGGGACATGTGCCTGACTAGCCGTGTGGGTGAGCTCTGGGGGCTCGGCTTGATGGGTACGAAAGTCGGCAAGTCAAGGGACTTGTACCTGACTAGCCCAACCAATGTATCAAGGTGAGTCTAGGGACCCGGCTTGAAAGTTCCTGGGTTTAACAAAGTCGAATTGAGGCAAATTTATCTCTTCATTCGTAGAACGGATTATTACATTTCCATAGGCAAAATTACAATCTCTAAGAGAAGTATTGTTTTAGATTCTCGATGTTACATGGATAAGGGAGTTCGTTGCCCTTTTTGTTTTTTAGGCGATATGACCCGGGTTTGCCACTGGCCGTTACCATGTATGGTCCTTCCCACCGCGGGCCCAGCTTGCCTTCCTCATGGGCAGTAACCCCCGTTTGCTTCAACACCAAGTCTCCTAGTTTGAAGGATCGGGGCCTGACACGTTTGTTGAAGTATCGCTTTGCCTTCCTTTTGTTGTTTTCTGTCTTTACCTCAGCCTCTTGTCGCTTTTCCTCCAGATGGTCTAGGTCCGAGTTGAAGTGTTGGACTCAGTAGGTTGGCATTCCTACCTCCATCGGTATCATCGCTTCCCTGCCATAGGTGAGGGCGAACAGTGTCTCCCCTGTGGGGCTCTTGACGGTTGTTTAGTAGGCCCATAACAGTCCCAGGAGTTCTTCCGCCCATCTTCCTTTCTAGTCTTTCGACCTCTTCTTCAGGATGCCCAACAGGATTTTATTGGTATGCTCGACGTGCCTGTTGGACTGTGGGTGTCTGGGAGATGAATATTTAAACTTGATTCCTAACTCGATACATCATTCTTGGTAGTGTGAGGAATCGAACTGCCAACTGTTGTCCGATATGATGCTTTGGGGGATGCCGAACTGAAAAACCATCAACTTCCATATGAACTTTATAATGGCTATAGTTGTGATGGTTGCCAGTGAAGTAATCAACCGCCACGACTACAAATTTAACCCCGCCTTCTGCCATTGGGAGTGGCTCAACCAAATCCAACCTCGACTGTGCAAAGGGCCATGGGAACACGATTAACGTTAGCTCCTCTAGCGGCAATGTGGTATGGGTGCATATTCTTAACACTTCAGGCATCTCTTCACGAAACATTCCTCTTCCAAAAGAGAGTGAGGCCAATAGTATCCTGCTTGATTATTCACGGCTAATGCCCTTCCCCCCCCCCCCCCAAATGGTGTCCACAGATTCCCTCGTGTACCTCGGCTAACACATACTGAGTTTCTTCCGAAGAGATGCATCTTAAAAGCATCTCAAAGAACCCCCTCTTGTATAAGATCCCTTCCACCAACGTGAATTGTGCAGCCTTGCTCCCAACCTTTCGTGCTTCATCTTTGTTGATAGAGACTTCGCCCGTGTTAAGGAACTTCATTACGTTTGAGGCCCACTCAGGTGGCTCGGTGATGACGACCAATATTTTTGTGCCAATGGCTGGGAAGTCAACTGTCCGGGTTATTGTGTGATCAGGCAAGTGGGACCCTTCTTGTCCTGAGGTGGCTCACTTCAATTGGTCCTCTTTTTGGTTCTCCTCCCTTGGTATCTGTTGGATGCAAAAGTAGCAGCAAAGGTCAGGTTCTACACCCACCTGCTAAAGGTATTTCTTTAACTTCTCACCCTTTTTGGCGAACTCTCTGCGCACCTGGCTGACGAAGACCTGGAGTCTGCTTTGACTTCAACTTCGGTTGCTCCTAATAGCCTAGCTATCGAAATTCCTTCTAGTAGCACCTTATACTCGGCCTCATTGTTAGTTATTTTGAAGGTGAGTTTGATTGCATAGTTATGTTCTTCGCCAGACTCAGCGATAACGTGCACCCCTACACCCCCTCCAGCCTACCAGGACGAGCCATCTACGTAGACCTACCATGTCTTTCCCTGGGATGCGACCATACCTCATCTGGGAAGTCAGCAAACTCAACCACGAAGTCTGCCAGTACTTGCCCTTTGATTGTCTTGTGGGGAAGATACTCTATGTCGAATTCACTTAGCTCAACTGCCTAGTTCATCAGGTGGCCGAAGGTGTAGGGTCTCTGCAAGATCTTCTTGAGGGGCATGTTCGTGAGCACCTTTATCGGGTGGGCTTGGAAATACGACCTCGATCTCCTGGCGGCAACTACCAGTGCAAAGGCCAGCATATCTGTTCGTGGGTATCTCGCCTCGGCTCATGTAGTAGACTGGCTGTTGTCTACCTTCCCTGTCTCAAACCAAGACTATAGACACAGCATGTGGTGATACCGCTAGGTACACGGTCAAGTTTTCGCCTGGTTCTGTTTGGCTAAGGAGTGGTGGTGTAACATCTAGGTCCAGCACCAAACCCGCATTCTAAAAAAATTTGGGTTTATTTGTATGAAAAACCCATTTGAGATTATCGAGTAATTTTTGGAATAGACTACGGGCCCAAATTTTATTTTGGCGGATATCAATTTTTTATTGGGCTTGCTAACTAAGTTAAAATCATTAAATATTTCTGGACTAGGTGGAATCTTTTTATGTGTCGAGAAATTTGTGGGACAAGTTGGATTATTTTAGAGGTTGAATCGAGACCAAAGACTAAGGGAAAAAGCCCAAATCTTGTGTTCCTAAGACCCAAGCCCATGAGAACCAACAATTAGTTTTGGATCAGTATACACGCCACGCGCATCTCCATGCCATGCATGTCTTCTTACCACTAGGGTTCACAACAACATTATATATATAGAACACGTACACGTTAGACTCCATACATCTTGATCTTCTTCCTCAAGCTAGGGTTGCCGTAGCAGTTCCATGGTTTCTCACCAACAAGCATTTTTCCTTCAGACCATGGCAAGCCTCTCTCCATAGTGTGGTGAAGCCAGCCATCGATGGGAAAGAACACCCTAATACCAGACACCATTTTGCCAAGGACCTAGCACCACCGATAGATCAAGGCCAGCCTCCCTCGAGCCCCTTCTCATGTTTCCCCCACATCCAACCGTAAACCACAACTTCTACACTTGACGACGTTCCACCAGCAAAGCCAACGAGCCGCCCTTCCACACTGCTGCAACCATGCCACCAACAACCACCCAGAAGATGCCCTAATGTCACCCAGTACCATCCCGCAAACCTCTGTGCATGACCAATGCACCCCAATGCCTCTCCTTTACTTTAACCCCCACGGCAATATAGCAATGTCACCGTCCACCCTCCATGCACCTCCTTCCTCCACTAGCACTTCCAAAATCCAACCACCGAGAGCCTCTGTTTTAGCCACCCTTTGTCTAGCCCAAGCCTATATTTCCATCGTGAACAACCAAAAACCAACCCCTATTTTTATACAATGCAAACAAAGCAAGTTTCTTGCTTAGCCCACCATTGTGCACGACTACATCACCACCATCGGAAGGTTCCCACAGACAAACCACCATGCCCAGCCTCCACCCTCTCGGTTTCTCCCTCACATTAGTTTCTCTCTCCTTCTTTCTTCACGTTTTCTCTCTTTTCCCCTCCATTATAACATAGACCTTTTAGTGTTATTAATAGGGTTATTTTTATTTATGATATTTTATATTTTAGTAATATGAGAGAATTGATGTTTGAGTGTTGAGATTTTTTTTTTGGTTTAATCTTATAATTGATTGGAGAAATTAGGTGCGAATCAATTATTTATAGAGTGACGATATTTTAGGGTTCTGAGGATTGGTAGACATTAAGGAAAAATATAAAATTTTATATCTCAGGTTTTAATTACGAAGTATGTGTTCAATTGAAAATTTATGCTAGTTATGTGATTATTTTATAGGTGATGATTGATATTACCTTGGCACTATTGTAAGACAATTCAGAGGAAGTAAAGACTCCAGGTAAGTGGGGTTCCTATGCTAGACTTTGCATAAAAAGAAAATGGACTGAAGTTAATTGTGAAAAATTTCGCATGTTATGTTTTTTTTTTTTTTTAAAGAAATGTGAAAACAAGCTCAGTTATTTATTTTACATTACTCATGAAATCCGTATAAAAAAAAGATACTTTCTGTCATGACTGGTGTAAACATGAGCTTAATTTTGGGCATTCTATTTTTGAATTGTGCAAAAAGAGCGAATATGAAAATTTGTGCATAATTACGTGACAATGATCTGATTCTGATGTTTTATGAAATATGTTCTATACTCTATTTTGATGTGATGTGGTATCTGAAAATCTTTGGCATGACTTTCTAATTCCGTATCTAATTTCTATCTCTACTGTGTTTTGTTAAGGCCTTGCCACAGGCGATAATAATGGCATACGACCTTGCCACAGGTAATAGTAGTAGTCTCTGTTTGAGTGCACACCATTTTGATAACAGAGTGATTTATGTTCTGCTTGGCTATCTGCAGATGCACAACCCTACCACGAGAGTTATACATGGCCTCTATTCAGTTAAGGCCCTAACACAGGTGATAATAGTGGCATAAGTCCCTATCACGAGTGATAATAGTAGCATACGGCCCTACCATGAGTAATAATAGTGGTATGCGACCCCGTCACGTGTGATAATAGTGACATACAACCCCGTCACAAGTATAATGGTGGTTTATAACCCTACCACGGGGGTTAATGGTGGCTTATAACCCTACCACGGGGGTTAAACATGGTATCTATTCTGATGTGATGCTCTGGTATAATATGAAGATGATGTCTCAGATTATGATGTGCCAAATGAATTTTGAATAAGAATATTTCTAAACATTCGCTCTGATATTTTTTATAACATGTTCTAATTCTATATTTTGAAAAAATAAATGTTTTGTTCTGCATTCTGAACTCTATAAATACTCATGTTTACATACTAGTATATGTTCTCTGCTTACTGAGTTGTTGATAACTCACCCCTTATCTCCACATTATTTTTTCAGATGATTTTGAATGCTTCAGCTGAAGTTCAAGAATAAGGAGCATGGGTAAGGCTATATGAACATAGTGGATTAAGTACAAAGATGGTTCTTTGGTTATTGGAGAACTTTATTAAGTAGTTTTGTTTTGCTCTGTTGGCTGAGTGTTTTGGAAAGTTAACATTTATTTTGAGACTTTGTGGTATTCTTAGTTAATTATTTTGAGAATAGATTATTTAAAACAATGAGATCTATATGATTTTGAGAAATTAGAGTCTATATATGTACTATGAGATATGATTTTAAGTGACAAGAAGTAACTCTCTGGACCGAGGCGTTACAGGTGGGCAAGCTAGGTACTCCTTTAGTTCATCGAATGCCAGGTCACAGTCGGCATCCCAACTTCGTGCTTTCTTTAGGACCTTAAAAAAGGGCAGGCATTTGTCGGTTGAATGGGCAATGAAGCGGTTTAAGGCTGTTGCTCGCCCCACAAGCCTCTGTACTTCGATAATGTTTCTAGGGTAGGGCATACCTATTTTTGCTTTGACCTTCTCCGGGTTGGCCTCGACTCCCTGTTCAAATACCATGATCCCGACTCCACTTCGAAGGCGCATTTCAGCTGGTTAAGCTTCATCTTGTAGCGCCGTAATATTGTGAAGGCCTCTCGTAGATTATCTGGTTGCTGCTCAGGCCTCTTGCTCTTGACCAGCAAGTCATCCACATATACTTCCATACTTCTACCGATATGGTCTTTGAATATTCAGTTTACCAGATGTTGGTACATGGGGCCAACATTCTTTAGCCCGATGGACATGGCCCTATAGCAGTGGAGCCCTTGGTTGGTGATGAAGGCCGTCTTTTCCTCGTCATCCGGGCTCATGCCGATTGTGAATGAGAAAATGATGAGCAAATGAAGCTGAGCAGATGATGTCATGTAGTAGAGTCAATGATCAAATTGATGTGTGGTAAAGGGAAGTTATCCTTTGGGCAAGCCTTGTTTAGATCGGTGAAGTCATCGCACATCCTCCATTTTTCGCTTGCCTTCCTGACCAATACCACATTCAATAGCCAATCGGGATAGTGGGTTTTCCAGATGAAACCCACTGCAAGGAGGTGATCTACTTCTTCGGCTATGATGGCGTACTTCTCTACACTAAAGCTCCAGCATTTTTGCTTGACTTTCTATGCCCTGAGATATACGCAAAGCCGGTGCTCAATGATTGTGTTGTCAATCCCTGGCATCTCCTCGTGACTCCACGCAAATATGTCATGATGCTCAATGAGGAGTTGTTTCATAGCGTACCTCAACTCGGGAGCCATCTTGGTCCCAACCCTTATCGTGCGCTAGAGTCTCTACAGGTTCACAGGAACAAGCTCTAGGGGTCATTTGGCTTTGCCTGCCGTAGGGTCTATCCATCATGGACCTCCTCATCTCGGTTTGCTAGGGTCGACAGTGGTGGTGGCTCCACTATCGAAGTTGCTTCTTCAACCGCTCTGATGTCCCTTCCCATGTGCCTCAATTCCTGCGCATAACATTCTTGAGCCAATACTTGTTCACCCCGAACCTCGCCAATTCCTGAGTTCGTGGGGAATTTTATCTTAAGGTGATATGTTGACGTTATTGCCCTCAAACTGTTCATGGTCAGATGGCCCAATATTGTATTATACGAAGACAGGGCCTTCACTACCAAGAAGTCGGTCATCGTTCCAGAAGTTTTGGGGGCCTTCCCAATTAGGACGGATAGTATGATGTCCTCTACTGGCTGGACCATGTCCTCGGTGAAGCCCTTGAGCGGCATCGAGGCCGGGTGCAGGCAATAAGGATTGATCCCCATTTTGACAAATGTATCCCAAAATAGGATATCGACAAAGCTGCCCATTGTTGATCAAGATTCTTCACATCACGAATTTGGTAATCTGGATGGTGACCAACAAGGCATCTTCGTGGGGGTGGAAGGGGCTATTCGTCTTCCTCACCAAACTTTACAATAGTGTCCTCTATACGCCTCATTGGACTGGCCACGGTCTTCTCAGTTGTGAACACTTCCTTGTATTGGACCTTGCAGGCATGAGCGTTTCGTGCTGATGAACTGGGTCCCCCGCCTGTGTATCACCCCGCAATAGTACGGATCTCACCCACTGGGTTGTTAGGCCTAACTGGACACCGTCGCTATGGGCTCCTCTGTGCCTCCCTTCTAGTTCTGCATCTCCTCAAGCTTTCACTTTCGGTGGGGCCTCGAGTGCTTGTTTCCTTGTCGCGCTGAATACTCACCTTCTTGGCGGCATTGGTCCAACAAGCTTCCAAGTTTTTCCATCCACCGTTTCAGCGTGTAACAGTCTTCAATTCAGTGTCTGTTTGTCTAGTGGTAAGTGCAGTATCTTTGGCCTTCTCGACTCTTTTGGGGCACTCCTCGTTGGATCGGCACACGCTCTCCTTCCATGACCAGGCTCATGTGTGCTCGGGTCCCACTGTGCACTCTGGATAGCGCCTCATTTCCTCGTTTGGCCTTTTGTAAACCCTTCTTGGTCTTCTCGTGGTTAGTCCTACTTCCTGATTCACCAGCTTTCTTGTCTGCCAGCTCTAGCTCCAACTCGATCTTCCTAGGAGTCGTCGAGGTCCAAAGGGTGTCTTCGGTATTGATAAAGTTGTCGGCATGGTCCATGAACTCTCTCAAAGTTGTGGGGTTTTCCTTGCTAATTCGGCCATGAATGAGTTCCGCAGCTAGATTCCCCCCAGCAGGGCTACCAAGGTGATCTTCTAATCTTGGTCATTCGTAGTCATGCGCTCCCGGTTAAATCGAGAGAGGTATGCCTTGAGATTTTCTTTGCGCATTGTTTGACAACCAGGAGATAGGCGATCGGACGTCTCCTTTTCCTGCTCACCATAAGCTATGTTAGAAATAGGCGAGCCAACTTGCCAAAGCTATCAATGCATCCCGGTGGTAGCGACCCTAACCACTTCCTCGCCGCTCTCTTTACTGTCAGTGGGAATGCTCGACACGCGATCTCGCCCGAGAACCCGTGAAGGGTCATATGGGCCTTGAACATCTCTAAGTGTTCCAGGGGGTCCTTTGACCCGTCGTATATTTCCATTTGAGGGACCTTGAATTTGGCTCATAGAAGGGCGGCCATGACTCCCACACTATATGGCAAATCAATGATGTTGAGCAGATGATCTACGGAGGATGACGTACCCATCCATTTAGCCATCTCTTCATATCTGTCCCTGAGCTCCAGCATCTCGTGGTGCTTCCACCGTCTTTCTTCCTATTCTCCATTGACTTCTGGAGCACATCGCGACATGCTTTTATATTTATCCCACACACAGCACCACTGTTGATGTCGTGTTTCGAATGCCGAGCTATCGGATGCCCTGACCACACTATATACCTGCAATATTCAATGGAGATGGGCATAGATGGTATGGGATACCTCTAATGCTTAAGTCAGGTTCCTCGTATCCAATGGAGATAAATAGAAAATGTTAAAGGGGAAAGGGTTCGAGAGAATGATCAAAGAAAGCGACCCCCCCCCCTTTTGTCCTTGGAGGGCGATATGATGAGGACATCTCCTATTAATGCTTTATTTATTTTATGAATGTCTTGTCTATTTTATTTAGGGTTTGTATTACCCTACCATTTAAAGACGTCTTCTGTTTTTGTTATTTTATTAATGTGTTATTTATTTCATTTAGGGTTTCTATTGCCCTACTACTTAAAGACTTGTAAGGAAAATTGGAATATTAGGTTTTGAATTGAGAATTGAGTGCTTGTTACAGCCGCCTCCTTCCCACCCCTTTCTCTTTGCTTTCTTCTCCCTCTCTTTATCTTCTAGTTTCTCTTCTTCTCTTTCCACTGTTATCATACTTCTTTTCTCATTTCTATCCAACATCATATTGGTATCAAGAGCCGGTTCTATTGTTTTCTCAAACAATAGATTAATTTCCATTCCCACCAAAGAGTTCCCTTCGATCCAAGCCAAAACGAAACCCATTCACCTTCTTCTCAATCAACCATACCAGACCACGCCGACAAAACACCCAGCGCTGAAATTCGTTTCATTTCCTTCCTCCGAAACCCAGCGCTGAAAACCCATCCACTTGAGTTCCCTTCGATCCAAGCCAAAACAAAACCCATTCACCTTCTCTCAGACCTTGCCGAAAACCACTAAGTGAGACTGTCGAAAATCACCAGAAACCGCCACACCTCCTGAGCATACCATCCTGATAAAGCAAACCACACCTTGCCTCGGTCCCTCTGTCCATCTCATCATCTCGGTCTCGCTGCCACTCTTCAATGTAAGTATTTCGGTCTCGACTCTGTGAGTGCAACCGTCGCTGCCTCTCCCGACCCTGAGCACACTGCCGGTAAGTCTTTCGGCCTCTCCATCTGTGTTGCACTGCCGTCCAGGCCGGCCCGATACAGCCCCTGCTCGTTGACGTCCTCTTCTCTTGACGTCCCCTGCTCATTGACGTCCTCTTTACAGCCCTTGCTCTTTGACGCTCTTCCCCCGAAATACCCAGTGCCAAAATCCCAGAGACCACAGCTAACGAAAAGGGGGTCACCGAATCCTATTTTCTTTGGTTTTTATACTAACTGTTCATTTTAAATGGGTATCAATTGCTTTCTATGTGCTGTTGTTATCCATAGTAGTTTTATTCACAACCCATCTAAATGAACACCTTGAACTCCTTGGCTGAATTAGTCCCCATTGATAATTTTACCCTACATTTGCTACTGTCCAATTTATTCAACACTTAGATTTTATTTTGCTTCACATTTCTTGTGCCCTTATTCTCTCATTTTCATAATCCGTACCATTGCTTGTAATTTTCATTAATTGTCCAAAAAAAAAAAAAAAAAAACAACCCTACTTGATTGGTATTTGACCCTTGCCTTGTTATTTTAAATATCAGCATTATTTGTTTGTCTCATTTGGATTTACTTAATCCCAAAAAAAAAAAAAAAAATTAATTTGCTCAGTTGATATTTTTCATGACTTGCACTTATTGTTCATTGATCTCTTCATTACACTTCATTTGGCTGGTGTTGCGTTGCATGCAATTGCGTAGTGGTCATCTTGTCACCTCTGGTCCCAGTACCTTTACCGTGGATCCTTCCCAATTTGATGCCCTCACCCAACAATTAGCTCAACTAGCCACTAACCAGAAACATGTACAAACTCAATTAGCGGCTGTCCAAACTGAGATGGCTACTACTCATGAGGAGAACAGGGACCTAGCTGCTAGGTTGAACAATTTTGAGGAACCCCTTCATTCTTCTGACAACTCTGAAGCGTCCCATAATAGACATTATCGTCGTCAACGAGGTGATTGACAACATATTAGATGTGATCGTGGGGGTAGGGATTATGATCGTGAGCGAGAACGAGGCCATTACCGTCAGGGTACTCAGTCTCCTACTCGCCATGAAGAGCTCTTGTTCAGAAACATTAAGCTAGAGGCCCCTACTTTTGACGGTTGCCCATCGAGTTTTTAGTCAATGGATTAGGGATATGGACCGTTTGGTATAGAGTCCCTGGGGATCGAAGAGTTCAATTTGCTAGTCTGAAATTAACTAGCACTGCCCAACTCTTTTGGGAAAGTGTAGAGGATCTCCTTGAGAGGCATCATGCGCCTCCTGTTGGGAGTTGGGAAGAAATGAAACGTCGTCTTCAAGAGAAGTACTTGCCCCAATCTTACAGGGGTAATTTGCTGGACCAATGGAATGCCCTTACACAGGGCAATCGGCCAGTGACTGAGTATGTTACTCAATTTGATGAATTCCGAATGAGATGTCATATTGTTGAGGATGAGGCCATGACTTTGAGTAGGTTCAGACAAGGCCTAAAAGATGATCTTAGGCGCGAGCTTGTCCTTCGGGGCGTCGCTACACTTGACCACGCTTACTCTTTAGTCTGAGACTATGAGTCGGTTATGAGGACTCCGTATGGAAGGCATGGTGACAACCGCCCTCCCATCACCCCAGCGCCCACTCTTTCCCCTAAGTCTCTCTTAAGGCCTCCACCATCTAATGTTTCCCCCGCATGGGAAAATAAGGGTAAAGGTTCTGAAATTCCCAGGACTTCCTCCCGCTTGCAGTGCTTCAAATGTAAGGGTTTTGGCCACATTTCTTCCCATTGTCCTAGTCGAACCCTAATCATTGAGGAACATGAGGGTATAGTTGATGAACCGTCAGAAGATCAAGTCTATGAGCCTAAGCTTGAGGAGTTTGATTATTTAGGTGATGATGAGGATACCTTCTTAGGTTGTATCCGAACCCTTCCTGTGGATCTAGGTTCTGTACCCCTTGCTCCTGACACACCCCGATTAAGTGTTGTACGTTGTACCCTTACTCAACCCAAAGGTGCTGATGATTGGCATCGTCATGCCATCTTTCATACTTATATCAAAATCAATGACAAGGGTTGTAAAATCATTGTGGATGATGGGAGTTGCATTAACGCGGTTTCTGTGGCTACTGTGTCCCATCTTAGGTTGCAACCAGTGCCTCACCCTCAGCTGTATAGTGTATCTTGGGTTGATACTTCTTCCATAGCTGTGAAAGAGTGTTGTCTAGTGCCTATCCAGTTCCTAGAATATAAGGATCATATATGGTGTGACGTCATTCCTATGGATGTCAGTCATGTCATTCTTGGCAGGCCTTGGTTATTCGACTTAGATGTGACCATCCATGGTTGATCCAATTCATATTCCTTTGTGTTTAATGGAAAGAAGATTTATCTTAACCCTTTACCCCCAAAACCTGTTGGCTCACAGCAAACAAAGAAAATTGTGGAACGAAAAGTACTAAATATCATTAACTCTACGGAGTTTGAGCGTGCACTTGTGGGTGCTTATGTTATGTTTGTTGTGGTTATTATGGAGGTTCCGTTGGAGTCTCCAATAGTGGCCCTCGATGAGGCCCAGTCACTTTTTTAGGAGTTTCGGGATGTCTTCCTCGAAGACCTCCCTGACCACTTACCCCCTCTACGAGATATTCAGCATGCCATAAATCTTGTCCCATGAGCGTCCCTTCCAAACTTGCCTCATTATAGGATGAATCCCACTGAGCATGCTGAACTCCAAATGCAAGTGGGTGAACTTCTTCACAAAGGCTTTATCCGTGAGAGTTGAAGTCCTTGTGCAGTTCCTGCTCTTTTGACTCCTAAGAAAGATGGTTCTTGGAGGATGTGTATTGATAATCGTGCCATTAATAGGATCATAGTGAAATATCGTTTTCTCATCCATAGGCTTGATGATATGTTGGATATGATGGTTGGTGCCAAAATATTTTCTAAGATTGATTTAAAGAATGGGCATCACCAAATTAGGATTCGCCAGGGTGATGAGTGGAAAACTGCCTTCAAGACGAAAGATGTCCTTTATAAGTGGTTGGTCATTCCTTTTGGACCAACTAATGCCCCAAGTACTTTTATGAGAGTGATGACACAAGCCCTTCGGCCTTTCATGGGCAAGTTCCTCGTCGTCTACTTTAATGACATTCTCGTTTACAGTAAGACTAAGGAACAACATCTAGATCGTCTCACACAGGTTTGTTCCACCCTTCGTGAAACAAATCTGTATGCTAATGTGAAGAAATGCTCTTTCTTCACCGATCGAGTTGTCTTCCTAGGATTCATTGTGTCTTCTACTGGAGTATCTGCTGACCCCACGAAGATTTAGGCCATTGTTGGTTGGCCTAAGCCCAAGACTATACATGACGTCAGGAGTTTTCATGGTCTGGCTATCTTTTATCGTCGTTTTATTAAGGGGTTTAGCACAATCATGGCTCCTATCATGGAGTGCATGAAGAAGGGAGAATTTCAATGGACATCGGAAGCGGCTAAGGCTTTTAAGTTAGTCAAGAAGCGAATGACGAAAGCTCCTGTCATGCGACTTCCTGACTTCCAAAGTTTTTTAGGTCGAGTGTGATGCCTCAGAGGTAGGAATAGGTGGAGTTCTTAGCCAGAAACGCCACCCTGTTGCTTATTTCAGTGAGAAGTTAAATGATGCCAAACAACGGCACTCTACCTATGATAAGGAACGGTACGCGATTGTGCAAGCTTTGCGCTATTGGCACCATTATTTGTTACCTCAGGAGTTTGTTCTTTATTCAGACCATGAGGCCCTCCGCTACCTTAATTCCCAGAAAATATTGAATTCTAGGCATGGTCGTTGAGTTGAATATTTGCAGGCTTATTCTTTTGCTTTAAAGCATAGGAAGGGTGTTGAGAACCAAGCAGCTGATGCCTTGAGCCGCCGCATCTCCCTTTTGTCTATCATGAATGTCAAGGTCATAGGTTTTGAAAGACTTAAGGAAGAGTATGAGTCTTGTCCTAATTTTAGGGATACTTTTCTCGCTTTGCAAAGCGGGCAGTCGGATACCACTGATGATTTCCGTCTGGAGGCTAGTTATCTTCTTAAAACCAATAAGTTGTGCATCCCTTGGACTTCAGTTAGGGACTTTATAGTTTGGGAAGTTCATGCCGGAGGCTTGGCTGGACATTTTGGACTTGATAAGACCATAGAAGAGATTGAGCGTCAATTCTATTGGCCCTGCTTGAAGAGAGATGTGGCAAAGATAGTTAGCACCTGTAACACTTGTCAATTAGCCAAACAAAAGCGACAGAATACTGGTCTCTACACACCCCTTCCTGTCCCTAGTTGTCCTTGGCAAGACGTTAGTATGAATTTTGTGTTGGGACTTCCACACACTCTGAAGAAGTATGATTCTATTTTTGTTGTAGTGGACCGTTTCTCGAAAATGGCTCACTTTATCCCTTGTAGTAAAACTTCAGATGCATCTAAGATCGCTAAGTTGTACTTTAATGAGATTGTCAAGTTGTATGGTCTTCCTAAGACTATTGTTTCAGATAGGGATGTTCGTTTCACAATTCATTTTTGGAGAACCCTATGGCATATGGTTGGCACTAAATTGAAATTCTCCACTGCTTACCACCCCCAGACAGATGGTCAAACTGAAGTTGTTAACCGCAATCTTAGCAACTTATTAAGATGTCTGGTCCAGGAAAATCTTAGGAATTGGGATTTGATCCTCCTCACAACTCAGATTGCATATAACAGTTCTGTGAATCGGTCTATAGATATGAGTCCCTTTGAAGTTGTTGATGGCTACAAACCTAGGAAGCCTTTAGACCTTATTCCCATGTCTCCTCATGCTAATGTGTCTGTGTCAGTTGAGGCATTTGTTCAACATCTTCATGACTTGCATATTGAGATCTATAAACAACTTAAGGCCAGTAATGCATCATATAAACTTCGAGTTGATTTGCATAAACGATATGTTGAATTTAAGGTTGGGGATTATGTTATGATCCGAATTAGACCGGAATGGCATCCACCTGGATCCACTTCCAAATTGCAGGCACGTAGTGCTGGTCCTTTTAAAATTTTAAAGCGTGTTGGTCCAAATGCATATATTATTGATCTTCCATCACATTTTGGTTATCACTCTACTTTCAATGTTGAGGACTTAGTTACTTACAAAGGCCATTTCAATCCCTCCAGTGATCCTTTTTTGCCTCCATCTGTGAACCCTGACCCTGAACCTTTTGTCACTCCTAATCCACTACCATCTATCACAGCACACAAAGATAAAATTGATACTATTCTAGATGAACAGATTGTGTTGACCAATGATGGAGAGGTTCAGCGTTTCCTTGTTCGTTGGGTCAATCGACCAGATTCTGACTGTACATGGGTTCCCAGAGAGACACTCCAGCAACTTGATCCAGATTTATTGGAGCTTTATCGGAGCCAGCAGGATCTTCCTTTGCCCGGGTCACCAGCCACCTGTTCTAGAGAAGTGGGTAGGGACACCAGACTCAGGCCTCCACTCACACGTGTTTATGGCCGTCAGAAGAAGCGTGCTCAACCACTTAGTTTATGGTTGGGTGATTGATTGCGGCCTTAGTGTGACTCGTCAACTCGACAGAGTCGAGCTTTTCCACCCCGAGAGAGTTGATGAGGACATCTCCTATTAATGCTTTATTTATTTTATTAATGTGTTGTCTATTTTATTTAGGGTTTGTATTACCCTACTATTTAAAGACATCTTCTATTTTTGTTATTTTATTAATGTGTTATTTATTTCATTTAGGGTTTGTATTGCCCTACTACTTAAAGACTTGTAAGGAACATTGGAATGGTAGGTTTTGAATTGAGAATTGAGCGCTTGTTACAACCACCTCCTTCCCACCCCTTTCTCTTTGCTTTCTTCTCCCTCTCTTTATCTTCTGGTTTCTCTTCTTCTCTTTCTGCTGTTATCATACTTCTTTTCTCATTTCTATCCTACATCAGGATATATATACCTGGTGGGATGGTCCCTGGTACCTGTCATCCGTGGTGTGTTGGTGTACAGGGCGTGGCCCTGTTGGTAGACGCTCCCCTGGCTTGTTGGTTGTGGTCATGCAACTTCGTACTAGGGCTGCTATGCCGTCCTTTCCATTCTTTTTGTCAAGCACCAAGCGGGCCATGCTTAATCCTGGTCGTACTGACTGATTACCTAGAGGTGGTAGTGTCATCTCTAACATTGTGTGCGAGACTTGTTGACCATTAAATGAGGCAAGCCTTCCCTTGCGACGCTCCCACGTTCTGTACGCACAACTCTCACCTTTCTACTCCTGAGCCTCCAGGACCTAGCCCATTCTTAGGTCCTTTATCATTGGGCCATCCTGAGGCCCATCTCCACCTTGTGGGTTATAGAGGGCCCCGAGGGACTTGAGGGCCCGCTGCGGATTAGGCCTTAACTAGGCCCATTAGAGGGAGCGGCCCCCTTCACATAGTGAGTCTTTATACCTAGAAACAAATTGAAACTAAAAACCATCATTATTTAAACGATTGGCAAATCTTATTCTTTATATAACCCAAATAATAAACAATTCCCACCCTTTTTCTTGGTTTTTTTTTTTTTTTTCCCCAACTGTCATTGATCATGAGTTATTTGAAGGACGAAATTTCATATATTCATCAAAAGACACAAACGGTAAAAAGAAATAAAAAAAATATGTATTTTTATTTATTTCATTTTCTTCTATTTCCCCAATAAGCTTTATAACTATTGTGGTAGTTGTGGTAGATACTAAATCCGGCCTGAATCAGAAAGGATTTCTAAAATCTGACCATGTTTTGCATATAATTATTCAATGCCAAAAATAATCACAAATATCAAATAGTTTTCCTTTTGTATGGTATTTTATCTTCACCAATTCCTCCATGTGAGATCCTGGATTCGTCTCAATTTTCCCCACAAATATCTAAAATATAGCATCATATGCGCATACACATACCAAAGTACATATAGGCAAAGCTTATATTACCGGAAGTTCGCTAATGGGAACCCGGACAACTCGACTACATTTTTCAAAACTACCTTCCATTTCTGCATCTTTGCGTTATCCTTGTGCTTATCTCCAAGTTTATCAAAAGATTCTCCAAATATCCCTTTTTGATGCCGTACTTGGATGGATCTATATCGTACAAAATTGGTAGAACAATTTGTTTCATTGTTTCTTTGGAATCAAGAATCTTCAATAGCTCATCTAAATACCATCTAGATTCTACATAGTTTTTAGAAAGTACAATAATAGAAATTATTGATCCTTCAATAATTTTGAAAAGTGTCAGTATCTAGATACCTCTTTCGAGATTGTTGTCTATGCAAGTAATGAATCCACTTTGATCCAAAGCATGGAATAGATGCGAAATAAAGTTATGGCAAACATCTTCACCTCTAAAGCTCAAGAATACATCGTGATTCCATAGAGGGATCGACGGAGATTGAATAGAATGAAGAAGAGGAAGAAGCTCCTAATTGAAAGGCCATGGAAGAAGTCATGCTCTCAGTATGATCTTAGTATGCAAAATTAGTGATATAATTCTTAATTATGCTCCGGGATGAAGAAGAGGAAGAAGTCATATATGGTAGGCAACAACGTCGACCCATGCATGCCAGCGAATTGTTTGGTTCTTCCCACTAGTGATGAAAGTTGGGAAGGAAGTGGGGTACCCAGATATATACAGGTTAAATTAAAGCGCATAATCGTCGTGAAGTACTTGGATGCAGCATGTTTCTGAAAAAACAAGAAAATAAAGTCCAAATGAACATCGAAATTTTCAAGGAGCGCATGACCTTGATGATCATCATGATCTGAGCTTGTAAAATCAAGAACTCCTCGAAAAACAACACCATAACCAATGATTTCAACACCAATATCAGGAGGTGTATCTGAGGATATCACAGACAAAGGTCCAATAACCACACATATGGTGATTCCTCTAATTGCAATCGAACAAAGGATCCCGTTAATGCCAATTTCAAATGAATTACTGTTTGTGGTCTCTTTGCAATGGCTAAACCAGTCTAGAATCCTATTTCCTAAAAATATATAATGCCAACTAAAGCGACAGAAACATAGACAGAGACATACCTCATCCAATAAAGGATTTGTCTCATGATCCCCTACACTCACATGCATTTTATGGCAATTAGACAAATCAAAATCACCACAAGAAAATGCCCTATAAACCTTGGAACCCAATTGTGTTCAAAGTGGAAGTTGCAACCTTTGAATTTCCGAAAGACAAAATGAAACCTTGGAAAATGCCTACTACGAGTTTCCAACATCAACATCATTTATCATTGGTGATGAATTTCTGCCTAGAATACTAAAACGCAGAAAAACTATAAAACAATATTTACCCATCTTTATTCATCCTTTGGAACAAAAGGCAAAAGTACAGTCCAACCTTTATTCCTCCAATGCATTCATTGCTCTGATTCAATCTCCTCAAACGCATGCGCCCCATCCACAGTTTGGTTGCTGAGAAAACAGGAGAACAGAAAGCAATAATTGAAGATTCCACCTAAACAACCATCTTCATGCAGCACACCTGGATTATTTTTCAGTCTCTCTTCATGCTTTTGGATTATATGGATTCCGAAAGCTTTGAAGAATACCGATCTTGAAGTGCAAAAAAGTTTAACTCGGAGGTTGTCTCCCTCTATCTTCAAAGATTCTCCAACAAAGTTGTCCAGCCAGACATGTTCTGAACACATTTCATGATCTGAACCGACGGGATCAAATGTTTTGTCTGTAATAAACCTTTCGAGACGCACATCATTCATCTCAACACCAATAGAGAAATTGTCATTTACTTTCTGTGTAGAGGTTGAGTGAATGGGTCCGATAACAGCACAAAAAGCAATTCCTCTGTTCTCATCCAAACACAGGTGTTCATTAATTTGAATATATATTTCCTCCTTACGATGGACGGCCCAATCTGGAACCCCACTTCCCACAAATCCAGTGGTAAATTGATAACGTACCATGTGCAATCACCTTACGATGGTTAAACCAATCTGGAATCGTGTTTCCCACAAAGATTATGATTATGCTAAATCGATGGTGCTTAAGATGACCCTGTAAAATGAAAATTATAAATGTTTAACAAGGTAAGCTAGCTATAAATGTAGAGCCTATTCTCACCCTTGAGAGGCCCTCAAGTATTGGCAAGAACGTAATGCCCTCAAGTTCCTAGAAATAAGACAGAGAGAAGAGGGGCATACTTGTTCCCATAAAGAACTTGGCACATGATTTCCAGTATTTACAAGCATCTTGTTGCATCTAGACAAGTCAATCCAATGTAGAGGTTCCAAGTCAGATGCAATATTGAGTTCTTACTTTTTTGATAATTGGAGAACAGCTATCTCAAGTAGAGAGGTCAATGCCGATCGAGTTGCATCATAAAAAAAAATAAAATAAAATAAAAAAAAAAAAATTGATTAGCTGAGCTAGCTAGAATAGTGGCAGGCATATTCTTGAGGTCATGGTTCCCCCCAGCTTCTAAGGCAACGAGAGTTCAATATTGAAGTCAATATTTTCCCACATTTAAATGTGAAAATTGAATATTGATGTCAATAGGTTCCAGCAACATCTTAGGCGCATGAAAGTGGGATTTTCAACCTCGATCTTTACGGTCATGCATATATTATCCAATGTAGGAAATTATTGGGAATTGGGAATTGGGATAGATAAGAGATGACAAGCCTTTGAGCAATTATGACTGGAAAAACTTGCAACTTGCTAAATCTTTAGATAGGAATGAAATTGGAAGAACTTGGCCTTAACACTCAGCAGAAGAAAGGATTACAAATGGAAGTTGTACAGAATAAAAAAATTAACATAATATCTAAAATGGAAGTTGTAACAGGTTGAATTTCCAGATTACAAAGCTACTGCAAAAGGCTGCATTAAAATCTATAGGAAATCAGCTTTGCGGACACTTTGAAGTTTGAATTGGAAGTATAATTCGTCATTGCAACTTCTAAAAAACTTGCACTTGGGACAACTCGTTCATTTGTCAAATGCTGAAGAAGCTCCGCGTGCATGGCTTGCATAACTGGGAAGACATGCAACAATTAGTAACATCAGAATGGGATGTTAAGATTCAATATACTGCAAACAGTCAAACCAAAAGAAAACTAACAAACATTGCAAGACACTATTTTACTGCAGAAAAGGCAGTGTGTTTTTAGTGTTGGGAGTGATTTGATTAGTTTAGATGTCTGATTCACTGAAATTGGAATTACGTTCAAGCTGAAACCTTAAATTCACCCCATTTTGTGCTTCACTGTTTCAGACGCGCGGCTCTTTAAATGTGTACTCCAGCTTCTCTAACCAAAGGTGCTCCTAAAAGAGAGAGAGAGAGAGAGAGATGGAGACACTCTCCTCAAATAACGAGACCTGATGATCATATCTCAAACAGGTGGTTGTCTTGCCCTACACATAACTGTAGGGAAAATGGGTTGGAATGCCAATTAGGCTCCGCTGTAGATTCAGGGGCTCTGTCCCCCGCATTCGCACATGGAACTAATTCGTCTGTCATTCACACCAAATACACCAAACAGCGATGATCAGTTTCTAAACAAGAAAACCTGATCCGCGATGGAACTTCGTCTGTCATTCGCACATGGAACACTGGTCTATGTTCACTAAAAACTTCAACTTGTAGATTTAATGGCGTAATGCAGCCATACATGATCATCGGAACCCATTAAATCAATATAATATCTCTATGCTATATCTTCTTTGGGGTAGATCTCCATCCGATCGTGAAATATATAGATCAGTACCTTCTTTGGGGCAGATCTCGAGAATGGGTTCGAGAACGACACATATAGCAAATCCTCTTAAAATAGTTGAACCAATATAGACTCTCCTCTTTTCTGAAGACGCCTCAAGATGGCTGAACGAGTCCAATTTATTGGAATTTTGCTTCATATGGCTAAACCAGTTTGGAATCCTATTCCCCTGAAATATAATTTGTAATGGTATTCCTCAATCTCACACAGTAAGATAAAGGAAAGAACAACTAACAAGAACCGGAAGAATGAGCAAAACTGGAACTTTCAAGAAGATCAAGAACTGAAAAGAGAAACCACAACACTTCTCTTATTATTGCAGAGATTTTCGAGGAATCTCTAACCTCCAAACAAATCAATCCAATAAGAGTCTGAAAAAGTTTTCCCTCTTCCCGTCGGGAATTTATACAAATTAGCTTGCCTTCCGTTCTATATGTCTATGGCTGAAGTTAAACATTATTGAGTCTAAAAAAAGTAGAAAGAAAGGGGAAAAAAATATAATACGCATAGAGAAGGAACAAAAACTAAAGCAAAATATTACTTGAAAATCAAAAGAACACACATGAAAGATATCCCAACCAAACCACATAGTATAGTACGAACAGGGGCGACTTACTTGGATTATCATTAATCGAATTGCTGTTGATCAGTAGTTTTTCCAACATGGTCGGCTTCATCCATTTTTGTAACACCCCAAATCCGGGTGGCTTAGAGAATTACTACCTGTCACTTATAAACATGTCTCCCAACACATCCAAAGAATAATCTCCAAAAAAAAACTTCATAAATGAAATCAATCTCATATCTTCTCGATAATCTCACTACAAACTCCACACAATCTTAAATGTAATAATAAAAAAAAACATATCAAAGGGGTCCACAACCTCCCGTTAATAGTAACATACCAAACTGATAAAACTATAGGTCCTACTAAACCTGAAAATATAATTAAAACTCAAAGACATTAAAAATTAAGAATATCAGAAGTCCTTCTTCTAACCACATTTCCTCAACTTAATCACGTTCACCAATCTAATCCAGGTCCTCATTTGGATTCTCCATATCATCTGAAAAATGTTATCATGATAGGGGTGAGTTATCGCAACTCAGTAAGCAGAAATCATATGCTAGCATGCAAACATGAGCATTTACAAAGAATAGCATGCAGAACAAAATATTTTCTAAAGTTATCATGCAGAATAGAACATATTTTTCAAGAGTAACAGAGCGATGGTTTTAAGACACGTAAAAACCTATAGTGCTTTGGCATAACATAAACTGAGTATCATCATCAGATCAAAACAGAGTATCAAACAGAGCAGAGACCATGTTTCACCCCCGTGGTAGGGTTGTGCTAACCCCGGTGGCCAAACCAAGCAGAGACAGAGGTGAATCTTTCCTTTATTCTTCTCGGAGCTCCGAGTGTGCACACAGGAAATACCACAATAAAACCACTTTGTTTCCAAGTGGGTGCACTCAGAGACAGAGAAGTTGGTACCAACCCAAACAGAGCAGAGCATAACAGAGCAGAGCAGAGCAAAGCAGAGACAGAGTCAGATACGAAAACCAGTACACCATGCCAAAGGTTTTCAGATGTTATATCAAAATAATACAGAGTATCAAACAGAATCAGACAGTTTACACACACTGAACATAAAAGCTAGAATATCTTTTCAAATAAATGCACAACTTTTCATATTCTCAATATCGCTCATTTTTCAGATTTCATAAATCACATGATAGAATTTAGCTCATGTCTACACAATGCATGTCAGAACATATTTTTCTCTTTTTCGTACAGATTTCATGAGTATGCAAATAAACGACCGAGGTTGGTTTTTGTTTTTTCCCAAGTTCTCATTTCACCACAAAAATATGCAAAGTCTTCAGAAAATCAACCTCAGTCTCAAATAATTTGTGTAAGGCCTAGCATAGGAACCCCGCTTACCTGACTCCTGCAGCATATTATCTATACCTTGAAATTGACCTCTATCAATCTCGTCGCCTATTCATAAAAAAAAATATATAAACTAAGTATTAAAAGAAAATAACACAACCTCCATCTAAATAATTAAAACCCACAATTCCAAACCACATTATAGCAAAAATAGCTTACTAAGTCAACAAAGTAGTAATCTGGACAGCCCTAAATTCAATCCAAAATATCATATACTAATCTTAATATTTACTAAAACATCCTCCAAAGTCAACGTCCAACACCAATAATCAAAAATTCTAAGACCATTCTAATACAAAGTGTTGGCTTACTCACTTAAATGACCAAGAACTAGGAATCACAAGCCACGGAAGCCCAAGAACTGACGAAATGCAAACTCAACTCACGGCAACAACAAGCTGCTGAAATGAGGATAAAATAAAAATAATTTCGAAGAAGAAACTGCGTGAGTACGCTACAGCAATAAGAAATTCCAGCAAAGGCTTCAATGCCTACCCGAAACACACCAACCCGAAATACTCCCACGCACAGCAACCAGAAACTCACAAAATGCTACTCAAACTCACAGCAAGGAGCAAAAACTGCAGAAACGAAATGGAGAGAGGATCGGCTGAGAGGATGCATTAAAATAGAGTCTTGTTGCAGAACAAAAAAAAAATGGAAGGAGAAGAGGTTATACCTGAAGACGAAATCTTGAACAAGAGGAAGAGGACCAACGGAAAAACTGGAGAGATGCGAGAGGGAACCCCGTGCTCTGCTGCAAAGTGAGGGCTTGATTTAAGTGAAAACTGAAATGGGGAGTTATGGGTATGAGTTTCGGAAGCCACAAAATAACGCCAACAACAAGGAATAAAAATGAAATCGAAAAAAAAAAAAAAAAAAAAAAAGAGAGAATGGAGGGACGTGCGAGAGAGAGAGGTGCGGAAGAAACTGAAATTAAAGCAGAGAAATGCAGAAAGAAAGGAGAGAAAGAAACTGAAGTTGAAGAAGAAACACTCACCTCCAAAAACGACGTCGCTCGGGACTCATACTAAACACTAAAATGGCTGGGCCATTTTCACGCCATGATCCGGGCCTCGCAACGCCTGGGCTTTACAATTTTTCTTTTTTTATTTGCTCTCCTTTCATTCTTATATACCACTTTGGCTCTGCAAGTTGTATAAAATGCCACTATCCCGTCGTAGGGATGATGGAAATAAAACTGAACTTGCAAGTTGTCCAAAACCTTTAGCCCAAAAGATTGTAAATTGGAGTACCCAACCCATACATCATATCCAAACCAATCCAAATTAATCAATTCCACCCCTTTTTGAATACTGCATACATGATTTGAGCCGTTACTGGTTATCTTAGCATCACCAATAATACCCTCCTCCCAGATATAATCATCATCAAAAAATACTACGACATATAATACAATTCCGCTTATCTCCTCCAAATAGTGCGGCCCATCAATATCTATTACCCACTCTTCTTCATCATCAAGCCCCTTCACCATTTCATTATCTTTTAAAAATTCATGAACATAACTCAACCACTCTGGAATCTGATTTTCTGGAAACGAAGTAGCATCATATTCATAGACTCCCTGTTAAACGTTAAATATCATCATCAATTTAATTTAAGCAATACATGCATACTATTAAAAATAAGATCACACATACATACCTTCCACAATAATGGATTTTGCACTTTATCATTCCATATATTCACATGCATTTTGTTGCAACCATCCATTTCAATCAATTTTAGGGATCTGATGTGGCTTTCATTGAATTCCAATATTTTTGATACTTCTGTAAATCTTTCCAATGACTTACATCCCTCAACATTTACAAACCTCATATTTGGGGGAAGCTCTAATATTTCTTCAAGTTTCTCACAACCGCGCAAGAAAAGATCAGTTAGTGTAACGAATTCTTTGATGCTGGTGGGAAGGCTAACAATATTTGTCTCCGATAGATCTAACAAATGCAAATTGGCCGAGGAATTAAACGTGGTAAATAAAGTATATATTGGAAAGAAATTTGAATCTGATTGGAAACAGCTTTGAATATTCGACACTTGTAATGCAGCGCTCCCATTATTTGAATTCGTTGGAGGCACCAACTCATGGAGTGGATCTTCATGTAATGATATCTCCTCTTGCATTGTTGAAGACCCAATAGCTAGAAGGGATGGCCCATCATCCGTCATCTTCTTTACAAGATTTGGACAACCACCAATTTCGAGCTCCCATAAATGTTGCAACTGAATGCAAGCAATATTTGGGAGACGGATAAGGTTTTTGCAGTCTGATAGATTTAAATAGTGAAGTCCAACGAGGTTCCCCATGGATAAAGGTAGTTCTTCTATTGCGGTGCCACGTAGAACCAATTGACTTAAAGATTCCATTTTACACTCGATCTCAGGAAGATCCCGAAGGCTTGAGCAATCCCAAAGAACAAGATTGCGTAAAGATCTCAACTTCAGGCTTTTTGGAAGAATTCGGAGTTTAAAACATTCAACAAAATTCAAGTTAGAAAGATTTTCCAAAGATCCAATGGAATCATGCACCTCAACTAATTTTGTACAATATTCGACAGTCAATTCCTTCAAATTTGAGATGTTTGAAAGATCTGGAATTTTTTTTAAGAATTTACAATTCCGGAAAACCATAGTCGTCAAATTCTGTAAAAGAAAAGAAAAAAATAAGTTGAATGGAATGTACTTCATAATTCAAAGGAAACAAAAAAATGTTGGTGATTATAATTGTACGTACCTTGGGCTTGAATCCGTCCCCCAACTCCTTTATGAGGCTTTGACGCATCCTAAAGACAATGAGTTTCTTTCCTTGAAAATTATGTGGCAAAGACTTTGAAGAATATTTAGACCAATCAAGTACTCTTAACTTGTTAGAGAGATAATTGGGTTTACAAGAAAAACGCGCATTACGATTTATAAACACTCTAAGTCTTTTCATCTGTACAAATGCTTCCGGATGTAAGCTTATCTCGTCATCGCCTTCAGGTAAATCTACTATTATGCCTTCAATTTTGTTTGGCCCCTAATATAAGAGTGTCAAAAAAATTAGTGCATAAAGTTATTCATAAATTAAAACTTCCTAAAATTAATAATTTTTGTGTTGGCGGTATATTCATAATGATAATTTAAAGCATATAAATATAATATATATATATATATATATTGGTATAAACTCATACAATCAATATTTTCCACTAGGTTTCACTTTTGAAAAATGAAATAAATATAAAACTCAAGATATTCTTCTTTACTCTTACCGTACTTTCTTCTAACACTTCACGGATATCCTCGTGAAACCACAATCTACTACGTTTGCTAGGTTCTTTGGGTGATTCTAGTCGAACAATTTCTCGTCCCATATCTTGTAGCAAATCATGCATAAGAACATATTCATTACTCCCTTCAATAGTAATAAGACACTTGTCTATAAGCCTTTTGATTCCATGAACCGGAGAAAAAGCACAGCTATCAAATATTTTCATCACATTAGCCAAAGGTTCTCCTTTGAAGAAAAATGCAATATCAAGGAACATTTCCCTCTCATTATCATCCAGACCTTCATAACTCACTAAGAGTACTTTCTGAATATTACCATTTGGAATGTTTTTATACTTATCCAATACACTTTTCCATTGATATATACTTTGATCTTTTAAATCTGAACCTAGCACTGTTAAAGCTAGTGGAAGACCCTTTGCATATTTTATTGCTTGTTTTGAGAGTTCCACATAATCGTCAAGTGGTTCTTCTTTCTTGAAAGCATGCAAGCTAAAGAGCCGAAGAGCTTCATTGTCATCCAAAATCTTCAACTTGTATGCCGAATCAACTTCAAAGACTTTTAATAATTGTTGATCTCTTGTTGTTATGAGGATTCTACTTCCTGAACCAAACCAAGCCCGATCTCCAGCTAATTTTTCTAGTTGGACCAACTCATCCACATCGTCAAGAATTAGTAGAACTCTTTTAGAGCGAAGTCTATGCCAAATCACATTGACTCCTCTATCAACATCATTAATATCAACTTTTGCTCCTAAGATCTCGGAAAGAAGAGTATTTTGCAGTTGAACTAGACCTCCAATTTGTTTTGATGTTTCTCTAATATTTTTCAAGAAACAACTTCCTTCAAATTGAGAAGAAATCATGTTATAAACATATTTTGAAATAGTTGTCTTACCGATTCCACCGGTTCCAAATACCCCTACCATGCGTGTAATATCATTTCTTTTGATATCTAAATACTGATAAATGTCTTGTATACGAGATTCTATTCCAATTGGATACTTGGAAATGCTTAAAGGTGTTTGGTATACCATTCTTGAGTCAACCCACGAAATGATTTTTTGGATAAATTCTGACTCATCCCTATCAATAAAAAAGAGAAGAAAAGTTTAGGCTTTGCACAGGTGAGTGATTGACTTAAAGTATATATTGTTTTTCCTGTTTTTTTCTACATGACAAAGTGACAGAGTATGTGACGATGTCATGAAAGAGTAGCCTTTCTCCTTCCTTAATCTGAATGTTTATTATATATCCCAAATAATAAACAATTCCACGGCCTTTTTTCTTAATTATTTTTTTTTCCAAATATCATTGATCATGAGTTATTTGATGGATGAAATTTCATAGATTCCTCTCTTTATTTCATGTATTCATCAAAAGACACAAACAGTAAAAACAAATAATATTTTATATATTTCTTTCTCCAATAAAATTTATGTGAAATTAATATTTAATTATATCCCTGAATCAAAAAGGATTTCTAAAATATGACTATATATGTTTTGTATATAATTATTCAATGCCAAAAATAATCATAAATATCAAATAGCTTTCGGCCTATTGTAAGCTTACCGGTAGTTCACTAATGGGAACCCGGACAAATCGGCTACTCTTTTCAAAGCTTCCTTCCATTTCAGCATCTTTGCGGTATCCTTGAGCTTATTTCCAAGTTTATCAAAGCATTCTCCAAAATTTCCTTTTTGATGCCGTACTTCCATTGGATCTACATCGTAAAAAACTGGTAGAACAATTTGTTTCATTGTTTTTTTGCAGTCAAGAATCTTCCATAGCTCGTCTAGGCACCATCTAGATTCTGCATAGTTTTTAGAGAGTACAATAATAGAAATCCTTGACCTTTCAATAACTTTGAAAAGTGCCGGTGAAATCTCCTCTCCTCTTTCAAGATTATTGTCTATGTAAGTAATGATTCCCCTTTGATCCAAAGCATGGTATAGATGGGAAATAAAGTTATGGCGAACATCTTCACCTCTAAAGCTTAAGAATACATCATGATTCCATGGAGGGATGGAAGGAGATGAAGAGTATGAAAAAGAGGAAGAAACACCTAATTGAAAGGCCATGGAATTAGAAATCATGCTCTCAGTACGTCTAGAAATTACCAAGAGGTCCAATTATAGAACTTTCAACCTTCGAAGTTGTTTAAAATGATCAATTATAGAAATTGATAAAGCACCCAAAGACTGCACGGTTTGGATACAAAAGGACGTAGAAATTACGGCATTAATGCTTTGACCATTTCAGTAACGGTCAAAAAGAGTTGTTTCCGGCTTCCACAGGACCACATCACGAAATCAACAGAGAAGAATCCAAAAGCACCACTTTCAACCTTTCAACCTTCAAAGTCCACATGGAGAATATAAAGACGTGTGTGTTACGCATGCGACTGCAGAACTTTCAACCTTCAAAGTTGTTTTAGCACAGATTATGTTCCCACCCATCAGAGAAAATATAATCTGTGGTTCAATGTTGAAATCCAAGAATCTCTTTCGTTTCCAATACCAGTGTGTGTGTGGTTAATTCGCTTATAATTGTCCAAAGAAGATGACTAATTTAATGAACATATGTGGCCATTTGAAAGGAATAACAATCTTAGAAAGAGTAAGGCCATAATGAAGAGTAAGGGGAATCCAAAGCATGGTATAGATGGGAAATAAAGTTATGGCGAACATCTTCACCTCTAAAGCTTAAGAATACATCATGATTCCATGGAGGGATGGAAGGAGATGAAGAGTATGAAAAAGAGGAAGAAACACCTAATTGAAAGGCCATGGAATTAGAAATCATGCTCTCAGTACGTCTAGAAATTACCAAGAGGTCCAATTATAGAACTTTCAACCTTCGAAGTTGTTTAAAATGATCAATTATAGAAATTGATAAAGCACCCAAAGACTGCACGGTTTGGATACAAAAGGACGTAGAAATTACGGCATTAATGCTTTGACCATTTCAGTAACGGTCAAAAAGAGTTGTTTCCGGCTTCCACAGGACCACATCACGAAATCAACAGAGAAGAATCCAAAAGCACCCACTTCAAACCTTTCAACCTTCAAAGTCCACATGGAGAATATAAAGACGTGTGTGTTACGCATGCGACTGCAGAACTTTCAACCTTCAAAGTTGTTTTAGCACAGATTATGTTCCCACCCATCAGAGAAAATATAATCTGTGGTTCAATGTTGAAATCCAAGAATCTCTTTCGTTTCCAATACCAGTGTGTGTGTGGTTAATTCGCTTATAATTGTCCAAAGAAGATGACTAATTTAATGAACATATGTGGCCATTTGAAAGGAATAACAATCTTAGAAAGAGTAAGGCCATAATGAAGAGTTAAGGGGAATCCAAAGCATGGTATAGATGGGAAATGCAGTTCTGGCAACATCTTCACCTCTAAAGCTTAAGAATACATCATGATTCCATGGAGGGATGGAAGGAGATGAAGAGGTGAAAAGAGGCATATTGAAACCCCTACATGAAATCCTGGCCATGGATCCAAAAATCATCATGCTTCCACCCAGTAGATGATTTGAAATTACCAAGAGGTTATCCAGCATATAGAACTTTCTAACCTTCGAAGTTGTTTAAAAAAATGATCAGCATTATAGAATTTGATAAAGCACCCAAAAGAATACGGTTTGACATACAAAAGGACGTAGAAATTTACGGCATTAATGCTTTGAAGATTTGGTAGTGTAGGGTCAAATCAGTTTCCGTTTCCGTGCTTCCACAGGATGCCACATCAAAGGCGAAATCAGCGCAGAGAAGAATCCAAAAAAACCACTTTAAACCTTTCAACCTTCAAAGTCCACATGGAGAATATAAAGACTGGTGTGTGTTACGCATGCGACTGCAGAACTTTCAACCTTCAAGTTGTTTTAGCACAGATTATGCTCTCCAGCCCATGTGAGAAAATAATAATCTGTGGTTCAATGTTGACTTTTAGTAGATCTTGCTGTTAATAAGGAATAGAAGAAAATTTTGTGGGCAATTCACTTATATTCATCCCAAGAAAATGACTAATTTAAGTAAACACAAAGTAAAAAGCCAAGTGATTATTGAAAGGATCCCTAACAACTCTTAAGAAAGAGTCTAGGCCATAATGGAATTTTTAAGAGTAGCAAGTAAAGTTGCTAATGATTTGGAAATAAATGCATATTTCTCATTTAATTGGCCAAATGATATTTATATCACCTATATATATATTATGATTGGCAAAAATCATCAAAAGAGGTGATCTACGTCGGCATATTGTCACCCATACATGATATCCTGCTCCCCTTCTGACCCAAAAATTTTAACCAATTCCACCCATAGATAAAATTTATTTGCATTATAATGTATCTCAGCATCAAAAATAAAACACCTAGACATGCCATGTTCCATAAAAAAAAGAACCAACATGACAATTTTTTTATCACTATCTCCTCTAAAAGAATACTGACAGACCTAACCGAACAAATCTTAACAATTTCAAGTCTTCAAATCATAAAGATAGTTGGTATATGTAGGGTCATCATCAGTTTCCGAAAGCACAGTGGCACCATAACTATGCCTAATTTACAAAGGCTACAAGTCTAAGCGCACTACTTTTATGGTAAAAAATTGATATAAACACAAAATACAACGGGTTAGTACTAAATGAGGCTGGTGTTGGATGATGAATTTATAAAACAGCACAAAATATAGAGACATTACGACAAATATACTTGCTCTCTAGCTTAATGTGAGTTTTTTAATAAGGAGAGGTGTTTCCTGACTTTTAGTAGATACTTGCTGTAATAAGGATATAGAAGAAAATTTTCAGGGCAGCACAACACTTGAATTCATCATCCAAGAAACAAACTAATGGCTATAAGTAAACGAACAAAGTAAAAAGCCAAGTGATTATTGTGGAAGCATCCCTCAAAACTCAAATAAGATAGCTTTTCTAGGGATCCAATGGAATTTTGCACTTCAACTAGTTTGTTGGAGCGTCCCTCAAAATTCAAAGTGCATATGTTCTACAGGTCTTAACTAACAACCTTGAGAAGATTTATATCACCTCACTAAGATGATTATGATTGTTACAAATCATCAAATTATTTTTATTTTTATTGGCACCTGGTGTCCGGAACAGCATCCCGACTAATCTCGGAGGTGCACAGACCCTCGACAAGGAGTTTTCCACAAGTGCACCAATCATAAAATTATATTTGCATATATAATGTTCCTAAACCCAAAAGTTGAGATCAATAGAGTGAGTTGCCCATAATCCCAACGAACCAACATGAGCAATTTTAGCACTATATATGAAACATATGACAGATCCTAATTTTAGTGCCAAATACCAAATCAAGTCTTCAAATACGAGAGAGTACAAACAAAAATGAAAGGAAAATCTCACCTAAAACTGCCTGAAATAGTTGGGTTGCCCTGCTTTCTTGATACCTAAAACTACCTGAATTGTGGCTCAGTATCATGAGTACTCAATTCGTATTACCTTATTTGCTTTCTCTGAAATTAAAAAGAATCCTCAGTCTTTCATGGGTAATGATTTGGAAAGAAATGCAGGTACATTGTGATACCCTGTACTTTAGTGTATTTTTTTTAATTGAAGGATTAATTTAATTAATTTAAATATTGGTTCTCTTGTTTTAAATTTCTCGGATTTCTCGTTGGATTTATTTTATAATTTTTAAGTTGTGAAATTTATTTTGATGTGCTTTCTTGTGTTTACATTTAAATTGCTCTTGGCTTTAATGAATAATTTTATTGTTGGACTCTAATTATTTTATTTTATTAATTTTGAGTTGTAATGTTTTTATTCGGCTCTTATTTATTTTTATTGTGCCTTTTTTCTTTTGTTGGACTCTTCTATTTTAGAACTGGGCCTATTTGAGTGTGTTTTATTTTTTCTTTTGGTCTGGCCCATTTGGTCCCCATCCCAACCCGTGAGCCTTCAACCCAGCCCACTAAACCCCCCCAAACGGCGTCGTTTGGTCCAGCTCTTAAGGCTTCTTCATCTAGCTTTTCTTCTCTTGCGCCGTTGCTTCTCCATCTTTCCATTTCAGTTTTCATTCCCCTTTCTTCAATCCGTGCGGTTGTTGGTTTTCCTCTTCTCCTTCATTTTATGTCATTTCTTTCCTCTGTTTTTTTCATTGGGATGCCGTCTGCTACGTTCCGTCTTCCTCTCCATCTTATTTTCGGTTCTTCTCCTATGCAAGTCAGAGAATGCCACCACTCATTTCTCCATCTTCGGCTGGTAATGGTTCCATTTCCATCTCTTTAATTTTCGGTTTCTCTTTTGCTGTAAAACCGTGCAGATCTCTTCCTCTTTAGCATATGTTTTTCATCTATTTTTCTCTCCATTTGCAGGTCTGTCCGTGAGCCTCCATTGTTGTACTTTCTCTTAAATTTACCTTACTAATTTCTTGGCTCATGCTTGTGATTTATTCCCATTGCATTCCCTTTTTGTTTGGTCTTTCATTGTTCTGTTTTGCTCTTTTTGTCATGCCCTGTTTTGCCCATAAAAGCTATGAGCTTCACTCGGTTTCTTGGTGATTTTGGGCTTGCCGTGAGTTGCATCTTCCAGTCATCGCATGTTGCCTCTCGGTCTCCCTTGGGTAAGTCTCTGCCACTGCTCACGTCTATGATCTGTTTTTGTTTTGTGGTAGTTTTCTTAAGAAGCATATATATATATATATATATATATATATATTTGTGTATCTCTGTTATCCTAATCATATGAGGTGTTATTACCCTTTTGCCTTCTTTGAAACGCATGAGTTGATATTATGTATAATGAATCTAAAAGCATAAGTTTTGTTTTACGTGGGCTGCAATCTATTTTGGGCGTAGACGTTTGGGCTTATACACTAAGTCAGCGTACTGATGCTTTCAACAGAATAATTATAAGTTGATCATGTTTTTGTTTTTATATGTTAAATTCACTTTGTACGAGTTTTGTTTAAAATGCAAATTAAATAAATATTTGAAATACATTATTAGTATTAATATTTTTTTTAGAAGTACATAGTAGTGTAAGATTTTTTATTTTGAACTCTTTAAAGAGAAACTAATTAGTCTATCTTTATTAAATGAAATATTTGCTCTCCTACTTTAATCAATTTTGTTTTAATGAGCCTTTAAACCATAAATGTATTTTATGGCATAATTGTATCTATTACTAATATTATTATGCATTTTTAGAAATATTCTGAGTTTAATCGTTATGTGGATATTGAGGAATTTAGGAAGTGATGGTATTTTAGAATTAAGAGAAATTTTAAGTATTTAGGAAATAAAATAGGTACTTCAGGTGTAAATATAAGGTTTCTGTTCATTGGAGATTTATTTAAATTACATAAATTTTCTATAGGTGATGATTGATATGCGTTTGATACTGTTGTGAGGAAATTCAGAGAAGTTAAGAAGTACAGATAAGAGGGGTTCCTATGCTAGACTTTGCATAAAAATAAATGGACTGAGGTCAATTTTGAAAATGTGTTATTGTGTTATGAAGGGAAATGTTAAATGACCTCAGTTATTTGTTTTGCATTACTCATGAGATTCTGTATAAGAATAAAGTATTTTTTGGCATTATTGATGTAGACATGAGCTTCTTTTTACATTCTGTTATTGAACTCAGAAAAATAAGAGCGAATATGAAAATTGATAATTTTTGCATGTCACGTGAAGATATTCTAAATTTGTTTTGGAAAATATGAAATGATCTGAATTTGTTCAGTACTTTGTTTTGGAATGATGTGGCATCTGAAAAACCTTTGGCATAACTTTCTGATTCTGTTTTGACTCTGATTCTGATTCTGTTATGACTCTGATTCTGATTCTGTTCTGACTCTTATTCTAATTTTGATTCTGTTTTGCTCTGATATGTAGCCCTGTCACCGGATATAATAGTGACCTCTGACCCTGTCACGAGATACAATAGTGACCTCTGGCCCTATCACGGGATACAATAGTGACCTCTGGCCCTGTCATAAGATACAATAGTGACCTCTGACCCTATCGCTGGATATAATTGTGACATCTGGCCCTGTCATGAGATACAATAGTGACCCCTGGCCCACCACAGGATATAATAGTAGTTTTCTATTCTGAGTGTAATCGCTTTGGTATTCATGATGATTTATGTTCTACTTGGCTTTCCGCAGAATGCACAACCTACCATGGGGGTTAAACATGGAATTCTGTTCTAATATGATATTTCCGTTATGCCATGCCAAGGAAACTTTGAATAAGAATGTTTTCTGAAAGTTTCGCTCTTATATTTTTGGTAACATGTTTTGATTTTACATTCTGAAAACAAGTATTCTGACTCTGTATCCTGGAAGAAAATATTTTCTTTAGTATTCTGAATTTTGATAAATGTTCATGTTTACATACTAGTATATGTTCTCTGCTTACTGAGTTGTTGATAACTCACCCCCTTATCTCTAATATTTTCAGAAGATTTAAGATATTTCAGCTGAGGATCAAGACTATGAAGCATTAGGTGAGATGACTTAAGAATAGTGGATTAAAAATAGAAAGTTTTGATGAGTATTGGCAATTTTTGTTAAGAAATTTCATTGTATTCTGATGACACGACATTTTGAGGAATTGTTTATATTGAGGAAATTAGATGGAATCAAAATTTCTTTATAATATTGGGAATTTAGAGTCTATAATTATATTGTTGAAATGTGAGTTTAAGTTACTTGTAGAAAAGTTGATATTTTTTTGGGTTACTGTATCGTGGATCTAATAAATGAGTTTGTGTGATTATTTAAATTGGAAGTGTTTACATTTAATTTAGAGCTTTTGGAAGTATATTAACAGTGTTAAGTTGCTTATCAGGTAACATGAGTTAACTCTCCGGACCTTAGGGGACGGGGCATTACATACGTAGTTAGAATTTCTTATACAAATTGGCCATATCATTGGCAAAAACAATCATAAAGAGACCTTACGGGATAATACATGCCTTTGCCAGATTAGACAAATAGTGCAAAACTCAGAGCAAACAGGGAAAAGCCCAAAAGAATATTACCAGACAAAAGGCATTGCAGGTGGCATTCAATAGTTAGGTTGCCCTGCACAAACTTGTCAAATGCTGGACAGAGCTCAATGTCATTGTAGCATCAATATGAGGGTTCCCAATACACCTGATGTAACAATCGAGAGGGTTCAGAGTTCACTAGAGAGAGGCTGGACAGGGCCCTTGTCAATGGTACTTGGCAACATCTCTATGACATTAATTCAGTCACCACCTTGCCTGTCCAATGTTCAGACCATAACCCTATCCTAATTTCCAGTAAAAATTTTGCACTAACCCAAAATCCAATAAGGTGGATATTCATATATAAGGCTGCTTGGGCCAAGAAGGATGGGTGTGAGGAGATTATTAAAAGAGCTTGGCAGGGCTCTCTCAAAGTTGGAACCAAATCTACTGTGACCAGAAGGGGACTTGAGAGGTGCAAATTCCAGTTGAGACAATGGATCCATGAATCAAGAAGAAAATCCTAGCAGGAACTTGCTCACAAAAGGGACAAATTAAGATCTTTACAAACTGCTAACACTGGGATGGATAATGCTCAGATCATAACTCTACAGAAGGAAATGGACATTTTGCTTGAGGAAAATGATTTGTTTTGACGCCAAAGAGCCAAACAAAAATGGCTTCAAGATGGTGACAAAAATACCAAATACTTCCATAAGTGTGCCACTCAAAGGAAGCAAAAAAACTTAATTGTTAAAATTGAGACTGAGAATGGTGACTGCTTTACAACCATGGAAGATATTGGGACAGAATTTCAGGCCTTCTTCATGGATCTTTTTTCCTCCTCCAATCCAGTAGGAATAGAAGACCTTTTGGAAAGTTTCAATCCAAGGGTCACTGCTGAGATGAACTCAAACCTTACTAAGAAATACTCTCGAGAGGAAATTGAAAGGGCCTTTTTTTATATGAATCCACTGGGTTCTCTTGGACCAGATGGGTTTCCTACCCTATTTTTTCATAACCATTGGTCTACTGTGGGGAATGATGTAGTTGCTGCTGGCTTTTAGGCCATTAACAATACCTTCATTACCTTAATTCCCAAAAAGAACTCTGCCTTGTTTGTTTCAGACTTCAGACCTATTAGCCTTTGCAATGTACTCTACAAAATCATTGCAATGGTTATTGCAAACAAACTAAAAGCCATTTTACCTTCTCTGATTTTAGAAACACAAATTGCCTTTGTCCCTGGCAGGTTGATCTCTGATAACACTATCGTAGCCTATGAACTGCTACATTCCATGCAAAACAGAATGAGGAAGCAAAAGGATGCATTTATGGCCCTCAAACTCGACATGAGTAAGGCCTATGATAGGATAGAGTGGTCCTTTTTACAAGCAGTTTTGCTTAAGATGGGTTTTGTTAAGGGTTGGGTTGATCTTATTATGCAATATATTGGCACAGTTTTTTACTCCATCATTCTAAATAGAACTCCTCAAGCATCCTTCAAACCCACCAGGGGTATTAGACAGGGAGATCCCCTTTCCCCCTATCTTTTCATTTTGTGCTCAGAAATGCTTTGCTTTGCTTTAAACCAAGTTGAACAAAAGGCGCTCATCTCTGGAATTCCCATTACCTGTGGCTCCTTTACTATTAATCACTTGTTTTTTGCAGATGACAGCCTTGTCTTCTGTAAGGCTCAAGCTTTGGAATGGGCTAGATTACACAGCACACTAAGAGCCTATGAATTAGCCTCTGGTCAGAGGCTCAACCTTGGGAAGACTTCCATCTACTTCAGTAAGAATACCAAGCCTGAAATCCAACAAACCATCTTGGCTACTGCAGGGATTCAAATCAAGGGTCCCTTTGAGCAATACTTAGGTCTGCCTTCCTATGTAGGCAAGAACAAAACAAGGGCCTTCAACCATATCCTGGATAAAATTAAAGGTAAGATTTGTAGCTAGAAAACCAACTTGCTATCCCAAGCAGGAAAGAAAATCCTTCTAAAGGTAGTTATCCAAGCAATTCCCACATATTGCATGGGTATTTTCTTAATTCCTAAGTGTATCCTGAGGAACATAAATAAGAACATGCAATCCTTCTGGTGGGGCTTAAGAGACCAAAAATCCAAGATGCACTGGCTTAGTTGGCAGGGAATAGGAAAGCCTAAACAAAAGGGGGGTTTGGGTTTCAGGAATTTTGAAGATTTTAACAAAGCTCTCTTGGCAAAGTAAGGATGGAAGCTCCTCACAAATCCATCTTCACTTGCAGCACGTGTGCTCCAAGCAAAGTACTACCCTTCAGAAGATTTCTACAATGCAAAAGTAAAGAATGGCGACTCTTTTGTCTAGAAAAGTATCACAGCAGCTAGACCTCTACTACTTGAAGGCCTTCTATGGAAGGTAAAGAATGGTCAAAGTATTAAAATATGGTCAAATAGATGGGTCCCTTATCCATCTTCTTACAAAATACAATCCTATCCAAGGATTCTGCCACAGGAGGCTACGGTGGCCTCTCTAATTGACCAAGACCCCCTTCAATGGAAAATGTCCTTGATCCAAGACTTATTCAGTCCAGTTGAAGCCTCAATCATTTCAAAAATTCATATCAGTCCATGCAAAAGCAATGACAAACTGACTTGGAGATGCACTGTAAATGGTAAATTTTCAGTGAAATCTGCATATCATCTTCAAATGTCACTTAAAACTGGAAAGATGGGACAAACTTCAGAGCCATCTCACAACATAGAAATATGGCAACACATTTGGAAGCTCCAGGTCCCAAATGCTCTCAAAATCTTTCTATGAAAAGCTGCCAAAGACATACTTCCCACAAAGGTGAACCTATATAGAAGAAAGGTGATTGACTCCCCTTTGTGTCGAATCTGCCTGTCTGAACTAGAAACCACTTCTCATGCTCTTTGGACTTGTACAGCTGCTCAAGATGTGTGGAGCAGCAGCTCAAGAAAACTCCAAAAATGCAATATTGACGAGGCCCCTTTTAGTGTAATTCTGGAACAGCTCTTTTCAACTCTTCCAGAGGAGGAACATCAAGCACTGGCATTCACCATAAAGCATCTCTGGCTCAGAAGGAACAAGTGGATCTTTGAAGTTCAGTTTTCCTCCCCTCAACAAGTTAATAACCTGGTCTCTACATGTATCTCAGATTTACTATGGCAAGGAGTCCTCAAAAACAGAAAAGCAACCAAGTTCAATCTCCTCTCCAGTGGAGCAAGCCACCACTTGACAGTTTCAAGGTGAATTGGGATGCAGTCATAGACAAAATTCATTGTAGGGTAGGCATTGGAGTAGCTGTCAAGGACTGTAAGGGACTGGTTACAGCCACTCTCAGACCATCTCGAGCTTCTTTCCCGGATCCATTGCTAGGGGAAGCATTGGCAGCCTTAAAAGCAGTTCAATTTTGTATAGAGCTCGGTCTCACATATTTTATCCTTGAAGGGGATTCCATGATTGTGGTAAAAGCTATCAACGGAATGGAGGATAGCTGAAATTCAACTAGCTTAATCTGTCAAGATATCAAGTTGTTGCTAGAACAAGTTAGTCCATGGTCTGTTAAGCATGTTCCTAGGCAGGTTAATGTAGTGGCTCATACTTTGGCAAAGAGTTCATTAGACTTCTCTAAAGAATTCAATCATGTAGAGGATTATCCTCATTGTATTCACAACCTTCTTGGGTGAATTATTAATATGAAGTATTCGGTTTTTCTCAAAAAAAAAAAAGTCAATCATATTCATATTCATTTACCTGCGCAAAGCCTAAACTTTTCTTCTCTTTTTTGTTGATAGGGATGAGTCAGAATTTACCCAAAAAATCATTTGGTGGGTTGACTCAAGAATAGTATACCAAACACCTTTAAGCGTTGCGAAGTATCCAATTGGAATAGAGTCTTGTATACAAGACATTTATCGGCATTTAAATATCGGAAGAAATGATATTATACACGTGCTAGAGATATTCAGAACAGGTGGAATTGGTAAGACAACTATTCCAAAATATATTTATAACAAGATTTCTTCTCAATTTGAAGGAAGTTGTTTCTTGAAAAATATTAGGGAAACATCAAAACAAATTGGAGGTCCAGTTCAACTGTAAAATACTCTTCTTTCCGAGATCTTAGGAACAAAAGTTGATATTAATGATGTTGATAGAGGAGTCAATTTTATTTGACGTAGACTTCACTCTAAAAGAGTTCTACTAATTCTTGACGATGTGGATGAGTTGGTCTAACTAGAAAAATTAGCTGGAGATCGGGCTTGGTTTGATTCAGGAAGTAGAATTCTCATAACAGCAAGAGATCAACAATTATTAAAAGTCTTTGAAGTTGATTCGGAATACAAGTTGAAAATTTTGGATGACAATGAAGCTCTTCGGCTCTTTAGCTTGCATGCTTTCAAGAAAGAACCACTTGACGATTATTTGGAACTCTCTAAACAAGCAATAAAATATGCACAGGGTCTTCCACTAGCTTTAACAATGCTAGGTTCGGATTTAAAAGATCAAAGTGTATGTTAATGGAAAAGTGCATTGGATAAGTATAAAAACATTTTAAATGGTAATATTCACAAAGTGTTCCTTCTCTGAGTATTATATTTTCAAGTAATGTCGGACCAGCACATAAAATTTGGGTGTAGGGACACCATGACGGACTCCTTTTTTAGATTTTATTACTCTGTCTTTTCTTTTGTAGGATGATTATTAGGAAATGTGTTCAGAACAACTCACTTGGGATTCTTCAACTTGGAGCAACAAAGCATTGATTTGAATCATTAAATAGCCATTTAATTTTGTTTCTTGGATGATAATTTACTTATAGCCATTTAATAGCATTGATTTGCATCTCCGTGCCGTTTTACAACTTGGGTCTTGTTAGAACTTGTATAAATTCCCGACGGGAAGCGGGAAAACTTGCTCAGACTCCTATTGGATTGATTTGTTTGGAGGTTAGAAATCATGCGAAAATTGTTAGGGCTTCTCTTCAGTTCTTGATCTTCTTGAAAGTTTCAGTTTTGCTCATGCTTTCCGGTTCTTGTTAATTGTTCTTTCCTTTATCTTACTGTGTGAGATTGAGGAATACCATTACACATTATATTTCAGGGGAATAGGATTCCAAACTGGTTCAGCCATCTTGAGGCTTCTTCAGAAAAGAGGAGAGTCTATATTGGTTCAACTATTTTAAGAGGAATTGCTATATGTGTTGTTCTCGAACCCATTCTGGATATCTGCCCCAAAGCAGGTACTGATCTATGTTTCACGATCAGATGGAGATCTGCCCCAAAGAAGATATGGCAGAGAGATGTTATGTTGATTTAATGGGTTCAGATGATCATGTATGGCTGCATTACGCCTTTAAATCTACAACTTGAAGTTTTTAGTGAACATAGACCAGTGATCTTCAAAAGCTGCGGAGTCCATCTGTTATACAAGAATGGAAAGGAAGGGAAAGATCAGTCAGGTTTTCTGCATTTAATGGGGCGCTGTGACTTGGAATCCACTTCGTACCCACAACAGAACAGGGGTTCCTCAACCTTGGCCATCAATTTCGAATTTGGAGGACACCTAGCAAGTTTTGAAAGAGGATATTAAGAGCCCCTGAATCTACAGCGGCGTCTTGGTATTCAACCCATTTTCCCTATAGTTATGTGTAGGGCAAGACAACCACCTGTTTGAGATATGATCATCAGGTCTCGTTATTTGAGGAGTGTGTCTCCATCTCTCTCTCTCTCTCTCTCTCAAACTCTTAGGAGCACCTTTGGTCAGAGAAGCTGGAGTACACATTTAAAGAGTCGTCTGAAACAGTGAAGCACAAAATGGGGCGAATCTAAGGTTTCAGCTTGAACGTAATTCCAATTTCAGTGAATCAGACATCTAAACTAATCAAATCACTCCCAACACTAAAAACACACTGCCTTTTCTGCAGTAAAGTAATGCCTTGCAATGTTTGTTAGTTTTCTTTTGGTTTGACTGTTTGCAGTATATTAATCTTATCATCCCATTCTGATGTTACTAATTGTTGCATGTCTTCCTAGTTATGCAAGCCATGCATAAAGATAAAGTGCACACAGACCGTTTGACAGAAAGTCTCAGTAATCGTGAGTATTCTGAGAGTCTTCCTATTGTCTATTTTATACTAGAGAACAATATTACAATATGTATATTGCGGTTAGACACATTGTCTTATACATGGAAAGTGTAAATGCAGGGATATGTACATTGGATCAAAAAGGAAGTGCCTAGCCGTTGCATGTGGTGGGCTTTCCTTTGAGAAGTTGGCTAGCTGTTGCATGGGATGGTAAGTCCTCTGATTGTGTGGATTTTGTACCCGTTGCATGTGCTTCACTTGGTAAGTCCTTGATTGTGTGGATTGATGCGTTGATTGTTGAATATTGTTAATATGCCCCCGCAAATTGTGTCAAGGTACGAGGCCATGTTTGGTGCAAAGAGGAAAGAGAGCCGGGTGCCCAAGTGGTTTGGTAAATAGATCAGCAAGTTGTAAAGAGGCTAGTACATGACGGGTATGAAGAAGACCAAGAGTGACACGTTCACGCACATAGTGGTAGTCGATCTCAATGTGTTTGCTTCGAGCATGAAAAACTGGGTTAACGGACATGTAAAGGGCACTAAGATTATCACAAAGCAACAAAGGTGGTGTGTGTAGCTTGATGCCAAGGTCACGAAGAAGAAAAGAGATCCAAGTGAGTTCAACAATAGTTTGGGCCATAGCTCAATATTCAACTTCAGTGCTCGAGCGAGAGACAGTATGTTGCTTTTTGGCAGATCAAGAAATGCAGTTACTACTGAGAAAAACACAATAACCTATCGTGGAGCGTCGGGTGAGAGAGCATCCAGCCCAATCTGCATTAGAAAAGACATAAAGATCAAGTATAGAGTTGGAGCTTAAATGAGGTCCAAAATCAACTGTATATTTCACATATCTAAGGATACGTTTGATCATTTTAAAATGAGCTTTAGTAGGAGAGTGCATAAATTGAGACACAAAATTAACATTGTATGCAAGGTCAAGACGAGTGAGAGTAAGATATTGAAGTGCACCGACAAGACTGCAATAATGGGTTGGGTCAGAAAAATGCATTGTTGACATAAGGCCTTTGGTCTTAGCCATCATGGGAGTGCCCATGGGCTTACAGTCAGTCATTTGGGCATGGTCTAAAATGTCCAATGCATATTTAGTTTGGGTCAAGGTTAGGCTATGTTTGATCCATTTTAAAATGAGCTTCAGTAGGAGAGTGCATAAATTGAGACACAAAATTAACATTGTATGCAAGGTCAGGACGAGTGAGAGTAAGATATTGAAGTGCACCGACAAGACTGCAATAATGGGTTGGGTCAGAAAAATGCATTGTTGACATAAGGCCTTTGGTCTTAGCCATCATGGGAGTGCCCATGGGCTTACAGTCAGTCATTTGGGCATGGTCTAAAATGTCCAATGCATATTTAGTTTGGGTCAAGGTTAGGCTATCAGTAGTTTGAGCAATCTGAATGCCCAAACAATAGTGGAGAGGACCCAGATCTTTCATGGCAAATTGGCTACTAAGAGTCAAAATAAATTCATGTAGGAAATCAGTGGAGGGATCAGTGAGTAGAATATCATCAACATATAGGAGTAACATAAGACAGCCACGAGCATAACGATAAATAAATAAAGAGGAATCAGCAGTGCTACAATTAAAACCATAAGTGAGTAAAAAACTACTGAACTTATCAAACCATGCACGTGGGAATTGTTTTAAGCCATACAAAGCTTTGTTTAACTTACAGACATGAGAAGAGTGAGTTGGGTGGATAAAATCTGGAGGTTGATCCATGTAGACGAATTCATGAAGATCACCATAGAGAAAAGTATTCTTGACATCCAGCTGACGAATGTCACAATGATTTATCAGAGCAAGAGTGATAACAATCCGGATGGTGCTTGGGCGTATTACTGAAGAGAGTTTCATGGTAGTTAATACCATCTATTTGGTGAAAGCCTTATGCTACTAAACGAGCTTTCAATCTATCCAGAGTTCCATCTCCTTTGAGTTTAGTTTTAAAAATCCATTTGCAACCAATAATAGCCACAGAGGAATCACAAGGAACAAAAGTTCATTTATTGTTAGTATACATAGCTTGCAATTCATCAAGCATAGCTTGGGTCCAACCAGGGTCAGTGAGAGTAGAGCGAATGGTTTTGGACTCTTTTGGTATAGTGGAGAGATCTTGGAGGTTGGCATATTTGGGATTGGGTTTGTGAATACCGGCGCGGGATCAGGTAATCATGCTATGGGTAATGGGTGGAGGCGGGTTTGGGGAAGGTGACGTAGAGGGTGGTGAACGAGAAGGAGGGATGTCAGGAGTGGAGTAGGTAGGGAGGGAGGGGTTGGGTACATTAGCGGAAGAGGTGATGGGAGCGAGTAAGGGAATATTTAGTTCGGGGAGGGGGAGGAAGTAGTAGGGGGAGGGTGGTCAGAGGGAGGTGTAACCCAGAGGTCAAAAATAGACAAAGTCGGGATCAGAATGTGGGGGGTAGATGAAGGTGCTCAGGATGTTTATAAGGAAAATTAAGTTCATCAAAAAGCAACATGGCAAGAAATGTAAGTATGACAAATAGGTGAGTGATAGCATTAATATCCACGATGTTGATCACTATAGCCTAAAAAGACACATGGTAAGGTTTTTGGATCAAATTTATTGTGTTTTTTTTTTTAAGAAGATGACGGTATCCTAATTTTATTAATAGCCTTCACTTGTGGCGAAGGAAAATTTTGGTTACAACAAGACACCCGGGGGATACATTATAAGGAAAATAAAAAACCAAAACCCAGGCATCAAAGTTACAAAGACATCTGAGTATAGAACAAAATATCAATGAAGTAGAGAATAAACCCATACTAGACTTTGTGAAACCAACCCTAGACAAAACAATTAAAACATGCAAACAAAGACACCTGCAACTTAGGGATTAGAGAAGCAAATAAACCAGAAAAATATGTACCAGGAAACGCATTACGAGATTCGCAAATAAGGTAGACCAATTATGTCCAAGTGAAGAAGACCTCTGAGACTACTAGGCAGCAAATGATCATCAGACCAATCCAAATTTAAGCCACCAACTCCCCTTTTGGCAAGAAGATCAACCACTGCATTACATTCCCGAAAAACATGTCTCACTCTATACTCCAAGCAATTCAAATAAACATGTAATTCGTCCAAAAAATCTTCTAAATACTAGATATTACAATCACCCTTGATGAGCCAGTTAACCAGGAGTTGAAAATTAGTTTCAATCTCACCCCGAGAAAATCCCAAATGGTAGCATCTATGAACACCTTCCAACAAACTTCTCATTTCAGCAAAATTATTAGAACCTGGACCCAAAACCACAAAATAAGCCACAATTAGCCTACCATAGTCATCACGAATAACTCCCCCAGCTCTTGACGGCCCCGGACTACCAAAACTACTACCATCAGTATTAAGTTTTACCAAATCCTAAGGAGGCCAAATCCACATCATCACACGAACCTTCTTAGGTCTAGGTACTAGGACCGAAATTTCCAATCTTTGTAAAATAGCAACATTCTTGGTAGAAATGGTATAGGCTTTCATGATCATATCCATAATACAGCGAAACCATAATTTAATAACATGTCAAACAGACTCAACCGTGTCCATCTTATCTCCATACCGAGCCTTACAACGCCTATCCCAAAACTTCGAAGAGACAATAAACGGGAGAAGGCCAAAAATGATGTGCACCTGGGAAGACTTACCTGCCTGATGAAACCAAAAATTTGTTTATTCCTACCATGTTTGAAAAACACTCATATGCACACCAAGCTGAATCACGACCAACCTCCAATTATGTCTCGCAAATAGTTATTAAATTATGGAAATTTTGAGCGTTGATGAGAGGATTAAAAGGATTGGCATCACTATGGTTTCTGTGGAAATTTTCTTAGGAAGGTTAATATACCAAATCCACTGAGTCCAAGGTAAAGAAGGGGCCTTAACCCCAATACAATCCCAAACACTTTTAGTATAAAAATTCCCACCATTATCTTTCAACCAAATTAAAACATCTTGCCCCTCCTTCCTCCTAGCCAAAAACTGATACAAATCAGAAGCTTTCTGATAACCCATAAGTCTTTCCAATAATGAGATATCCCACCCATTTTCAATAAGAAACTATTTTATTTTCAGCAAAGGATTCTCAATCCATTTAGAACCTCCCTCCTTCAAATTATCATACCAGAAATAAATATTACCATATTTCACAATCCATTTAGAACCATTTAAAACATCCGGGAAACAACAAACAATAGACTTCCAAAACTGGGTCCCCTTATTAGGCACCAAAAGGGATAAGTGATTACTCTTAACATACTTACCTTTATAGAAATCTGCCCGTAAAGACTGACCCTACATAAGACTCAAGCAAATTTCATATGTAAAGCTCTTTAAATGTCCCCCAAAATCCCGAATACCCAAACCACCTTCTTTAGTAGGCCTACAAACATGTTTCCAAGAGAAGCACTTCTTCTTACCGTTACCATTAGATTCACCCTAAAAGAAAGAGCTACAAAGCTTGTTCAATGCATTGAGCACAACATTAGGAACATGTAACACAACAAGAAGATGAATGGCCATACTAGATAAAACATATGCAAAATAATAATACGCCCACCTACCGAGAGCATTTTCATATTCCAGCCTGCAATTTTCTTATTAACTTTCCCAAGCAATTCACCAAAATGACTAGCCTTAAGTCAACCTACCATTATAAGCACACCCAAATATTTAAAATGAAAAGACCCTTCAGAAAAACCACTAAGATGAAGAAGATAAAGCTTCTTGGAGACAGGAATTTTATTAGAAAAATAAATGGCACTTTTATCCTTATTAAAAACTTGACTTGTCCAATCTTCATAAAGTTTCAAAACATTCATCAAACTTCTCAAAGACCTCTTATCACTATTAGCAAAAATAATAATATCATTAGCATACATAAGATGGAAAATGAGGGGGGTACCTCTAGCTCAAGTAAATTGACCAATTTTACCATTCTCAAAGTATTGTTTGAGAAGGCGAGAGAGCACCTCTTGCATAATGATGAACAAATAAGGAGAAAGAGGGTCATCTTGTCTCAAACCACACTTACCCTTAAAGAACCCCAAAGAGGTACCATTCATCATGATAGAATACCAAGGAGAGGAAATACACAACTTAATAAGATCACAAACATGAGAAGAAAAACCAAAATTAGCCAAGACATGTAATAAAAAAATTCCAATCCACTCTATCATAAGCCTTAGACATATCAAGCTTCACCAAAACATTTCCCCCATTAAAACTTTTATTAATAGAGTGGACTATCTCCTAGGTTAAACTAATATTCTCGAATATACTATGACCCAGAATAAACGTCCCTTGCTCTTGAGAAATCATCTTAGAAAGTAAATTTTTCATATGGCCCACAATAATCTTAGCTCAGATCTTATAAATAACCGAACAGAGGCTAATAGGGCTAAATTTATCAAATCCAGGAGGCTTATCCACCTTAGGGATTAAAACAATAGAAGAAGAAGTGCAAAATCTGGGAAGCGAGTGATTGTTAAAAAAGACAACAATGGCTTCCAAAATATCCTCTTTAACAATATCCCAATAGACTCGAAAGAAACCAAAACTAGAACCATTTGGTTCAGGACTACTATCAATAGGATACTAAAAAGAGCGTCCTTAACTTCCTCCATAGAAGGAGCTTTACAAATACCCCAATTCTCCGCTTCGAAAATAACCGGATGAATCAAATCACTTAAACTAGGCACTTCACGATAACTACTATGACCCAAGAAATTTTGAAAATAATCAACTACAGCTTTATGAATGTCAAAAGGAGTATTTAAAATAATATCATCAGCCAAGCACATATCCTTAACCCGCTTATGATACTTGGCGTTCAGATAAGCATGATAAAATTTAAAATTTTGATTCCCATCTTTAAGCCAACTTTTCTTGGCCATTTGAGAAAGACGAGTGTCCTCCCTACCCATCCATTTTAATAACTCCAACTTAGACACCATCAGGTCATTATCATCCTTTTCATTAAAATAGACTTGAAGACAATTTTTCAAATTATCAATATGTTGCTCTAACTCTTTAATAATGATATTAGTCCTACCAAACACACGTTGATTCCACTTCTTAAGAGCCACCTTCACCCTTTTCAATTTAAAAGATAAATTATTAAGCCCAATACCAAGCATCTCTTGCTTCCACATCCTCTCCACAAGACAAACAAAATCTAAATAATCAATCCACATAAACTAGAATCGAAAGGGACTAGGCCCATACCTAAAAAGATCCTCACCCATTTGGATCACCAACAGGGAATGGTCAGAAGTAGTACGAGCCAGCACTTGGAAAAAGACATTAGAAAAATAATTAAGAAAATTAGAATCAATAAAACATCTATCTAACCTTGCCCAACTACGAGTCAAACCGCCTTGACCATTGCACCAAGTCATCTTCAGTCCTTTGAAGCACATATCCATCAAACCACAGTTTTGAATACACAGTTTGAAATCTTCCATAGTTGCAAAAGGCTGGGATGATCACCTCTGCGTTCCGAATCATCTTTAATAATATTGAAATCTCCACAAAACACCCACAGAAGGTTGCCACTACCAGTAGCCTCGAGATCCTCCCAAAGAGCTTTCCTCTCAATTTGATTGCACTGAGCATATACAATGGTAAGAAGAAAGACTTGCCCATTGTCTTCAACTCTCACAGTCGTGTGTTGATTATTACCTACCAACCATTGAACTAATACACAACCAAATTCCACAACAACCAAAATTTTCCACCTAGCACTTCATTAGTGATAAAAATCTCATAAATGAGCTGACCCAAAAAATTTGGAATTTTATCCTCCATCAAAAAAGGCTCAGCCAAAGCTAAAATATTAGGCCTATAATTTTTTATGATTTTTTTCAGCCCAACTGAGAAGTAACAACTCCCCAAATATTCCAAAAAAAATGGGACTAATCATAGATTAAGTTTGGAACGGCGAATCACCGCCCTAGCAGAGCTCCTTTTTTGAAACATACCAACTATATTGCTTGGGCCCTCCAAATAAGTACAATAATCATTTCGCATGTCTTCCTTTAAACTATCTCTCTCAACTTCAAGTTCAAATCGGGAATTATCTAGCAAGTCCATTTCATCCACATTCTCTGCAACCATGGTCTGAGTCTCTATATTTATCAAACTGAACCCAATTGCATCACATTGAGCCTCATGCCCAATCAAGTCCTCCCTCTGATCCACATGCCCCACGGCCTGGAAATCACTCTAGCCCACAAGCTGCTTCTCCCTTTGTCCCACGAATTGTTGATCACTCTGGCAAACAACTTGAGCTTCGCGTTGGCCCACAGACTGAATCACAAGTTGGTTACGATGCACTTCAACCCCATGCAACTCACGCTGGCCCAATGAATTAGTAGACCCACTGCCTGCAGACTCGGAAAGGAAATTAACTCCTCCTGCCACTGCAACACTTGAACTGCCATAAACCCCATTAGTTCTTCTTGTTGAGTTCCAGAGACCTGCGTAATGACCAGACCCAAGCCATTTTCATATTTTTCTTGTTCAGCTATGACTCTATCAGCATAATTTAAAACTAGTGAATTCTCAATAACCTCCTGCACTAAATATCAGTAGATGCCAACTTGCTGCCCTCAACTTCTGGCAGTGCAATTTCCAACAACTGTGATCCCTCCACCTCAGTTTTTCTCCTTTCTTAACCCATACTTAGCCCCCTTCAGTTTCTTTCTTTAATCACTACCATTACGACAAGTTCTAGCATTGTGTCCCTAACATTTACAAACAAAACAATATGCAGGCAACGTTTCAAATATAATCTCCTGCCTCCGACTTCCTACATCCCAGGTCTGCCTATCCAAAAGTATGAAAGGGGATCTTTAGATGAGTCAATCTCAAGACATACCCGTACACCATCTGTTCTAGTCGCACAAGTGGTGGAATTATTCTGCCGAATATATTTCCCTATTGGCGCTGTAAGTTGATTAAGCACAGACGAGTGATAGAAATGGGGTGGGAGCCCAGGAGGAAATACCCAAACTGGGACACAAGGAGGTTCGAAATCTTCATCAAACTCTGTGTCCAAGCAAATGGTCTATACGGGACCCCATTCATAGCATAGGACTCCCTTGATAAAGCCTTGTTGAAATCACATTCAGAGTACATCTGAATAAAGACATTTCTCAGACGCTACAAGGTAGAAACCATCGGTATACTGGACAAACCCCATCGGCTATGGATGAAGGCTCTCACGGCATCTAGGGATGGTCTCTACTGAAGAAACTTGAGCACCATGGAGAAATGAAAAGGTTAAGCAGTTCTCTCTATCTCCTTTGTCGAGTACGTTAAACATACTTCACCATCTATGAATTTCGGTGGATGGAAAGGGACCTCTATGTCCGGCAGTGGCTGCAGCACAACAGATATGAGGTTGACAAACAACCGAGGCTGACCTGCCAGAGGCGACAATGCAACAACGGCCACCATGCAGCCACGACAATACAACCCTAGCAGAGCGTATTTTCAGAAAATGACACTTTTTGTGCTTGGTTTCCTAAGTATATGGATAACATTTAGAGCTAAAAACAAGCAAAGACCAATAATTTGGAAAAGTTTCATAAAGAATTGAACAAGGTGATTGTAAATCTAGAGTAGTAGTGGGGAGACGATTAATTAAAAAGGTAGCAGTGGCAAAGGCTTCAACCCAAAAACGTTTTGGAACGCTACTGTGGAAGAACATTGTCATACCAAGTTCATGAATGGTACGGTGACGACGTTCCATAGCACCATTTTGTTCAGGGGTATAGGGCATGAAAACTGGTGAATAATGCCTTAATTTTTTAAATGAGAGGTAAACTGATTATTAACAAATTCACCAACCCCATCGGTTTTAAAAATTTTAATTTATTTATTAAATTAACGTTCTACATATTTTTTTAAAAATCAAAAAGCTGAGAAAAATTAGATTTTTTTCGAAGCGGAATGAACCACGTAAATTTAGAAAAAGCATCAACTAGGCATGCATAGTAGTGACAACAGAAATAACAGAGTCAGGTCCCCACAAGTCACAATAAACATTATCAAAAATAACATGAGTTAAACTAGAAGAGGGTAAAAAAGGAAATTTGCTCAGTTTGCCTAACTGGCAACTTTCACAAACAGACTAAGCTTTATTAGAGCCAGTAATTTGAATAAATCCTTTGGATTTGAGGACTTGGATAGTATAGGCTTGAGGGTGGCCCAAACGTTGATGCCACACGTCTTCAGAGGCAGTCCAGAAATGGGTGGAGAAGTGCGCTTCGTAAGGTGAAGATAAGGTGTAAAGATTATCCTTCCAGTGTCCGCTCATTAGGACACGGTTAGTCTCTCATTCTTAACAACAAAACCAACACCATAAAATTCACAGTTATAAGGGTAATCATAGGTAAGTTGCCTAATAGATAACAGATTTTTTGCAAGTGCTGGCACTAAAAAGACATCACCTAACTTAATTCCAGTGTTACCATTATTTATGTACATATCACCAACATGAGTAATAGCGTGGGAACGGACGTCGCCAATAATGACATCATCAGCACCAAAATAGTGTCGTAAATTTTCAAGAACACCAAGATTACCTATCATATGAGCAGATGCTCCAGTGTCTGTAATACATTCATTATCAAGAGAAAAATTTTCCAACGTCATTACTACTAGTGCTTGAGGAATATCATCAGGCTGGAATGAGTGATTAAATCTGTTCTAGCACTTAAGAGTAACATGGCTCTTTTTACCGCAGATTTGACAAGTGTATGGTGGGTCACGGGCCTTAGTATTGATGGGCCGATTGTTGGGCTCACAGGTAGAAAATGGGACTAAAGGAGCTGAAGAGCCCACGGTGTGAGAGTCTCGGGCCGGATGAGTACTGGTGGGATGAAACCCACGACCCCAAGAGGAGAAACCTCTATGCTGTGAACGGCCACCACCACGGTGATCCTGTTAGACCCCCCACGTCGAGTTGCCTCTAGAGTTGCTGCACATGCCTTAGTCATGATGGGGACATGGCCCTTAGCTAGCCAACAAGCATGCCTTGGCTCGTGTCGTGACACGTACGGGGCGCCCAGCATGCATACATTCCTTGGCCCGCGCGATGGTACGCACAAGGCGCCCAGCATGTGGGCCAGCGAGGTTAGTGACCCTAGCATGCGCACGCCCGTGCGCATGCCCATGCACATGACACAGCGACGTGCGCCCATGCGCACGGCAATGCCCGTGCCACTACGCATTCATGCGCGCCGAGTGGCCTTGTGTGCACCCATGCGCCGCATGGCCATGCGCACGGCCCTACGCTACATTGCCAGTGCCCAGGCCTCCCAGCCTAGGCCAGGCCACTCAATAGCACGCCTAACCCACATACCCAGTGAGGTTAGTGGCATGCCTCACGGCATGCCATCCAGCACACGGCTCCAGCCCGTGGCTTGCAGAGCAAGCCAGTGGCATGCCATCCAGCACATGGCTCCAGCCGATGCCATGTAGCCGGTGCCTAGGCCACCAGCCTAGGCCAAGTAGCGCACACACATGGTTCACCATCAGCAAGCCATGCCGCACCACTTAGCCGTGGACCAACCCGAGGACCACCATGCACCAACCTAGCCCACCATAGGACCATGCATGCCATGGCCAACCTTGGTCCATGGCACTATCATGTTTATTTATTTTAATTATTTAATTTTATTTATTTATTTATTTATTTATTTATTTATTTTCAAGGGACCTATTGGGGGTTTTCAAACTGTATTGCTTATAAATAGGACTTCATTCACTTGCCTTAGAATCTTTTAACAAATTTCCTAGAGGGATGACTATTGTTTGAGAGATCATAAGCGGTGCCATTGTACTTGGACTTTTTGGGTGAAATTCGTGAATCCCAAAGAGAGAATCACACTTTGCAATTCAATGAATAAGTGTGATTCATTTATCTTGTTCTTGCAACTTGGTGCAATTCGTGAATTCAAGTTTTGTTTATCAATATATGATGTTTATTCAATTCTTGTGTAATTCATGAATCAAGTGTTGAGTTATCATTGTTTGTTCTTTTGTTCATTCAAGTTCATAAGTATTTTTACTTTTGTTCTTGAGTGTTCTTCATTGTGTTCTTGGTGTTCATCATATTTTTGCTCTTCCAATCCATCCAATCCATATTTTCGACCAACCCTAGTGTTTGTCACTTACCATAAATTGTTTGTCTCTTCAATCTTTGCCCTACCCGAAACACCATGTCAAACCCATTTTCGACAATCACTTGCCATATTTGGATTTTCCCTAGCCACCCACTCCACTTGCCATACTAGTGTTCCTATAATTTAGGAACCCTAATTGACCCAATCCACTTCCCATAGCCGACTATATACACTCTCCATTTGAGTTCCAAGATTTTATGAAACTTTCCTAAAATCACTCAACTGCCCAACTCGTCCAACCCTCGCCGCCAATACCAAAACCCTACTTCCAAAACCCTAGCCGTCCATCACCATCTTCCAAGCCCTAACCCTAAACCCCAAAGTGGCACCAACCCTAGTGCCCCATAGCCGTGCACCCCCTGCTCCATTGTAGCCCATTCATTTCGCCAAACCTTTCCACCATTCCATACATCAATTCAAGCCTGAACACTTAACCTTACCTCACCAAAGTGGTCATCTTGGCCACCATTGCTCGAGAATCAAGCAAGAGAGGAATGGAGATTCGGTCATCACAAGGTTACCCTTGGCGTGGAGAACATAGTGTTTAGGGACTTGATCGAGGTCCCTAACATTAATTGGTACTTTCATTGAGAGGATTCTTGCTTGGTGAATTTTTGAGAAATTCTCACTTCTACAAGAGGTAAACGACGCGTTAACCCAAAAATTTTGTGAATTGGTTGGGGGAGACCCTCGTTGGATCCCATTTATTTTAGTTGATTGTGAAATACGAAGTTTGGGGGTTGAGGTGGAGGACGGAGTAGTGTTCTTGAAGGGATCGACCACCCTTGAAGGTGGAGGATCCAAGGTTGGACCATGAGTGTGCAAGAGGGGTTGCCCACCCATAAAGGTGGACAACTCAAGGTTGGACTTTTTGAGCCTTCCTACCATCCAAGAAGAGTTCACATTGTTGTCCAAGCTACACCAACCAGAAATTTTCAGTTTGCAAGTTAGTTTGCAAGAGTTTCCAGTGGTTAGTTTGCAAGCGTCATGTTTACAAGCAACCAAGAAGTCGAGTTGAACAAGAGTTCCAACCGGGAACGGATTGAGGTGCTTGAAGAGCACAATGCTAAAGTCATGGATATTCTAAGTGAGGTCAACACCACTATGGCCAAACTTAGGATGGCTTTGAATGTTACAACCTGTGATAGTGAAAAGCATAAAAGAACCATAGAGACTATGAGAAGAGAAACACGTGAGAGTATTAAAAGAATTGAAAGAAGACTTGTTGAAGGCCAAGCCCCATGGCATGAGACTAATGGACAAAGGCAAGATGCTTTTGTGGATGGTGTTGAAACAAGTGTGACCGATTCTATGCATGATGCTATGCATGAGCCACCAAGAGTGGAGTTGAGAGGAGGTGGTCATGTTGAGTATGATGATGTTGCGGTTGAAAGATGGATTCATGGTGGAAGCCGCCATAGAAGCCCGAGCATTAGAGGAAGACCTCAAGATGTGAGGTATGAGATGCCTAGATATGAAGATGGCCATGAGGCCGAACATGCTTATGAAGATGAGACGCCTTGGGGCCATGAAAACTGAGATGATAGAAGACCTAATTACTATGATAGAAATGGAGGCAATCATGGAAGAAGATTTGATGATGAATTCCATGAGGAAAGAAGGGGAAACCGGCTAATGATAAGGGACCCAAGAGACCTAAGGTGGACTTCCCTAAGTTTAATGGGGGAGATCCATATGAATGGCTTGACAAAGTAGATCACTACTTCCACACTTATGAGGTGCCGAGAAGGGAGAGAGTGTCTACGGCATGTTTCTATTTGGAAGGAAAAGCTAGCAAGTGGTGGAGGTGGATTAGAGATCAATATGAGAAGGATGAGAAGAGATTAGGGTGGACCGCATTTGAAAAAGAATTTTTGCTACAATTTGGCCCTTCGCCCACCATTAATCATCATGAAAAATTGGCTAAATTGAAACAAGAAGGAAAAGTCCACCATTACATTGAAGAATTTCGACAATTGCAAACCCTTGTGAGAGGATGGTCAAAGCACTTGTGGGTACCTTTATTGATGGTTTGAAGCCTTGGCTAGCCAAGGAAATTAAGTTGAAGAAAACTACAAGAATTCAAGAAGTAATGAGAATGGCCGAGATCCTTCAGGCGAGTAACACCATGGAGAAAAGGTTTTCCAAAGATGTGGGGAGTAAAGTCTCAAAAACTTTGCAAACCAAATCACCTTGGAAGACTAAAGTGGAAGTGGATGTTTCTAAGCCTAAGCCATATGAGGTTAAGAAACTTTCTAGAGAGGAGGTACAAGAGAGAATTAAAAAGGGATTGTGCTTCAAGTGTGGAGACAAGTGGAGCAAGGAGCATTCTTGTAAATCAAGTAAGGCATATGTAATGATTGAAGATGATGAACATGAAGAATCTTCAAGTCATGAATCCGAGCATGAGGAGGCCGAACCTAGTGATTAAGAGGAGGATGCCAAGTTGTCTCTAAATGCCATGTCCGGTGTTCAAAAGCCCACTTCTATGAGGATCATGGCATGGATAGGGAAATTTGAGGTTACTTTATTAGTTGATAGTGGCTCAACCCACAATTTTATCAATTCCAACATTGTCACCAAAGTTGGATTGAAGCCGAGCACTATTGAACCATTTTAGATGAAGGTTGCCAATGGAGATCTAAGATGTGAAGGCCTTGTGAGAGAGGTCAAGGTGAATGTCCAAGGGGTGAGAATTGTTGCGGATTTGCATGTTTTATCACTTGTGGGATTAGATGTTGTCTTGGGCAATGCTTGGCTTAGAGGCATTGGGAAAGTTGTGAATGACTATGATAAAATGACTATGGAATTTCAAATTGGATCCAAGAAGAAGTTGTGGACTGCTTTGACATCCAAGGAAGTAAAGTCTTGTGAAGCTATGATGTTTGAAAGACTATGCAAAGGTGGAGCTAGTTGTTGTGCCATCATTCTAGCAAAGCAAGAGGCACTTTTTGAGGTTGAAAAGAGTGAAGAGGGGAGCAAGAAGGATGACTTGTCCTTGCTGCCCGTGGAGGTCCAAGAGGTCTTGAGAGACTATTGGGGGGTTCTAGAGGTGCCAACTACTTTGCCACCTACTAGACCCTTTGATCATCGCATTGCCTTAGTGATGAGAGTAAATAGGTTAATGTTCCTCCATAACGGTATGCTCTCTTTCAAAAAGAAGAAATTGAGAGGCAAGTTGAAGAGATATTGAAAGAAGGCTTGATAAGGCCTAACACTAATCCTTTTTCTTCACCAGTCTTATTGGTGAGAAAGAAGGATGGCACTTGGCAGTTTTGTACCGATTATAGAGCATTGAATGAAGCTACCATCAAGGATAGGTTTCCCATACCTACCGTTGATGAAATGTTGGATGAGTTACATGGGGCTAGTATTTTTTCTATGCTTGACTTGGGGGGCGGGTTATCACCAAATCCACATGAGGGAAGGAGATGTGCACAAAACGGCTTTTAGAACACACAATGGCCACTTTGAGTATCTTGTTATGCCATTTGGGTTGTGTAATGCTCCCTCAACTTTCCAAGCCGCCATGAACACTATCTTCAAGCTGTTGTTGAGGAAGTTTGTGTTGGTTTTCTTTGATGATATATTGGTTTATTCCAAGAACATGGAAGAACACAAGCTACATTTGAAGGTGGTGATGAAGATCCTTGAAGAACACCATTTTTTCATTAAGGCATCCAAATGTGCCTTCATGGAAAAAGAACTTGAGTACTTGGGACACTTTATTTCGGGAGAAGGAGTGAGGGTAGACCAAAGGAAAATTGAAGCTATGGTAGATTGGCCCTTACCCAATGATGCTTCGGCCTTGAGAGGATTTTTGGGCTTGACCGGTTACTATAGAAGATTTGTCGAGCATTATGGGTTGATTGCTAAGCCTCTCACTTCTTTGTTAAAAAAAGACAATTTTGAATGGACACAAGAGGCTAGAGAAGCTTTTGATGAGTTGAAGAGGGCAATGACTACCACTCCCGTGCTAGCTTTGCCAAACTTTGATAAGCCTTTTGAGGTCTACACCGATACTAGTGGTGAGGGGATAGGGGTTGTTTTGGTCTAAGAAAAAAGGCCAATAGCCTTTATTTCCAAAGCACTTGGTCCAAGAAAGCTTGGAGTACTTATGCAAGGGAAATGCTTGCGGTTGTGCATGCCGTGAAGGTGTGGAGACCTTATTTGTTGGGAAGAAAGTTCACTATTGTCACAGATCAACAAGCATTGAGACACTTACTTCAACAAAAGATAGTGACACCCGAGCAACAAAAGTTCTTAGTGAAGTTGCTTGGTTTTGAGTATGACATTATTTACTAACCAGGTAAAGAAAACAAGGTGGCGGATGCTCTTAGTAAATGAGAGGGAAGTTCATTGTTGTGGCAAGTTCATGACGAAAATGAAGCTACTTTGATGGCCTTGAGTAGGGCTGAATGGAGGATATGGGATAAGATCAGGGAAGTAACAAAGTTAGATGCAAGAGCCATTGAAATTGTGGAGCTTTTAGAAGCTCAAGGTGATGGAGTCATCAAGTTCAAGATGAGAGATGGCCTAATTTACTACAAGGATTATGTTTACGTTCCCAATGTGCCTAATTTGAAAAGAGAGATTCTTGATTACTTCCATCATAGCAAAGAGGGTGGACACTCCGGGTGGTTGAGGACTTACATAAGGGTCAAACATTTTTTCTATTGGGAAGGTATAAAGAAGGCCGTGAAGAAACTTGTAGCCGAATGTGACATGTGCCAAAAGTCTAAGTATGAGACAAGACCTCCATCCGGGTTGTTGCAACCACTACCTATTCCTAATTTGATTTGGGAAGACTTGAGCATGGACTTTGTTGAAGGGCTTCCTATTAGTTGTGGTTTTGAAGTGATTCTTGTTGTGGTTGATAGATTGATCAAGTATGGGCACTTCATTCCACTTACTCATCCATACACGGCCAAGAGTGTGGCCAAGGCTTTTGTTGATCATGTGGTGAAGTTTCATGGGTTTCCCAAGAGCATTGTCAAGGATAGAGATAGAGTATTTATGAGTTCCTTTTGGAAGGAATTGTTTGAGCTCCAAGGGAGCAAGTTGAAGGCTAGTTCACCGTATCACCCAAAAACCGATGGGCAAATGGAAGTGGTTAATAGAACACTTGAGCAATACTTGAGGTGCTTTTGCCATGAAGAACAAAGAAAGTGGAGTGATTATTTGTCTTGGGCTGAATATTGGTATAATACTTCATTCCATGCTTCTATACAACGAAGTCCATTTGAGGTTGTTTATGGAAGACCACCACTAATATTGGTGAACTATGAGAGGGGCACAGCTAAAAATGATGAAGTTGAAAAAGAATTGCTAACTAGGGATGAGATCCTAATGAAGGTGAAAAAGGAGCTTGCTAAAGCTCAACAAAGAATAAAAAAGTACTATGATGAGGGTAGAATAATGGTTGCTTTTGAAGTTGGAGACTGTGTATTTAACAACCCTTTGGCCGAATGACATTGAGAAAAAAGCTTAACTTGAAGTTGGCCAAGAAGTACTACGGACCTTTCAAGGTGCTTGAGAGATTGGGTGAAGTGGCATATAGGTTGGAACTTCCTCCAAGTTCCAAACTACACCCGGTGTTCCATGTAACAGTGCTCAAGAAGAGGATTGGTGACCCTAGTCTTATTGTGGAAGAGCTACCCAAGTTTGATGACGAAGGGCGTATGCTCTTACAACCAAAAGATGCTCTTAACTATAGGATTATTCCAAGGGGAAGGAAGAGACAAAGTGTTTGGCAAGTTTTGATTAAATGGGCTAGAGCTCCAAGAGAAGAGGCTACTTGGGAATATTATGATAATATAAAGGAGAGATTTCTTGAATTTATCCTTGAAGGCAAGGATATACTTGAAGAGAGGGGGATTGTTAGACCACCACGTCGAGTTGCCTCTAGAGTTGCCGCACATGCCTTAGTCATGATGGGGACATGGCCCTTGGCTAGCCCACAAGCATGCCTTGGCTCATGTCGTGACACGCACGGGGCACCCAGCATGCATGCATGCATGCCTTGGCCCGTGCGATGGGGCACACGGGCACCCAGCATGCAGGCCAGCGAGGTTAGTGGCCCTAGCATGCGTACACCCGTGCGCATGACACAGTGACGGCAATGCGCGTGCCACTGCGCATTCATGCACGCCGAGAGGTCTTGCATGTGCCCATACAACGCATGGCCATGTGGCGTATGGGCACATGGCTCCAACCCATGTCATGCAGTCAGTGCCTAGGCCACCAACCTAGGCCACGCAGCTCACACATATGGCTCACCATCAGCAAGCCATGCCGCACCACTTAGCCATGGACCAACTCGAGGACCACCATGCACCAACCTAGCCCACCATGGGTCCATGCATGCCACAGCCAACCTTGGTCCATGCCACTATCATGTTTATTTATTTTAATTATTTATTTTTATTTATTTATTTATTTTCAATAGACCTATTGGGGGTTTCCAAATTGTATTGCTTATAAATAGGACTTCATTCACTTGCCTTAGAATCTTTGGGCAAATTTCCTAGAGGGAAGACTATTGTTTGAGAGATCATAAGCGATGCCATTGCACTTGGGCTTTTTGGGTAAAATTCGTGAATCCCAAACAGATAATCACACATTGCAAGTCATTGAATAAGTGTGATTCATTTATCTTGTTCTTGCAACTTGGTGCAATTTGTGAATCCATGTTGTGTTTATCAATATATGAGGTTTATTCAATTCTTGTGCAACTCGTGAATCAAGTGTTGAGTTATCTTTGTTCGTTCTTTTGTTCATTCAAGTTCATAAGTATTTTTGTTTTTGTTCTTGAGTGTTCTTCATTGTGTTATTGGTGTTCATCATATTTTTGTTCTTCCAATCCATCCAATCCATATTTTCGGCCAACCCTAGTGTTTGTCACTTACCATAAATTGTTTGTCTCTTCAATCTTTGCCCTAGCCGAAACACCATGTCAAACCCATTTTCAGCAATCACTTGCCATATTTGGATTTGCCCTAGCCACCCACTCCACTTGCCATACTAGTGTTCCTATAATTTAGGAATCCTAGTTGACCCAATCCACTTCCCATAGCCGGCCATAAACACTCTCCATTTGAATCCCAAGAAATCACTCAACTACCTAACTCGTCCAACCCTAGCCTCCCATAGCAAAACCCTACTTCCAAAACCCTAGCTGTCCATCACCATCTTCCAAGTCCTAACCCTAAACCCCAAAGTGGCGCCAACCCTAGTGCCCCATTGCCGTGCACCCCCTGCTCCATTGTAGCCCATACACTTCACCAAACCGTTCCACCATTCAATACATCAATTCAAGCATAAACACTTAACCTCATCTCACCAAAGTGGTCATCTTGGCCACCATTGCTCGAGAATCAAGCAAGAGAGGAACGGAGATCGGTCATCACAAGGTTACCCATGACGTGGAGAACATAGTGTTTAGGGACTTGACCGAGGTTCCTACCAGATCCTTAGAGGGCGATGTACCTGTTCGGTGACCATAAAAGCAAATGAAGAGTTAGATTCATAAGAGAGGTGAGAATCTCATACCCATAGAGGAGTGGAAGGATCTCGGCATAAGAAGGCATGGGAGGTTTCAGCATTGAGGTGGTGAATGGTTCGTAACGGGCACCGAGGCTATTCAACAAGGAAAAAACTTTCATCTTGTCAATAGCTGACCGTCCGATCGAAGCTAAGCTATCGAACAAGCCTTTGAAGGTTTAGAGGTGATCTACAAGAGACGTCTTGGGCTTCTTCTTGAGGTATGTCAATTGCTAAGTGAGATGGAACTCTCGCTCCTACAAGTCATGGGCTTACACCGCCTTAAGTGCCACCCAAACCTGGTGGGCAGAATCTAAACCCACGATAAGGACAAGCACCTCTTCCAAGAGGGTGCCAATAATCCACCCCCGTAGTAGTCGATTAGACTTACGCCATTAGAGGTCAGGCTTTTATTTATTTGAGTTCTATGATCCATCGGGAGAGGTCTCGAATTCTGGAAGGGCAAAGTCTGCTTGTAACAAATGGTCAACTAGATCTTGGCTCTCAGCCAAGGCTAGTATTTGTTCACACTAGAGTGGATAGTTGCTGTTGGAGAGATGTGAGGGTAACAAAATTTCCCACGTTCAAGGCAATGGTGGCCATGGAGGAAGACTATCTTCACTCACACGGTCTCTGATACCATAAAGACAAAGTGCACACAGACTGTTTGATAGAAAGTCTCAGTAATCGTGAGTATTCTGAAAGTCTTCTTATTGTCTAATTTATAGTAGAGTACAATATTACAAGATGTATATTGACGTTAGACACATTTACTTATACATGGAAAGTGTAAATGCAGGGATATGTACATTGGATCAAAAAGGGAAGTGCCTAGCCTTTGCATGTGGTGGGCTTTCCTTTGAGAAGTTGGCTAGTTGTTGCATGAGATGGTAAGTCCTCTGATTGTGTGGATTCTGTAGCCGTTGCATGTGCTTCACTTAGTAAGTCTTCTGATTATGTGGATTGATGAGTTGATTGTTGAATATTGTTAATAATGCACACAGAGCTTCTTCAGCATTTGACTAATGAACGAGGTTGTGTAGGGCAACCAAACTATCTGAGGCACAATCCCTAGCATGAGTTGTCCCAATTGCAAGTTTTTGAGAAGTTGCAATGACGAATTATACTTCCATTCAAACTTCAAAGTGTCTGCAAAGCCAATTTCCTATAGATTTAATGCAGCCTTTTTCAGTAGCTTTGTAATCTGGAAATTCAACCTGTTACAACTTCCATTTTAGATATTATGTTAATGTTTGTATTCTGTACAACTTCCATTTGTAATCCTTCCTTCTGCAGAGTGTTAAGCCCAAGTTCTTCAATTTCATTCCTATCCAAAGATTTAGCAAGTTGTTACTTTTTCCAGTCATAATTGCTCAAAGGCTTGTCATCTCTTATCTATCCCAATTCCCAATTAATTTCCTATATTGGATAATATATGACCGTAAAGAAGTTGACAAATCCAACTTTCATGCGCCTAAGATGTTGCTGGAACCTATTGACTTCAATATTCAATTTTCACATTCAAATGTGGGAACATATTAACTTCAATATTCAACTTTCATGCCTGCCACTATTCTAGCTAGCTCAACTAATCAATTCTTTTTTTCTTTTTTATGATGCAACTCGATTGGCATCGACCTCTCTACTTGAGATAGTTGTTCTCCAATTATTTCTCATAGATAGTAATCATAACTTGATCTCCCATGGCCTTCCAAGGAGCTTCTTCCTTCTCTTTCTCAACACCTTCATGGGCGTACCATGTATTCTGAAGATACTAGGAATAGTTTTACTGCTAATCTATACGACGATTTGAATTGAAAGGGAATAAAAAAAAGCTTAGAAGGGGAGAAGAGATTTCTCCGGCACTTCCTGAAGGCATTGAAAAGTCTAGGATTTCAATCATTGTATTGTCCAAAAACTATGCATCATCCACATGGTGCTTGGAGGAGTTGGCCAAGATCATTGAGTCTGGAAAAACAAAGCAACAATTGGTTCTACCAATATTTTATCACGTAGATCCATCAAAGATACAAAAACACGAAGGAAGTTTTGGAGAAGCACTGATTAAACATGAAGAGAAATTCAAGAAAGACATAAAGGTGCACAGGTGTAAGATAGCCTTACAAAAAGTGGGCAATTTGTCTGGGTGGCATTTAAAAGAGAACGGGTACTTCTAACCACTCCTTTATTTTTTATGCAACATTTTTGTTTTCTAATCAAATGCTTTTTACATTTGTAGGAACCAAAAGGGATTTATTTAGGGAATTATTCAAGTAATTACGAGAATAATAAACCATGAGTACTTTCAAATTGATGAGTATCTAGTTGGAATAGAGTCTTGTGTAGAAGACATCAATGCACTTATAAGTGTTGAGAAAGATGACATTCGGGAACTTTGGAGTTGATGGAATTGGGAAGACAACTATAGCGAAAGTGATCTATAACTTGATTGTTTATCAATTTGAAGATAATTGTTTTCTTGAACATGTGAGAGACGATTCACAGGGAGACTATCGGGGGCTGATCCGATTGCAAAACAAAATTCTTTATGATATCTTGGGAGATTCAAGTTTGAAGATTGATAATGTTGATCAAGGAAAAAATACCATAAAAGAGAGATTGAGTAGTAAAAAGATTCTTTTAGTTCTTGATGATGTGGATCAGTTGGTCCAATTAGAAACATCATGTGGAAAATGCAATTGGCTTGGTTTAGGAAGTAGAATCATCATTACAACAAGAGATAGACATTTGCTATCTGTACATAAAATCAATTTGACATACAAGATGAAGGAATTGGATCACAACGAGGCTGATCTTCAACTTTTCAGTAGGCATGCTTTTGGCAAAACTAGACCGAATAAAGGTTTTGTGGAAACCACAAAAGAAATACTTCGTTATGCTGGGGCCCTTCCAATAGTTTTGAACGTGCTAGGTTCAAATCTATTCGATAAAGCTACTAATCATTGGTGTGATGCAATAAAAAAGTATGGAAGAATTCCCGAGAAAAATATTCATGAGATACTTGGGACAAGTTATGACGGATTGTATGATAACGAGAAGGAGACTTTTCTTGGCATTGCATGTAAGGCCTAGATTCTTCATCAAGTGGCCCGGACCTGGCGTGTAAATGGCCCAGCCATTTTAGTGTTTAGTAAGAGTCCCAAACGACGTCGTTTTTGGAGGTGAGTGTTTCTTCTTCAACTTCCGTTTCTTTCTCTCCTTTCTTTCTGCATTTCTCTGCTTCAATTTTAGTTTCCTCAAGTTCGGTTTCTCTCTTGCGCTGCACTTGTTTCGGTTGCCGTACTGCATTCCTCTGTTTTCTCTCCTTTTTGCATTTCAGGTCTTCCTCTGCAAGTCCGTGTGCAATACCTCTCATCCCTCCATTTTCGACTGGTAAGGGTTTCTTTCTCATCCTTTTAAGTTTTGGTTTCTTCTACTGTAACCGATTCTGCTTCTTAATATTTGGTTTGATTTATCTTCATTTTCTGCAGTTTCTGTTTTGGCCGTGAGGTTTGGGTTGCGTTTTGTGAGTTTGGGTGTTGTGCGTGGTGAGTCTTCGGGTTTGTGTGTTCCATGTAGTCAATGAAGCTTTTGCTTGAGATTCTTGTTGCCATAGGTAAATTTTCTTGCCTCTGTTTCCTGCACACACTCACACACAGTTACACTTCCTCTCATTGATTTTTTGTGGGTAATGGTTTCATTTCTAGATTAGTTTAGTGGGCGGCTCTTTGGGCTTTTCTTGGTATATTGAATTTCTTGTGGTGATTTGTCCGAGGTTTGAATTGTTTGAAGTTACATTGTAGTGAAACTGTTGGATTAGTGGTTGAGAAAATATTTAGAAGTACCGGTTCATATTTCCTGTTATGGAGTTGTGAATGGAAAGAAGTGTGCTTTGTGAAGTGTTATTTGGTTTGGAATGGTGGGTTGTAATTATTTAGAAGGAGGTTGTGATATTTTCTTTTAATACTTAGTTTATATATTTTTTTTTGTGAATAGGTGGCGAGATTGATAGAGGTCAATTTCAAGGTATAGATAATACGCTGCAGGAGTCAGGTAAGCAGGGTTCCTATACTGGGTTTTATACAAGTTAATAAGACTACGGTTGATTTTATGAAAACTTGCACAATTTGTATTGTGTTGGGAACTTGTGAAAACAAAGATCAACCTCGGTCACTATTCTGCATTATTCATGAAATCTGTGTGAAAAAGAGAAAAATATGTTCTGACATGCATTGTGTAGACATGAGCTAAATTCTGTCACGTGGTTTCTGAAATCTGAAAAAAAGAGCGATATTGAGAATATGAAAAGTTGTGCATTTATTTAGAAAGATGTTCTGGCTTTTGTGTTCAGCGTGTGTAAACTGTTTGATTCTGTTTTGGTACTCTGTATTATTTTGATATAACATCTGAAAACCTTTGGTATGGTGTACTGGTTTTCGTATCTGACTCTGTCTCTGCTTTGCTCTGCTCTGCTCTGTTATGTTCTGCTCTATTTGGGTTGGTACCAACTTCTCTGTCTCTGAGTGCACCCACTTTGGAAACAAAGTGGTTTTATTGTGGTCTTTCCTATTTGCACACTCGGGGCTCCGAGAAGAATAAAGGAAAGATTTCACCTCTGTCTCTGCCTGGTTTGGCCACCGAGGTTAGCACAACCCTACCACGGGGGTGAAACATGGTCTCTGCTCTGTTTAATGCTCTGTTTTGATCTGATGATAATACTCAGTTTATGTTATGCCAAAGCACTATGGGTTTTTACTTGTCTTAAAACCATCGCTCTGTTACTCATGAAAATATGTTCTGTTCTGTATGATAACTCTAGAAAATATTTTGTTCTGCATGCTATTCTTTGTAAATGCTCATGTTTGCACGCTAGCATATGATTTCTGCTTACTGAGTTGTGATAACTCACTCCCTATCATGATAATATTTTTCAGATGATATGGAGAGTCCAAATGAGGATCTGGATTAGATTGGTGAACGTGTTTAAGTTAAGGAGATGTAGTTAGAAGAAGGTCTTCTGATGTCCTTAGTTTTAATGTCTTTGAGTTTTAATTATATTTTTGGGTTTAGTAGGACCCATGGTTTTATCAGTTTGGTATGTTACTATCACCGAGAGATTGTGGACCCTTTGATATTTTTGTGATTGCATTAAAGATTGTGTGGAGTTTGTAATGAGATTATTGAGAAGATATGAGATTGATTTTATTTATGAAGTCTTTTTTTTTTTTATTATTGGAGATTATTCTTTGGATGTGTTGGGATACATGTTTATGAGTGACAGGTAGTAATTCTCCAAGCCACCCGGGTTTGGGGCGTTACATTGCATGTTTCTTTAAAGCAAATCAGATTAATTATATCATTCCAATACTAGCTGGTTGTGGTTTCTCTCCGGATATTGGTATACAAGTGCTTATGGATAAGTAGCTCATAACTATTCGCAATGATAATATAGTATGGATTCATGACATGTTACAAGATGTGGGTAAAGAAATTGTTCGACAAAAATCATCTAAAGAACCTGGCGAATGTAGTAGATTATGGTTTCACGAAGATGTTCATCCACGTACTTGAAGAAAATACGGTAAAAATTTCTTCAGAAAAAAATGAAAATACTTTGATTAAAATGAGTATGAAAATATCTACACATATATACACACATTATGGTATGAAAATGAGTATTCTGGTAGTAAACAGAATAAATCAGTACACACATGCACATGCATGGAGTTTAAAATGTTTCTCGTTGATCAAGGGATAAAACATGGAATATTGTCTCAATAGGGAACGAACAAAATTGATAGTATATTGGTGGATATGCCTGAGCAAGACCTGATACGTTTGAGTTCAGAGGTGTTTGAGAAGATGAGAAGTCTTAGGTTGTTTATAAACCGTAATGGTTGCTTTTTTGAAGGGCCAAATTACTTTTCCAAAGAGTTAAGACTACTTGATTGGTCTGAATATTCTTTAGAAATTCTACTATTAAATTTCCGTGGAGAGAAACACTACAAGGGGAAAGACATTTACCAGCGATTCATTATCGCTGGTAAAACCAGCGATTTATAAATTGCTGCCGTTTCGCTGGTATTAAAGCCCCACTTTAGATATACTCCAACGGAAGCCAAAAATCGCCGGTAAATATTAACTTTACCGGCGCATTTTATTCACCGCAATATACACATTTAATCGCCACAAAATAAGAACGGAGTCAGTTATTAAACGTTGGGAAAGATTAATAACGGCGAATAATTTCCGCCGCTAAAATAGATACAATCGCCGGGTTAAAAATATTCCAGCGATGTTTTATAATCGCTGCAATATAATTAACGGTATTGAAAGAAGTTTGACGGCGATTATCATTCGCCGGTATTCTATATATAGCAGCGAATTTAGAATCGCTGCAATTGAGTTATACTATTTTGTAGCGAACAGAAAATCGCTGGGATATACTAAATAACGGCGATTATTTAGTCGCCGTCAATTAGCGTATCGGTTTGTCAAAAATTTTCGCAGCGATCATTACCTCGCTGCAAAACTTGTCTTACGACGATTATAAAATCGCTGTTAATTAGTGTTTCATTGTAGAATTATTTTTAACAGCGATTACAAAAGCGCCGCTATAGGATCATTCACAGCGATTTTATATGGCTGCAACTAAGTTGTTGCTTGGGGAACAATATGCAGCGATTTAACAATCGCCGTAATTTGCGATTAATTTGTTAATTAAATAGCGGCGATTTTGAAATCTCTAATATTATCATTCTAGCAGCGATTTGTTCATCGCCGGCATTGGCGTATTTCGTTCTAACAAGTCTTGCAACTGTTCTCTAAGCTCGGCTAACTCTGATGGCGCCATTCGATAAGGGGCTTTGGAAAGAGGCGCCGTGCCCGGGGCTAACTCAATAGCAAATTCTACCTCTCGCTCAGGCGGTAATCCAGACAAATCCTCAGGAAAAACTTCTGGGTATTCCCTCACAATAGGAATCTCTTCTAGTTTCAATTCTTCCTTTGGTTCAACCACCACAAAAGCCAAATACCCCTGACACCCGTCACGTATTAACTTATCAACCTGAAAAGCAGAAATAACTGATGGAGGGATACGCACCTTGGAACCCATAAATCGAAGTTCCTCATCTTTCGGAAACTTGAACACTACTTCTCTTCTAAAACAGTCAATACTAGCATAACTGGAAGCTAACCAATCCATCCCCAAAATCACATCAAACCCAGTTATAGGAAAGACTATCAGGTTAGCTGGCATTTCCTTCCCACTAATAGTTATAGGACACTTGAGTAAAATCTTGTTACAAGTCACTATATCACCAGTTGGGGTAGAGACCCTCAAATTATAGTCCATCTCATCAGCATCAATGGGACACAATTTAACAAAATCCCTTGAAATAAAGGAGTGGGTAGCCCCCGAGTCAAATAAAACAGTAGCCTTATTGAGAAATAAGGGAATAATTCTTGGTTATGTCATCCAACCCATAGAGATAATAAGATAAAAAAAAAATCCTTAATTCTCAACAAAGAACATTTTAAGAGATGGTTAGAGAATTATACCTGTGATGACATCCTCCTTGTCCTCGGCTTCTCCCGGTGTCAACGCAAACACCCGAGCAGGTACCGTCCTCCGCTGATTATTGCCTTGACTATTCGGCCTAAAGTTTTGGGGTGGGTTTGGCCTTCTGTTGTTCTCCGCAAGCAATGGACATTCTCTAATGAAATGCCCATCTTTACCGCATTTGAAACATGATCCCACTTCCTTCCTGCACTCCCCACGGTGTATGCGGTTACAGAACTTACAGGGGTTAGGTGTAAGATTTCCCTGCATCTGTCTCTGACTCGAACTGCTCCCCTCATTTCTCTTTTTCCATTGCCCTTGATCCGAACTAGGAAACCCTTGTGGAGTAGCTCTCTTCCTCTGTTCTTGCAATTCAGCACCCCTCTTCAGATTCTGTTCAACTAGCGTCGCCTTGTGTACTAATTCTGAAAATTTCTGAATCTGTAAGACCATCACCCGCTCATAGATCCTGTAGTTCAAACCTTCTTCAAACTTCCTAGTCTTTTTCTCCTCATCGGGAATCAAGTATGCAGCAAAACGTGATAATTCTGTAAACCTTGCAGCATACTGGCGCACAGTCATGGTCCCTTGCACCAAATTGGTGAACTCTCGAGCTCTTGCATCCCTATCTGCCTTAGGGAAAAATCGATCGAAGAAACTCTGCTTGAATTGAGCCCAAACAATTACCCCAATCCCCTCAGCTTCCCTGATAACTTTCTCAGAATTCCACCATCTCTTTGCTTCTCCAGATAGTTTGAATGCTGCGAACTTGAGTTTTTGCTGATCGGTACAATCCAAAACACCAAATATTTCTTCAATGTCTTGTATCCAATCTTCCGCAGCGTTCGCATTGCCTCTTCCATCAAAGGTGGGAGGATGTGTTCGATTAAATTGTTCGAACGTGCAACCCCCACCATTGTGGTCTTCATTCAAATCTTCAAGAGTTCGAACTCTACGACGAGCAGCCATCCTGAAAGTCTAAACTCGGTGAAACGTTCTAAAATAAAAGAAAACGAAAATACCAAGTAAGTAGAAATAAATAAAAGGATAAATAAAATATGCATATAAACACATATACATATTTATATATATATAAGTCAGATAACTATGCCAATCTGGCATCACTTATACACACATATATCACTAGAATTCTCAAAGTTCCAAACTCAACTCCTAACATCAGTCAAATCTAAACCTCAAATCCCATCCAAAAACAGTCTTAATGTCCTTGGAACTCATACTTAAACCCCCCATGGCTATCCTTATAATCCTCCGATTCCTATTTTGAAATTCCCACATCTTATGAACCCACAGATATCTAAACCTCCAAGGTCTACAGTATGCAGAATTCAAACCTGTCTCTGATACCAACTGTAACACCCCGACCCCGAGGGTCCGGAGAGTTAACTCATAAAACCTGATAATCCGCTCTAACAAGGCTAGAGTACTTCCAAATTCAAGAACATATCCATCTTTCAAACCTCAAGTCGAACGTAAATACTTCAATTAAATAAATCAAATAAACTCGTTTATCCAATATTCAGTCCAACAACCCAAATAAAATCAACTCCTCTTCATGTCTCAAATAACAATTAGAAATAATAAAACATTAACATAGTCTCCACAAATCGTCTAAATCCATTGAAGTAAACTTAAGAAAGATAATTAATATCCAACACCAACACTAATATCATGAGATACCCAACAACAAATCAATGCTAATCTTCTCCATAGACTCTAATACTGATCTTCAGCTGAACCTTCAATGTCATCTGAAATATTATGGAGATAAGGGGGTGAGTTATCAACAACTCAGCAAGCAGAGAGCATATACTAGCATGTAAACATGAGCATTTATAACATTTAATAAGCCGAACAAAACATTTACTTTCAGAATGCAAAAAAAACAAAACTTGTACAAAAACTTTAGAGTGAAATTTTCAGAAAAATAAGCTTATTCCAAAAAGAACATCCGTTGGCATTTCCAAACTGAAATATTATAATTAAATCATCTCTAAGCATCACTTCGGGACAATACCATGTTTAACCCCCGTGGTAGGGTTATAAACCACCATTATACCCGTGGCTGGGCCATTTCCCATGTTTCACCCCCGTGGTAGGGTTATAAACCATCATTATACCCGTGGCTGGGCCGTATACCATGTTTCACCCCCGTGGTAGGGTTATAAACCACCATTATACCCGTGGCTAGGCCTTAACAGAAACAGAACGGATTTCATCGAAAATCCGGTTACACACATATACCAAGTCAGAACTCCATGCCAAGATTTTCAAATGGCACATCATATCAAAACAAATCACTAAAAGCTTCAGATCATTTCACATGTTCGAGATAAACATAAACAAAGTATTCTCATTTGTTCATAACAAAACTTTTAGAATTCCTTATTCGCTCTTTTACATAGTTCAGAAGTACAGTACACAAAACTAGCTCATGTCTACACTAGTCATGACAGAAAAACACTTTCTCTTATATAGAATTTATGCATATGCAGAATAAACATCTGAGGTTGTTTTCAGATCATCTCTTTCAAAAGAAAATAAACACATTTATTCTCAAAGTCAACCTCATTTTATTTATTTTATGCAAAACTAGTATATGAACCCCGCTTACCTGACTTCTTCGTATTATCAACACCTTGAGCCGGAACTCTAATAGTAACGCCACCTAACCAAAAGAACATATATCCAACAATTAATAATCAATCTAGTAGACTGCTATTTATTGAGAAATAAATCAAAACAGTCCCTTCACAACTCAATAACTATCCTAATAATTAAACCCGAACAACTCTCTTCATCCATTCGCATTAAAAACCCAAAACAGCCATCACCTTCTATTAACACCAAACCAACTATAATTATTTCCAAAACCAACAACAGCAACTCCAATAATTAAAACATAACCCAAACCAAACTTCACTTCCAACCTTCGAATAAAATAATTTCAGTGCAAGCATCCATATTCTAGTCATTGAACAATTGAAGACTTGCATAAAAATCTAATACAACTAGCTCCAAAACACCCATCAATTTACACTAAATAGTTTCAAATGATAGTCCAAAACATTCTCACAAATCCATCCAAAAATCATACTCCTCAACATAAAAATTCCATCATACTCAACCACCATTAAAACAGTAACTCTATTACATTTCACAATCCACACCTATCGTTCAAAAGCTACCAAAAGCTTCGGAGGACTTACCCCAAGAGAAAAAAACAATTCCCAAAACTCCAAACCGCTTCGAATGGGTCACTACAATTCACGTCCAAAAATATTCACAGCAATCTCTAGTGAAAGAGAAAGTGACCTACACAAGGAAAGTTTGAGAATCTGAGTGTGTGCGTGTGATCAAAACAGGGAAGGAAACCGAAATTGTAAAGAGACCCGTACGAGTAAAACCGAAAGAAAAAGGAAGGAGAAGAAGTAAAATAAAATAAACAAAAGAGATGAGTTACCAACCTCGGATCAAGACGTCGAACAAATCTGTAGTGGAAAACAATTTATAGTTTCAAAACCTTGAGTTGAGCGCACGGTGAAGAGATGAAGAAGAAGAAAAACAATGAGAGAACCCGATTGGGAAATCTGCAAAAGTGAGTGAAACCGAACCTTGAGTGTGAAAGGAGATGAAAATCAACTGCTGGAGTCGTGGGTTGGTGCGCACGGGTGAGTGAAATCCGGATTTGCAGAGAACAGGGGGAGGCAACGCGAAGGAGAGAAACAGTGTTTCCGTAAAAGGGAAAAATAAATCCCTTCACCAAACGGCGTCGTTCGGTCCTTCTTTATCCACTCGTGGGCTGGGCTTCTCCAACGGGCTGGGCTTAAAGCCCAGTTGTTACAAAACCTTTAATAGCAGACACCACACTGCTTTACTGAATGAGGATTTGGCAAAAAAGGAAGGAATGTTAGAACACATCTCTCTATGCATTTTGCTTATATAGCCTTTTTAGGTTATGCAATATCTCTGGAAAATGATGGGATGGTTATGCGGACCATGATGGATAAGTGAAAAATACCTCCCATTTTTCTTGAATAGGTATTTGTCCTACTTATAGAATCCAAATTGCTCTTATAATCGGTCAGAAGAAAGCATTTTCAGTCAGCAATGGGCATTCTATAAACTAATAGATTGCATTCTAGCCTTACTTAATTGACAAGGAAGAACTTTAGTGATCTTAATAGAGATTTCAGAGAAGAGACTGGTGCATAAAGAAAGCAACACAAAAATCTGCCACACTGTCAGAATTGGTTTGTCCATGAGAAAATGCAATGCATACCTGTCCCACAAAGGTCCTTAGAGCTTCCAACTTCTCCATCGCATTAGTCATCTGCCAGTTGCAACTTCCTTCACTCGATTGACCAGCTGCTACAGTATCAACCAGAGTTTGCTGGAGTCTCTCCATGGCAATTTGAAAGAGCATCTTTCGCTTGCTGACATGAATGTTCAAGATTCAAAACATCCAAAGATTGTTGTTCCCCTTTTGGGGTTAAGCTGAGGCCCAAACACCTGTAACAACATCAATACAAGAATTATTTCATGCCTGATTATGTAATTACAGAATAATGGCATTAAAAGAAATGCCCGCAAATTCTTCAATAACATGGAGAAGAAGCCCGAATTTAATACAAACTTGAGGTTGCCACCAGCCACGTTCAGTGCTTGGCCAGCCAAGATTTGTAGACATTATGCCTAACCATCAACCCCGAACATGATTAATCAGATTAGAGTGCATGTATGTCTCTGGGACCACAGTTGGGTGGAGGGGGGCATTAGCCCTAGTAGAATTAATCACATATGATAAGCTTTCCTTATGTTAGTATACTATATATATAGCATATTCTATTCTTATGCATGCATGTATCTGTGCTTTTTTGTTCATTAAAATGTAAAACTTTTTCGGTTGCTTCATATATATATATATATATATATATATTCATGATTTCAACTGAGTTACGCACGAGGGACTCTTCTGATGAGTAGAATTTATTATACTTTTTATTTGAACTGAAACCCAGTTCACAGATCTAAAACTGCACTTGGATGATACAATTTCTACTCCAAGCTGTTCCTATGAATTGAAATATGCATGAACCCCACGTATTGATTGAAGATGATCAGTACATCACCTTAAGAGTAGCTGTGAAGGGCGAACCCCTCCAATCCACAAGAAGAAGCGCTCAGCTGATGTTTTCCACATGCCAGACATCATATAGAAGACATCAGCTTTTGTGGCAGTTGCTTTCATACGAAAAAGTTCAAAATAATGGTTCAAGCTACTTACTACTAGCATTCGAAGCTCTATATCAGTTATATGAAACTCTGTCTATTTTGTTCTTCCAT
>CM036140.1:31957406-32064893 GCA_002916485.2 Juglans nigra | reverse complement strand
AAGAGGTTGCTCCAATTCACCCAGGGTTGGGGCATACATTCCCTAAGGTTATGGTAGTACCATAGGATGCTCGTGAGGATAAAACTCCAACCTCTTATTTTGCCACTTTGCCCTCTTTTGGTTTCCTGCTAAGCATGGGAAAAGTGGTAAAAATAAGAGGTGCTCCGATTAGCCCCGGGTTGAGGCATACATACCCTAAGGTCATGGTAGTACCATAGGATGCCCGTGACGATAAAACTCCAACCGCTTATTTTTTCCCCTTTGCCCTCAGTTGGTTTGCTACAAAGCATGGGCAAAGTGGTAAAAATAAGAGGTGCTCCTATTCACCATGGGTTGGGGCATACATTCCCTAAGGTTATCGTAGCACCATAGGATGCTCGTGAGGATAAAACTCCAACCTCTTATTTTTGCCATTTTGCCCTCTTTTGGTTTCCTGCTAAGCATGGGGAAAGTGGTAAAAATAAGAGGTGCTCCGATTAGCCCCGGGTTGAGGCATACATACCCTAAGGTCATGGTAGTACCATAGGATGCCCGTGACCATAAAACTCCAACCGCTTATTTTTTCCCCAGTTTGCCCTCAGTGGTAAAAATAGGGTTGCTACTATTCCAGCATGGGGGGCAAAGGTTATGGTACCATAGGAAATAATACGAGGTGCTCCTATTCACCATGGGTTGGGGCATACATACCCTAAGGTCATGGTAGTACCATAGGATGCTCGTGAGGATAAAACTCCAACCTTTTATTTTTGTCACTTTGCCCTCTTTTGGTTTCCTGCCTAGCATGGGCAAAATGGTAAAAATAAGAGGTGCTCTGATTAGCCTGGGCTGGAGCATACATACCCTAAGGTCATGGTAGTACCATAGGATGCTCGTAAGGATAAAACTCCAACCTCTTATTTTTGCCACTTTGCCCTCTTTTGGTTTTCTGCTAAGCATGGGCAAAGTGGTAAAATTAAGAGGTGCTCCTATTCACCCTGTATTGGGGCATGCATTCCCTAAGGTTAGGGTAGTACCATAGGATTCTCGTGAGGATAAAACTCCAACCTCTTATTTTTGCCACTTTGCCCGCTTTTGGTTTCCTGCCAAGCATGGGCAAAGTGGTAAAAAAAAGAGGTGCTCCTATTCACCCTGGGTTGGGGCATACATTCCCTAAGGTTATGGTAGTACCATAGGAAGCTCGTGAGGATAAAACTCCAACCTCTTATTTTTGCCACTTTGCCCGCTTTTGGTTTCCTGCCAAGCATGGGCAAAGTGGTAAAAAAAATAGGTGCTCCTATTCACCCTGGGTTGGGGCATACATTCCCTAAGGTTATGGTAGTACCATAGGATGCTCGTGAGCATAAAACACCAACCTCTTCTTTTTGCAACTTTGCCCTATGTTGCTTTCCTTCTAAGCATGGGCAATGGGGTAAAAATAAGAAGTGCTCCAATTAGCTCTGGGTTGGGGCATACATACGTTAAGGTCCTGGTAGTACCATCGGATGCCCGCGAGCATAAAACTCCAACCTCTTATTTTTGCCACTTTGCCCTCTGTCGGTTTCCTTCTAAGCATCGGCAAAGCGGTAAAAATAAGAGGTGCTCCGATTCACCCTGGCTTGGGGCATACAAACCCTAATGTCATGGTAGTTCCATAGGATGCTCGTGAGGATAAAACTCCAACCTCTTATTTTTCCCACTTTGCCCTCTTTTGGTTTCCTGCTAATGGGCAAAGTGGTAAAAATAAGAGGTGCTCCGATTAGCCCCCGGCTGGGGCATACATACCCTAAGGTCATGGTAGTACCATAGGATGCTTGTGAGGATAAAACTCCAACCTCTTATTTTTGCCACTTTGCCCTCTTTTGGGTTCCTGCCAAGCATGGGCAAAGTGGTAAAAATAAGAGGTGCTCCTATTCACCCTGGGTTGGGGCATACATTCCCTAAGGTTATGGTAGTACCATAGGATGCTCGTGAGGACAAAACTCCAACCTCTTATTTTTGCCACTTTGCCCGCTTTTGGTTTCCTGCTACGCATAGTGAAAGCGGTAAAAATAAGAGGTGCTCCGATTAGCCCCGGGTTGAGGCATACATACCCTAAGGTCATGGTAGTACCATAGGATGCCCGTGACCATAAATGATGGGAACCAAGGTGGGCCTAGTCTTAAAGATCATTTGCAAATTGTAGATGGGCCAATTACAAGATCAAGGACCAAGAAGATCAAGGAAGCAATGCATGGATTGGTGCAATCCACTTGGGATGAAGCTAGTAAGAGCCCAACACTCAAGATGGGCTTGAAAGAAGGAGAACCAGCTTTGATCCACTAGATTCAAGCTGTGGAAGACATGGCTTAGAGATAGGGCTGTATGTTATTTGAGACTTCAAATTTGGTTAAATGATTTATTTTATTAGTTTAGAATAAGTGGGCTTGAAGATGCCTGACCCACACGTCTTATTTTCAACGAACTAGGATTTTCAGAAGGCCTTGTATTTTGGCCAAGGCCTTATTTGGAAAGTTACTTTTTAGGAATTAGGGTTTTAAGAGGCACTGTAGCGTTACTGTAGCCGGCTACTGTAGCCGGGGTACTGTAGCATGACACTGTTCATCATGGGCATTTTGGGTAAAAAGGGGCTTTATTTTGGCTAGGTTTTTAATTAGGTTTAGTTTATATACTCCTTGTAGCCTCATTTGAAGCCTAGACAATATTGAATTTTATTTGTGAGTTGAATTTTCTCCTCTTGTTCTTGATGAACTCTTGAACTTATCAAAGGTAAATCACAACCTTTGTGGCGTTCCTCCTTTGTAATCTGGGTTCTTGAGACGGGTTCTTCATCGGGTCTAGATTTTAATATAATCTAGGTTCTTGAAACGGGTTCTCATCGGGTCTAGATTCTCCATCCTTGACTTGATTTTTGGCTTTCTTGGGGTGTTTTCAAATTGATTGTGGGTTCAAGGGAATTCATTCCCACGGGTTCCTATCATTTGGTATCAGAGCCAGGTTTCCAATCAGGTCTGATTCTATCTTTTAATTTCTTGCATCCTTAAATTTAATTCTAGGGCTACATTGTTCTAGAGTTGCCCAAAAAAAGAAAAAAAGAAAAAAAGAATTGCAGAAACTAAAAGTAGGCTGCCCAAATTCTAAGGGTTTTGGGTTTGGCTGAAATTTGCATCACCTAGGGTTTCAAAATTCTAGGGTTTAATGCATATCTGAGTTTGTCAATTGCTTGGAATGTCGTTCCATTGATTCTCTTCTATTTCGTTGTCAATTCATGTGTGCTTCAATTCAATTGTTTGATTTTTACAATTGAGTATTTCTGTTTGTGATTGAATTAGAAAAAAAGAAAAGAGAAGAAAAGAAAGGAAAGGAAAAGAAAAGAAAAGAAAGGAAAAGAAAAGAAAAGAAAAGAAAACTCGAAAAAAAAAAAAAAAAAAAAAGAAGAAGAAGAAGAAGAAGGAGAAGAAGACAAGGAGAGGTAGCATATTTAAAGGTTGCTACATAGTTACAACAAAGATAAAGAAAAACATTTGTTGATTGAGTTTTATCGTCAAAGGGGCTGAATACATATTTGTACTTGGTATCTTGTTCTATAATTACTCTTTCCCTCATATTAATTCCTTGAGTCCCGTGTCGTTTTATTCCTTCCTTGTCTCTTGTTTCTTGGATCTATATTACTGGTTGGAATAATACAAGGTTGTATTGTCTTGATTTAATTCAACTAGTTCTTAAAGAACTTGAGCGGGAAAACTATCGAGGTAAAAGGCAAAAGAGTGTGAGACTATTATCGGGGAAAAGCCAATTACGAGTGAAACACGAGTGAAATGCCATTATTCGAGCGTAAACACGTAAGGGAGTGTGTGAGGTTTTTCCACTAACATTCATTTGTGCAGCACTTTACAATATCTCATCGGAGTGGCTCTTCACCAAAGGGGATGGTAGATAACTCATCATTTGTGTTGCAATCCATGCAACAACAGTTTTGAGCGGCTGAACTTGGGTGTTAGGTGAAGTGAGGGATAGGATGAATCATCAAGAAGTGGTAATTAGAAATTTACAAGGCAGGAGAGATAGGAGGAGGAGTGAACCTTGTATTGAACATAACTGTAAGAATGAAGGGTATGGTGAGTCTCTTGTTGCCAGGCATGCTCTCAATATACAAATTAAGATGGATGATACAGAGAAGCAGAGCGAGAACATTTTTCATACTAGATGCCACATCAACAACAAGGTATGTAGTATGATCATTGATTTGCGGAGTTGTATTAATTTGGCTAGCACTACTTTAGTTGAGAAATTGAATTTACCTACCTTAAAACACCCTAGACCATACATGTTGCAGTGGTCGAGTGATTGTGGGGAGGTTGGGGTCAATAAGCAAGTGCTAGTTACTTTTTCAATTGGAAAATACCAGGATATGGTCTTTTGTGATGTAGTGCCTATGCATGCTGGTCATATTTTGTTGGGGAAGCCATGGGAGTATGATAGGAAGGTGATCCATGATGGGTTAAGGAACATGTACAGTTTTGAAAAGGATGGAAAAATAATCAAACTTGCTCCTTTAACTCCAACACAAGTCCATGGGAACCATTTGAAACTGAAAAGTGAGGTTGCTCAAAAAAGAAAGAGTGAAAATGAGTGTGATCAAAAAAGGAAAAGTGAAAAGGAGATTGAGCTAAAAAGCAAGAGTGAAAGTGAGATTGAGAAAAAAAAGAAATAGTGAGACCGAAAACAAGAGAGAGAGTAAAATGAGAGAGATAAAAGATGAGGGTGAGGTTGAAACCTCAAGAGAAAGAGAGAATGAGTTGAAAAAAACAGTTGTCAGGTCGAGAGTTCAAAAGAGATGAAGGAAAGGAGAGTGACAGAAAAAAAGAGAGTGAAAAGCAAAAAGAGAGTGAAAAAGAAAGAATTGTGGAAAGAAAAGAGAGAGTCAAGAAAGTGAGAGAAAAACAAAAAGAAATGTGAGTTTTTATGCTAAGGCGAGTCTTAATACTAACGAACTTGACGTGTCTTTGCCTAGTGTTATTGTCTTTTTGTTGCAGGAATATGAGGTCTTTGTTTCCTAGAGGTGTGTTTAGTGGATTGCCACATATTAGGGAGATAGAGTACTACATTGATTTTGTGCCAGGTGCGACAATTCCTAACCGACCTTCCTTTGAAGAACATGAGTCTTTTTCACACTTGAAGGGACAAGGTAAGTCGTTGACTATAATGCATGCTAAGCGAGAGGACTGTGTTGAGACTTTTTCTCATGTATTCAAATACACACAAGGTATGAAAAATTTTGTGGTTGATGCTTTAGCAAGAAGGTACGTCCTTATCTTCATTTTAGATGCAAAATTGTTGAGACTTGAATATAATAAGAAATTGCATGCTAATGATGATGACTTTGCTAGTGTGTACAGAACATGTGAAAAAGCATCGTTTGGTAAGTTCTATAAATTAGATTGGTACTTGTTTAGAGAGAATAGATTTTGTGTGCCAACTAGTTTTATGCTTAAGTTGCTTGTGTGTGATAGACATGGTGGTTTGTTGGGTAACTTTGGTGTAAGGAAGACTTTCAATATGTTGCATGAACGTTTGTGGGAGTATCATTTTCCATTCACTTATGTATTGCATGAACGTTTGTGGAAGTATCATTTGTCATTCATTAACGTGTTGCATGAACATTTGTGGAAGTATTACTTGCCATTCATTGAGTTTGCATATAATTGGAGTGGTGTAAGAAAAACTTCAGGTGTGTTTCATGAACGTTTGTGGGAGTATCATTTGCCATTCATTGACTTGCTACATGGACATTTGCGGGAGTATCATTTGCCCTTATTCGAGTGTGCATATAAAACTTTGCATACTACTATTTCTTATTCTCCATTTGAGGTTGTTTATGGTTTTAATCCACTTACTCCTTTACCTTTGATGGCTTTGCTTGTTGATGATATGAGTAGCTTGGATGAACATTTTCAATTTCTTGAGAAATATCATGAAAATACACATGAAGTAGATCTTTCAAGTAAGTATCAAGTTTTTGCTATTTTCAATGTTACGAACATTTTTCCTTTTGATCCAGGTGGAGATTCGAGGTCGAATTCTTTTGAGGAGAGGGGGAATGATGGGAACCAAGGTGGGCCTAGTCTTAAAGATCATTTGCAAATTGTAGATGGGCCAATTACAAGATCAAGGACCAAGAAGATCAAGGAAGCAATGCATGGATTGGTGCAATCCACTTGGGATGAAGCTAGTAAGAGCCCAACACTCAAGATGGGCTTGAAAGAAGGAGAACCAGCTTTGATCCACTTGATTCAAGCTGTGGAAGACATGGCTTAGAGATAGGGCCTATTGTTATTTGAGACTTCAAATTTGGTTAAATGATTTATTTTATTAGTTTAGAATAAGTGGGCTTGAAGATGCCTGACCCACACGTCTTATTTTCAATGAACTAGGATTTTCAAGAAGGCCTTGTATTTTGGCCAAGGCCTTATTTGGAAAGTTACTTTTTAGGAATTAGGATTTTAAGAGGCACTGTAGCGTTACTGTAGCCGTACTGTAGCCGCGGGTACTGTAGCATGACACTGTTCATCATGGGCATTTTGGGTAAAAAGGGGCTTTATTTTGGCTAGGGTTTTAATTAGGTTTAGTTTAAATACTCCTTGTAGCCTCATTTGAAGGCCTAGACAATATTGAATTTTATTTGTGAGTTGAGTTTTCTCCTCTTGTTCTTGATTGAACTCTAGAACTTATCAAAGGTAAATCACAACCTTTGTGGCGTTCCTCCTTTGTAATCTGGGTTCTTGAGACGGGTTCTTCATCGGGTCTAGATTTTAATATAATCTAGGTTCCTGAAACGGGTTCTCATCGGGTCTAGATTCTCCATCCTTGACTTGATTTTTGGCTTTCTTGGGGTGTTTTCAAATTGATTGTGGGTTCAAGGGAATTCATTCCTATCCCATTTTGATTTCCAAGTAGTGCTAGAAACCGAAGTGTACCTTGCTGTCCCTTTTCTCTTTAATTGTCTCTCTACCTTCATAGCCATGTGCACCATGTCCTCTATCTCCACATAATGTTGTAATTCAATTACATTGGCTATGTCCCTATTTAACCCACTCAAAAATCTAGCCATGGTGGCCTCTCGGTCCTCCTCTACATTAGCCCGAATCATCGCCACCTCCATCTCCTTATGGTAATCCTCTACACTCCTAGACCCCCTGTATAAGATTTTGTAATTTCTGGTAAAGGTCTCTATAGTAATGGCTAGGAACAAATCTCCGCCTCATGAGAGCTTTCAACTCTCCCCATGTCTCTATAGGCCTCTCATAATTCCTCCTCCTATTGGTCACTAATTGATCCCACCAAATAATAGCAAAATTAGTGAATTCAATTACCGCCAACTTCACTTTCTTCTCCTCAGAGTAATTATGGCAATCAAACACCAACTCTATTTTTTTCTCCCACTCTAGATAAACCTCAGGGTCAGTTCTACCTTGGAAAGGTGGTATTTTCATTTTGATGCTACCAAGGTCTCCATCTACACCATCCCGACCCCTTAGATTCCCCTCAAATCCTCTTTCATGCCTAACTCTTCTATTTCTACCCGACCCAACGTCAGATGCTAAGTCTTCCTCATCCTCTAACCGCTTATTTTTTCCACTTTGCCCTCTTTTGGTTTCCGGCTAAGCATGGGCAAAGTGGTAAAAATAAGAGGTGCTCCAATTCACCCAGGGTTGGGGCATACATTACCTAAGGTTATGGTAGTACCATAGGATGCTCGTGAGGATAAAACTCCAACCTCTTATTTTTGCCACTTTGCCCTCTTTTGGGTTCCTGCTAAGCATGGGCAAAGTGGTAAAAATAAGAGGTGCTCCTATTCACCCTGGGTTGGGGCATACATACCCCAAGGTCATGGTAGTACCATAGGATGCCCGTGACGATAAAACTCCAACCGCTTATTTTTTCGCCTTTGCCCTCAGTTGGTTTGCTATAAAGCATGGGCAAAGTGGTAAAAATAAGAGGTGCTCCTATTCACCCTGGGTTGGGGCATACATTCCCTAAGGTTATCGTAGAACCATAGGATGCTCGTGAGGATAAAACTCCAACCTCTTATTTTTGCCACTTTGCCCTCTTTTGGTTTCCTGCTAAGCATGGGCAAAGTGGTAAAAATAAGAGGTGCTCCTATTCACCCTGGGTTGGGGCATACATACCCTAAGGTCATGGTAGTACCATAGGATGCCCGTGACGATAAAACTCCAACCTCTTATTTTTTCGCACTTTGCCCTCAGTTTGGTTTGCTATAAAGCATGGGCAAAGTGGTAAAAATAAGAGGTGCTCCTATTCACCCTGGGTTGGGGCATACATTCCCTAAGGTTATGGTAGTACCATAGGATGCTCGTGAGGATAAAACTCCAACCTCTTATTTTTTGCCACTTTGCCCTCTTTTGGTTTCCTGCTAAGCATGGGCAAAGTGGTAAAAATAAGAGGTGCTCCGATTCACCCTGGGTTGGGGCATACATTCCCTAAGGTCATGGTAGTACCATAGGATGCTCGTGAGGATAAAACTCCAACCTCTTATTTTTGCCACTTTGCCCTCTTTTGGTTTCCTGCTAAGCATGGGCAAAGTGGTAAAAAAATAAGAGGTGCTCCGATTCAGCCTGGGTTGGGGCATACATTCCCTAAGGTTATGGTAGTACCATAGGATGCTCGTGAGGATAAAACTCCAACCTCTTATTTTTTTTGCCACTTTGCCCTCTTTTGGGTTCCTGCTAAGCATGGGCAAAGTGGTAAAAATAAGAGGTGCTCCGATTCACCCTGGGTTGGGGCATACATTCCCTAAGGTCATGGTAGTACCATAGGATGCTCGTGAGGATAAAACTCCAACCTCTTATTTTTGCCACTTTGCCCTCTTTTGGTTTTCCTGCTAAGCATAGGCAAAGTGGTAAAAATAAGAGGTGCTCCGATTAGCCCCGGGTTGGGGCATACATTCCCTAAGGTCATGGTAGTACCATAGGATGCCCGTGACCATAAAACTCCAACCTCTTATTTTTTCCACTTTGCCCTCTTTTGGTTTCCTGCTAAGCATGGGCAAAGTGGTAAAAATAAGAGGTGCTCCTATTCACCCTGGGTTGGGGCATACATTCCCTAAGGTTATGGTAGTACCATAGGATGCTCGTGAGGATAAAACTCCAACCTCTTATTTTTGCCACTTTGCCCTCTTTTGGTTTCCTGCTAAGCATGGGCAAAGTGGTAAAAATAAGAGGTGCTCCGATTCACCCTGGGTTGGGGCATACATACCCTAAGGTCATGGTAGTACCATAGGATGCTCGTGAGGATAAAACTCCAACCTCTTATTTTTTTCCACTTTGCCCTCTTTTGGTTTCCTGCTAAAAGCATGGGCAAAGTGGTAAAAATAAGAGGTGCTCCTATTCACCCCCGGTTGGGGCATACATTCCCTAAGGTTATGGTAGTACCATAGGATGCTCGTGAGGATAAAACTCCAACCTCTTATTTTTGCCACTTTGCCCTCTTTTGGTTTCCTGCTAAGCATGGGCAAAGTGGTAAAAATAAGAGGTGCTCCGATTCACCCTGGGTTGGGGCATACATTCCCTAAGGTCATGGTAGTACCATAGGATGCTCGTGAGGATAAAACTCCAACCTCTTATTTTTTTTGCCACTTTGCCCTCTTTTGGTTTCCTGCTAAGCATGGGCAAAGTGGTAAAAATAAGAGGTGCTCCGATTCACCCCGGGGTTGGGGCATACATTCCCTAAGGTTATGGTAGTACCATAGGATGCTCGTGAGGATAAAACTCCAACCTCTTATTTTTGCCCCTTTGCCCTCTTTTGGATTCCCGCAAAGCATGGGCAAAGTGGTAAAAATAAGAGGTGCTCCTATTCACCCTGGGTTGGGGCATACATTCCCTAAGGTTATGGTAGTACCATAGGATGCTCGTGAGGATAAAACTCCAACCTCTTATTTTTGCCACTTTGCCCTCTTTTGGTTTCCTGCTACGCATAGGGAAAGCGGCAAAAATAAGAGGTGGTCCGATTAGCCCCGGGTTGGGGCATACATACCCTAAGGTCATGGTAGTACCATAGGATGCCCGTGACCATAAAACTCCAACCGCTTATTTTTTCCACTTTGCGCTCAGTTGGTTTGCTATAAAGCATGGGCAAAGTGGTAAAAATAAGAGGTGCTCCTATTCACCCTGGGTTGGGGCATACATTCCCTAAGGTTATGGTAGTACCATAGGATGCTCGTGAGGATAAAACTCCAACCTCTTATTTTTGCCACTTTGCCCTCTTTTGGTTTCCTGCTAAGCATGGGCAAAGTGGTAAAAATAAGAGGTGCTCCTATTCACCCTGGGTTGGGGCATACATTCCCTAAGGTTATGGTAGTACCATAGGATGCTCGTGAGGATAAAACTCCAACCTCTTATTTTTGCCACTTTGCCCTCTTTTGGTTTCCTGCCAAGCATGGGCAAAGTGGTAAAAAAAGAGGTGCTCCTATTCACCCTGGGTTGGGGCATACATTCCCTATGGTTATGGTAGTACCATAGGAAGCTCGTGAGGACAAAACTCCAACCTCTTATTTTTGCCCCTTTGCCCTCTTTTGGTTTCCTGCTAAGCATGGGGAAAGCGGTAAAAATAAGAGGTGCTCCGATTAGCCCTGGGTTGAGGCATACATACCCTAAGGTCATGGTAGTACCATAGGATGCTCGTGAGGATAAAACTCCAACCTCTTATTTTTGCCACTTTGCCCTCTTTTGGTTTCCTGCTAAGCATGGGCAAAGTGGTAAAAAATAAGAGGTGCTCCGATTCACCCCGGGTTGAGGCATACATTCCCTAAGGTCATGGTAGTACCATAGGATGCTCGTGAGGATAAAACTCCAACCTCTTATTTTTGCCACTTTGCCCTCTTTTGGTTTCCTGCTAAGCATGGGCAAAGTGGTAAAAATAAGAGGTGCTCCGATTAGCCCCGGGTTGGGGCATACATACCCTAAGGTCATGGTAGTACCATAGGATGCTCGTGAGGATAAAACTCCAACCTCTTATTTTTGCCACTTTGCCCTCTTTTGGTTTCCTGCTAAGCATGGGCAAAGTGGTAAAATTAAGAGGTGCTCCGATTCACCCCGGGTTGGGGCATACATACCCTAAGGTCATGGTAGTACCATAGGATGCTCGTGAGGATAAAACTCCAACCTCTTATTTTTGCCACTTTGCCCTCTTTTGGGTTTCCTGCCAAGCATGGGCAAAGTGGTAAAAATAAGAGGTGCTCCGATTCACCCCGGGATGGGGCATACATTCCCTAAGGTCATGGTAGTACCATAGGATGCTCGTGAGGATAAAACTCCAACCTCTTATTTTTGCCACTTTGCCCTCTTTTGGTTTCCTGCTAAGCATGGGGAAAGTGGTAAAAATAAGAGGTGCTCCGATTAGCCCCGGGTTGAGGCATACATACCCTAAGGTCATGGTAGTACCATAGGATGCCCGTGACGATAAAACTCCAACCTCTTATTTTTACCACTTTGCCCTCTTTTGGTTTCCTGCTAAGCATGGGCAAAGTGGTAAAAATAAGAGGTGCTCCTATTCACCCTGGGTTGGGGCATACATTCCCTAAGGTTATGGTAGTACCATAGGATGCTCGTGAGGATAAAACTCCAACCTCTTATTTTTGCCACTTTGCCCTCTTTTGGTTTCCTGCCAAGCATGGGCAAAGTGGTAAAAATAAGAGGTGCTCCGATTCCCCTGGGTTGGGGCATACATTCCCTAAGGTCATGGTAGTACCATAGGATGCTCGTGAGGATAAAACTCCAACCTCTTATTTTTGCCACTTTTGCCCTCTTTTGGTTTCCTGCTAAGCATGGGCAAAGTGGTAAAAAATAAGAGGTGCTCTGATTCAGCCTGGGTTGGGGCATACATACCCTAAGGTCATGGTAGTACCATAGGATGCTCGTGAGGATAAAACTCCAACCTCTTATTTTTGCCACTTTGCCCTCTTTTGGTTTCCTGCTAAGCATGGGCAAAGTGGTAAAAATAAGAGGTGCTCCGATTCACCCCGGGTTGGGGCATACATTCCCTAAGGTTATGGTAGTACCATAGGATGCTCGTGAGGATAAAACTCCAACCTCTTATTTTTGCCACTTTGCCCTCTTTTGGTTTCCTGCCAAGCATGGGCAAAGTGGTAAAAAAAAGAGGTGCTCCTATTCACCCTGGGTTGGGGCATACATTCCCTAAGGTTATGGTAGTACCATAGGATGCTCGTGAGGATAAAAACTCCAACTCCAACCTCTTTTTTTGCCACTTTGCCCTCTTTGGTTTCCTGCTAAGCATGGGCAAAGTGGTAAAAATAAGAGGTGCTCCGATTCACCCCGGGTTGGGGCATACATTCCCTAAGGTCATGGTAGTACCATAGGATGCTCGTGAGGATAAAACTCCAACCTCTTATTTTTGCCACTTTGCCCTCTTTTGGTTTCCTGCCAAGCATGGGCAAAGTGGTAAAAATAAGAGGTGCTCCGATTCACCCTGGGTTGGGGCATACATTCCCTAAGGTTATGGTAGTACCATAGGATGCCCGTGAGCATAAAACTCCAACCTCTTATTTTTGCCACTTTGCCCTCCTTTGGTTTCCTACTAAGCATGGGCAAAGTGGTAAAAATAAGAGGTGCTCCGATTAGCCCCGGGTTGGGGCATACATACCCTAAGGTCATGGTAGTACCATAGGATGCTCGTGAGGATAAACTCTCCATGGGAACCACTCCAACCCTCTTATTTTTGCAAATTGCCCTCTTTTGGTTTCCCTGATCAAGGCATGGGCAAGGTGGTAAAAAATAAGATGCTGGTGCATAAAACTCCACCTGGGATGGTTTGCCCTCTTTGGCCAACACTCAAGATGGGCTTGAAAGAAGGAGAACCATGGTTGTACCATAGGTCATGGTCAAGCTAGTGGCTCGACATGGATTAAACTCCAGGGCCTCTTATTTTTTGCCACTTTGCCCTCTTTTTGTTTCCTGCAAGCATGGGCAAAGTGGTAAAAAATAAGAGGTTGCTCCTATTCACCCCTGGGTCTGGGCATTTCATACATTCCCTAAGGTTTGGTAGTACCATAGGATGCTCGTGAGGATAAAAACTCCAACCTCTTATTTTTGCCACTTTGCCCTCTTTTGGTTTCCTGCTTTTAAGCAGGGCAAAGTGGTAAAAATAAGAGGTGCTCCGTTAGCCCTGGGTAGGGGCATACATACCCTAAGGTCATGGTAGTTCACCATGGGATGCTTTGAGGATAAAAACTCCAACCTTTATTTTTTTTGCTACTTTGCTACTAAGCATTTTATTAGGTTTAGTTTAATACTCCTGCTTGGGGATCATTTGAAGGCCTAGACAATATTGAATTTATTTGTGGGCAGTTTTCCTCCTCTTGTTTCTTGATTGAACTCTAGAACTTATCAAAGGTTAATAAAACACAACCTTTGTGGCGTTCCTCCTTTGTAATCTGGGTTCTTGAGACGGGTTCCTTCATCGGGTCTAGATTTTAATAAGGTCAGGTAGTACCATAGGGGTGCTCGTGAGGATAAAACTCCAACCTCTTATTTTTGCCACTTTGCCCTCTTTTGGTTTCCTGCAAGCATGGGCAAAGTGGTAAAAATAAGAGGTGCTCCCTATTCACCCCGGGATGGGGCATACATACCCTAAGGTCATGGTAGTACCATAGGATGCTCGTGAGGATAAAAACTCCAACCTCTTATTTTTGCCACTTTGCCCTCTTTTGGTTTCCTGCTAATGTTGTAAGTGGTAAAAATAAGAGGTGGCCTATTCACCCTGGGTTGGGGCATACATTCCCTAAGGTCATGGTAGTACCATAGGATGCTCTCTCGGATAAAAACTCCAACCTCTTATTTTTGCCACTTTGCCCTCTTTTGGTTTCCTGCTACAGGCAAAGACCCCTAAAAATAAGATTTCCCTGTTAATTTCTGGTAATACATCTCTATAGTAATGGCTAAGCGTAGGAACAAATCTCCGCCTCATGAGAGCTTTCAACTCTCCCCATGTCTCTATAGGCCTCTTGCCCTCTTTTGGTTTCCTGCCATGGGCAAAGTGGTCAAAAATAATTGGTGCTCCAATTAGCACCTGGGTTGGAATACATTACCCTAAGGTCATGGTAGTACCATAGGATGCTCGTGAGGATAAAACTCCAACTCTCTTTTTTTTGCCACTTTGCCCTCTTTTGGTTTCCTGCAAAGCATGGGCAAAGTGGTAAAAATAAGAGCTGGTCCGATTACACCCCCGTTGGGGCATACATCAAATAAGGTTCATGGTAGTACCATAGGATGCATCGTCAGATGCTAAACTCCACCTCTAAACCTCTTATTTTTTCCACTTTGCCCTCTTTTGGTTTCCTGCTAAGCATGGGCAAAGTGGTAAAAATAAGAGGTGCTCCAATTCACACCCTGGGTTGGGGCATACATTCCCTAAGGTTATGGTAGTACCATAGGATGCTCGTGAGGATAAAACTCCAACCTCTTATTTTTGCCACTTTGCCCTCTTTTGGTTTCCTGCTAAGCATGGGCAAAGTGGTAAAAATAAGAGGTGCTCCTATTCACCCTGGGTTGGGGCATACATACCCTAAGGTCATGGTAGTACCATAGGATGCCCGTGACGATAAAACTCCAACCTCTTATTTTTTCCACTTTGCCCTCTTTTGGTTTTCTGCTAAGCATGGGCAAAGTGGTAAAAATAAGAGGTGCTCCTATTCACCCTGGGTTGGGGCATACATTCCCTAAGGTTATGGTAGTACCATAGGATGCTCGTGAGGATAAAACTCCAACCTCTTATTTTTGCCACTTTGCCCTCTTTTGGTTTCCTGCTAAGCATGGGCAAAGTGGTAAAAATAAGAGGTGCTCCGATTCACCCTGGGTTGGGGCATACATTCCCTAAGATCATGGTAGTACCATAGGATGCTCGTGAGGATAAAACTCCAACCTCTTATTTTTGCCACTTTGCCCTCTTTTGGTTTCCTGCTAAGCTTGGGCAAAGTGGTAAAAATAGGAGGTGCTCCGATTCAGCCTGGATTGGGGCATACATTCCCTAAGGTTATGGTAGTACCATAGGATGCTCGTGAGGATAAAACTCCAACCTCTTATTTTTGCCACTTTGCCCTCTTTTGGTTTCCTGCTAAGCATGGGCAAAGTGGTAAAAATAAGAGGTGCTCCTATTCACCCTGGGATGGGGCATACATTCCCTAAGGTTATGGTAGTACCATAGGATGCTCGTGAGGATAAAACTCCAACCTCTTATTTTTGCCACTTTGCCCGCTTTTGGTTTCCTGCTACGCATAGGGAAAGCGGTAAAAATAAGAGGTGCTCCGATTAGCCCCGGGTTGAGGCATACATACCCTAAGGTCATGGTAGTACCATAGGATGCCCGTGACCATAAAACTCTAACCGCTTATTTTTTCCACTTTGCCCTCTTTTGGTTTCCGGCTAAGCATGGGCAAAGTGGTAAAAATAAGAGGTGCTCCAATTCACCCAGGGTTGGGCATACATTCCCTAAGGATATGGTAGTACCATAGGATGCTCTTGAGCATAAAACTCCAACCTCTTATTTTTGCCACTTTGCCCTCTTTTGGTTTCCTGCTAAGCATGGGCAAAGTGGTAAAAATAAGAGGTGCTCCTATTCACCCTGGGTTGGGGCATACATACCCCAAGGTCATGGAAGTACCATAGGATGCCCGTGACGATAAAACTCCAACCGCTTATTTTTTCCCCTTTGCCCTCAGTTGGTTTGCTATAAAGCATGGGCAAAGTGGTAAAAATAAGAGGTGCTCCTATTCACCCTGGGTTGGGGCATACATTCCCTAAGGTTATCGTAGAACCATAGGATGCTCGTGAGGATAAAACTCCAACCTCTTATTTTTACCACTTTGCCCTCTTTTGGTTTCCTGCTAAGCATGGGCAAAGTGGTAAAAATAAGAGGTGCTCCGATTCACCCTGGGTTGGGGCATACATTCCCTAAAATCATGGTAGTACCATAGGATGCTCGTGAGGATAAAACTCCAACCTCTTATTTTTGCCACTTTGCCCTCTTTTGGTTTCCTGCTAAGCTTGGGGAAAGTGGTAAAAATAGGAGGTGCTCCGATTCAGCCTGGATTGGGGCATACATTCCCTAAGGTTATGGTAGTGCCGTAGGATTCTCGTGAGGATAAAACTCCAACCTCTTATTTTTGCCACTTTGCCCTCTTTTGGGTTCCTGCTAAGCATGGGCAATGTGGTAAAAATAAGAGGTGCTCCTATTCACCCTGGGATGGGGCATACATTCCCTAAGGTTATGGTAGTACCATAGGATGCTCGTGAGGATAAAACTCCAACCTCTTATTTTTGCCACTTTGCCCTCTTTTGGTTTCCTACTAAGCATGGGGAAAGTGGTAAAAATAAGAGGTGCTCCGATTAGCCCCGGGGGTTGGGGCATACATACCCTAAGGTCATGGTAGTACCATAGGATGCCCGTGACCATAAAAAACTCCAACCTCTTATTTTTACCACTTTGCCCTCTTTTGGTTTCCTGCTAAGCATGGGCAAAGTGGTAAAAATAAGAGGTGCTCCTATTCACCCTGGGTTGGGGCATACATTCCCTAAGGTTATGGTAGTACCATAGGATGCTCGTGAGCATAAAACTCCAACCTCTTATTTTTACCACTTTGCCCTCTTTTGGTTTCCTGCTAACCATGGGCAAAGTGGTAAAAATAAGAGGTGCTCCTATTCACCCTGGGTTGGGGCATACATTCCCTAAGGTTATGGTAGTACCATAGGATGCTCGTGAGGATAAAACTCCAACCTCTTATTTTTGCCAATTTGCCCGCTTTTGGTTTCCTGCCAAGCATGGGCAAAGTGGTAAAAAAAAGAGGTGCTCCTATTCACCCTGGGTTGGGGCATACATTCCCTAAGGTTATGGTAGTACCATAGGAAGCTCGTGAGGATAAAACTCCAACCTCTTATTTTTGCCACTTTGCCCTCTTTTGGTTTCCTGCTAAGCATGGGCAAAGTGGTAAAAATAAGAGGTGCTCCGATTAGCCCCGGGCTGGGGCATACATACCCTAAGGTCATGGTAGTACCATAGGATGCTCGTGAGGACAAAACTCCAACCTCTTATTTTTGCCCCTTTGCCCTCTTTTGGTTTCCTGCTATGCATAGGGAAAGCGGTAAAAATAAGAGGTGCTCCGATTAGCCCTGGGTTGAGGTATACATACCCTAAGGTCATGGTAGTACCATAGGATGCCCGTGACCATAAAACTCTAACCGCTTATTTTTTCCACTTTGCCCTCTTTTGGTTTCCGGCTAAGCATGGGCAAAGTGGTAAAAATAAGAGGTGCTCCAATTCACCCTGGGTTGGGGCATACATTCCCTAAGGTTATGGTAGTACCATAGGATGCTCGTGAGGATAAAACTCCAACCTCTTATTTTTGCCACTTTGCCCTCTTTTGGTTTCCTGCTAAGCATGGGGAAAGTGGTAAAAATAAGAGGTGCTCCGATTAGCCCCGGGTTGAGGCATACATACCCTAAGGTCATGGTAGTACCATAGGATGCCCGTGACCATAAAACTCCGACCGCTTATTTTTTCCACTTTGCCCTCAGTTGGTTTGCTATAAAGCATGGGCAAAGTGGTAAAAATAAGAGGTGCTCCTATTCACCCTGGGTTGGGGCATACATTCCCTAAGGTTATGGTAGTACCATAGGATGCTCGTGAGGATAAAACTCCAACCTCTTATTTTTGCCACTTTGCCCTCTTTTGGTTTCCTGCCAAGCATGGGCAAAGTGGTAAAAATAAGAGGTGCTCCGATTAGCCCCGGGTTGGGGCATACATACCCTAAGGTCATGGTAGTACCATAGGATGCTCGTGAGGATAAAACTCCAACCTCTTATTTTTGCCACTTTGCCCTCTTTTGGTTTCCTGCTAAGCATGGGCAAAGTGGTAAAAAATAAGAGGTGCTCCGATTCAGCCCCGGGTTGGGGCATACATACCCTAAGGTCATGGTAGTACCATAGGATGCTCGTGAGGATAAAACTCCAACCTCTTATTTTTGCCACTTTGCCCTCTTTTGGTTTCCTATAAAGCATGGGCAAAGTGGTAAAAATAAGAGGTGCTCCTATTCACCCTGGGTTGGGGCATACATTCCCTAAGGTTATGGTAGTACCATAGGATGCTCGTGAGGATAAAACTCCAACCTCTTATTTTTGCCACTTTGCCCTCTTTTGGTTTCCTGCTATGCATAGGGAAAGCGGTAAAAATAAGAGGTGCTCCGATTAGCCCCGGGTTGAGGCATACATACCCTAACGTCATGGTAGTACCATAGGAAGCTCGTGAGGACAAAACTCCAACCTCTTATTTTTGCCCCTTTGCCCTCTTTTGGTTTCCTGCTATGCATAGGGAAAGCGGTAAAAATAAGAGGTGCTCCGATTAGCCCCGGGTTGAGGCATACATACCCTAAGGTCATGGTAGTACCATAGGATGCCCGTGACCATAAAACTCTAACCGCTTATTTTTTCCACTTTGCCCTCTTTTGGTTTCCGGCTAAGCATGGGCAAAGTGGTAAAAATAAGAGGTGCTCCAATTCACCCTGGGTTGGGGCATACATTCCCTAAGGTTATGTTAGTACCATAGGATGCTCGTGAGGATAAAACTCCAACCTCTTATTTTTGCCACTTTGCCCTCTTTTGGTTTCCTGCTAAGCATGGGGAAAGTGGTAAAAATAAGAGGTGCTCCGATTAGCCCCGGGTTGAGGCATACATACCCTAAGGTCATGGTAGTACCATAGGATGCTCGTGACCATAAAACTCCGACCGCTTATTTTTTCCACTTTGCCCTCAGTTGGTTTGCTATAAAGCATGGGCAAAGTGGTAAAAATAAGAGGTGCTCCTATTCACCCTGGGTTGGGGCATACATTCCCTAAGGTTATGGTAGTACCATAGGATGCTCGTGAGGATAAAACTCCAACCTCTTATTTTTGCCACTTTGCCCTCTTTTGGTTTCCTGCTAAGCATGGGCAAAGTGGTAAAATTAAGAGGTGCTCCTATTCACCCTGTATTGGGGCATGCATTCCCTAAGGTTATGGTAGTACCATAGAATGCTCGTGAGGATAAAACTCCAACCTCTTATTTTTGCCACTTTGCCCGCTTTTGGTTTCCTGCCAAGCATGGGCAAAGTGGTAAAAAAAAGAGGTGCTCCTATTCACCCTGGGTTGGGGCATACATTCCCTAAGGTTATGGTAGTACCATAGGAAGCTCGTGAGGATAAAACTCCAACCTCTTATTTTTGCCACTTTGCCCTATGTTGCTTTCCTTCTAAGCATAGGCAAAGTGCTAAAAATAAGAAGTGCTCCGATTAGCCCCGGGTTGGGGCATACATACCCTAAGGTCATGTTAGTACAATAGGATGCTCGTGAGCATAAAGCTCCAACCTCATATTTTTGCCACTTTGCCCTATGTTGCTTTCCTTCTAAGCGTGGGCAAAGTGGTAAAAATAAGAAGTGCTCCGATTAGCTCTGGGTTGGGGCATACATACGCTAAGGTCCTGGTAGTACCATAGGATGCCCGCGAACATAAAACTCCGTCCTCATATTTTTGCCACTTTGCCCTCTGTTGGTTTCCTTCTAAGCATCGGCAAAGCGGTAAAAATAAGAGGTGCTCCGATTCACCCTGGGTTGGGGCATACAAACCCTAAGGTCATGGTAGCACCATAGGATGCCCGTGAGCATAAAACTCCAACCTCTTATTTTCGCGACTTTGCCCTCTGTTGCTTTCCTACTAAGCATGGGCAAAGTGGTAAAAATAAGACGTGCTCCGATTAGCCCCGGGTTGGGGCATACATACGCTAAGGTCCTGGTAGTACCAAAGGATGCCCGCCAGCATAAAACTCCAACCACTTATTTTTGCCACTTTGTCCTCTGTTGGTTTCCTACTAAGCATGGGCAAAGCGGTAAAAATAAGAGGTGCTCCGATTCACCCAGGGTTGGGGCATACATACCCTAACGTCATAGTAGTACAATAGGATGCTCTTGAGCATAAAATTCCAACCTCTTATTTTTGCCACTTTGCCCTCTGTTGCTTTCCTTCTAAGTATAGGCAAAGTGGTAAAAATAAGAGGTGCTCCGATTCACCCTGGGTTGGGGAATACATACCCTAAGGATGTGGTTGTACCATAGGATGCCCGCGAGCATGAAAATCCAACCTCTTGTTTTCTTGACTTTGCCCTCTGTTGCTTTCCTTCTAAGCATAGGCAAAGTGGTAAAAATAAGAAGTGTTCCGATTAGCCCCGGGATGGGGCATACATACTCTAATGTTATGGTAGTACAATAGGATGCCCGCGAGCATGAAACTCCAACCTCTTATTTTTGCCACTTTGCCCTCTGTTGGTTTCCTACAAAAGCATGGGCAGAGTGGTAAATATAAGAGGTGCTCCGTTTAGCCCCGGGTTGGGGCATACATACCCTATGGTCATGGTAGTACTATAGGATGCCAGTGAGCATAAAACTCCAACCTCTTATTTTCGCGACTTTGCCCTCTGTTGCTTTCCTACTAAGCATGGGCAAAGTGGTAAAAATAAGAAGTGCTCCGATTAGCCCCGGGTTGGGTCATACATACCCTAAGGTCATGGCAGTACAATAGGATGCTCGTGAGCATAAAACTCTAACCTCTTATTTTCGCGACTTTGCCCTCTGTTGCTTTCCTACTAAGCATGGGCAAAGTGGTAAAAATAAGAAGTTGATGGGAACCAAGGTGGGCCTAGTCTTAAAGATCATTTGTAAATTCTAGATGGGCCAATTACAAGATCAAGGACCAAGAAGATCAAGGAAGCAATGCACGGATTGGTGCAATCCACTTGGGATGAAGCTAGCAAGAGCCCAACACTCAAGATGGGCTTGAAAGAAGGAGAACCAGCTTTGATCCACTTGATTCAAGCTGTGGAAGACGTCATACATATCCTAAGGTCATGGTGGCTTAGAAATAGGGCCTATTGTTATTTGAGACTTCAAATTTGGTTAAATGAATTATTTTATTAGTTTGGAATAAGTGGGCTTGAAGATGTCTGGCCCACACGTCTTATTTTCAATGAACTAGAGTTTTCAAGAAGGCCTTGTATTTTGGCCAAGGGCTTACTTGGAAAGTTACTTTTAGGAATTAGGGTTTTAAGAGGTACTGTAGCGTTACTGTAGCCGTACTGTAGCCGCGGTACTGTAGCGTGACACTGTTCATCAGGGGCATTTTGGGTAAAAGGGGGCTTTATTTTGGCTAGGGTTTTAATTCGGTTTAGTTTAAATACTCCTTGTAGCCTCATTTGAAGAGCTAGACAATATTGAATTTTATTTGTGAGTTGAGTTTTCTCCTCTTGTTCTTGATTGAACTCTTGAACTTATCAAAGGTAAATCACAACTTTTGTGGCGTTCCTCCTTTGTAATCTGGGTTCTTGAGACGGGTTCTTCATCGGGTCTAGATTTTAATATAATCTAGGTTCTTGAAACGGGTTCTCATCGGGTCTAGATTCTCCATCCTTGACTTGATTTTTGGCTTTCTTGGGGTGTTTTCAAATTGATTGTGGGTTCAAGGGAATTCATTCCCGCGGGTTCATATCAGAAGTGCTCCGATTAGCCCCGGGTTGGGGCATACATACCCTAAGGTCATGTTAGTACAATAGGATGCTCGTGAGCATAAAACTCCAACCTCTTATTTTTGCCACTTTGCCCTATGTTGCTTTCCTTCTAAGCATGGGCAAAGTGGTAAAAATAAGAAGTGCTCCGATTAGCCCCGGGTTGGGGCATACATACCCTAAGGTCATGTTAGTACAATAGGATGCTCGTGAGCATTAAACTCCAACCTCTTATTTTGGCCACTTTGCCCTATGTTGCTTTCCTTCTAAGCATGGGCAAAGTGGTAAAAATAAGAAGTGCTCCGATTAGCCCTGGGTTGGGGCATACATACCCTAAGGTCCTGGTAGTACCATAGGATGCCCGCGAGCATAAAACTACAACCTCTTACTTTTGCCACTTTGTCCTCTGTTGGTTTCCTACTAAGCATGGGCAAAGCGGTAAAAATAAGGGGTGCTCCGATTAGCCCCGGGTTGGGGCATACATACCCTAAGGTCCTGGTAGTACCATAGGATGCCCGCGAGCATAAAACTACAACCTCTTACTTTTGCCACTTTGTCCTCTGTTGGTTTCCTACTAAGCATGGGCAAAGTGGTAAAAATAAGAGGTGCTCCGATTCACCCTGGGTTGGGGCATACATACCCTAAGGTCATGGTAGTACAATAGGATGCTCGTGAGCATTAACAATCTTATTTTGGCCACTTTGCCCTATGTTGCTTTCCTTCTAAGCATGGGCAAAGTGGTAAAAATAAGAAGTGCTCCGATTCACCCTGGGTTGGGGCATACATACCCTAACGTCATGGTAGTTCAATAGGATTCTCGTGAGCATAAAATTCCAACCTCTTATTTTTGCCACTATGCCCTCTGTTGGTTTCCTACTAAAGCATGGGCAGAGTGGTAAAAATAAGGGGTGCTCCGATTAGCCCCGAGTTGGGGCATACATACCCTAAGGTCATGGTAGTACCATAGGATGCCCGTGAGCATAAAACTCCAACCTCTAAATTTCGCGAGTTTGCCCTCTGTTGCTTTCCTACTAAGCATGGACAAAGTGGTAAAAATAAGAAGTGCTCCGATTAGCACCGGGTTGGGGCATACATACTCTAAGGTTATGGTAGTACCATAGGATGCTCGTGAGCATAAAACTCCAACCTCTTATTTTTGCAACTTTGCCCTCTTTTGGTTTCCTTCTAAGGAAGGGCAAAGCGGTAAAAATAAGAGGTGCTCCGATTAGCCCCGGTTTGGGGCATACATAACCTAAGGTCATGGTAGTACCATAGGATGCCCGTGAGCATAAAACTCCAACCTCTTATTTTCGCAACATTGCCCTCTGTTCCTTTCCTACTAAGCATGGGCAAAGTGGTAAAAATAAGAAGTGCGCTGATTAGCCCCGGGTTGGGGCATACATACCCTAAGGTCATGTTAGTACAATAGGATGCTCGTGAGCATAAAACTCCAACCTCTTATTTTTGCCAATTTGCCCTACGTTGCTTTCCTTCTAAGCATGGGCAAAGCGGTAAAAATAAGAGGTGCTCCGATTAGCCCCGGTTTAGGGCATACATAACCTAAGGTCATGGTAGTACCATAGGATGCCCGTGAGCATAAAACTCCAACCTCTTATTTTCGCAACTTTGCCCTCTGTTCCTTTCCTACTAAGCATGGGCAAAGTGGGAAAAATAAGAAGTGCGCTGATTAGCCCCGGGTTGGGGCATACATACCCTAAGGTCATGTTAGTACAATAGGATGCTCGTGAGCATAAAACTCCAACCTCTTATTTTTGCCAGTTTGCCCAACGTTGCTTTCCTTCTAAGCATGGGCAAAGCGGTAAAAATAAGAGGTGCTCCGATTAGCCCCGGTTTGGGGCATACATAACCTAAGGTCATGGTAGTACCATAGGATGCCCGTGAGCATAAAACTCCAACCTCTTATTTTCGCAACTTTGCCCTCTGTTCCTTTCCTACTAAGCATGGGCAAAGTGGTAAAAATAAGAAGTGCGCTGATTAGCCCCGGGTTGGGGCATACATACCCTAAGGTCATGTTAGTACAATAGGATGCTCGTGAGCATAAAACTCCAACCTCTTATTTTTGCCAGTTTGCCCTACGTTGCTTTCCTTCTAAGCATGGGCAAAGTGGTAAAAATAAGAAGTGCTCCAATTAGCTCTTGGTTGGGGCAGACATACGCTAAGGTCCTGGTAGTACCATAGGATGCCCGCGAGCATAAAACTCCAACCTCTTATTTTTGCCACTTTGCCCTGAGTTGGTTTCCTTCTAAGCATGGGCATAGTGGTAAAAATAAGTAGTGCTCCGATTAGGCCCGGGTTGCGGCATACATACCCTAAGGTCATGGTAGTACAATAGGATGCTCGTGAGCATAAAACTCCAACCTCTTATTTTTGCAACTTTGCCCTCTTTTGGCTTCCTTCTAAGGAAGGGCAAAGCGGTAAAAATAAGAGGTGCTCCGATTAGCCCTGGTTTTGGGCATACATAACGTAAGGTCATGGTAGTACCATTGGATGCCCGTGAGCATAAAACTCCAACCTCTTATTTTCGCAGCTTTGCCCTCCGTTGCTTTCCTACTAAGCATGGGCAAAGTCGTAAAAATAAGAAGTGTTCCGATTAGCCCCGGGTTGGGGCATACATACCCTAAGGTCATGGTAGCACCATAGGATGCCCGTGAGCATAAAACTCCAACCTCTTATTTTTGCCACTTTGCTCTATGTTGCTTTCCTTCTAAGCATGGGCAAAGTGGTAAAAATAAGAAGTGCTCCGATTAGCTCTGGGTTGGGGCATACATACGTTAAGGTCCTGGTAGTACCATAGGATGCCCGCGAGCATAAAACTCCAACCTCTTATTTTTGCCACTTTGCCCTCTGTCGGTTTCCTTCTAAGCATCGGCAAAGCGGTAAAAATAAAAGGTGCTCCGATTCACCCTAGGTTGGGGCATACAAACCCTAACGTCATGGTAGTTCCATAGGATGCTCCTGAGCATGAAACTCCAACCTCTTTTTTTGCCACTTTGCCCTCTGTTGGTTTCCTACTAAAGCATGGGCAGAGTGGTAAAAATAAGTGGTGCTCCGATTAGCCCCGGATTGGGCCATACATACCCTAAGGTCATGGTAGTACCATAGGATGCCCATGAGCATAAAACTCCATCCTCTTATTTTCGCGACTTTGCCCTCTGTTGCTTTCCTACTAAGCTTGGGAAAAGTGGTAAAAATAAGAAGTGCTCCGATTAGTCCCGGGTTGGGGCATACATACCCTAAGGTCATGGTAGTACAATAGGATGCTCGTGAGCATAAAACTCCAACCTTTTATTTTTGCCACTTTGCCCTCTGTTGCTTTCCTTCTAAGCATAGGCAAAGTGGTAAAAATAAGAAGTGCTCCGATTAGCCCCAGGTTGGGGCATACATACGCTAAGGTCCTGGTAGTACCATAGGATGCCCGCGAGCATAAAACTCCAAGCTCTTATTTTTGCCACTTTGCCCACTGTTGGTTTCCTACTAAACATGGGCAAAGCGGCAAAAATTAGAGGTGCTCCGATTCACCCTGGGTTGGGGCATGCATACCCTAAGGATATGGTAGTACCATAGGATGCTCGTGAGGATAAAACTCCAACCTCTTATTTTTGCCACTTTGCCCTCTGTTGGTTTCCTTCTAAGCATCGGCAAAGCGGTAAAAATAAGAGGTGCTCCGATTCACCCTGGGTTGGGGCATACAAACCCTAAGGTCATGGTAGCACCATAGGATGCCCGTGAGCATAAAACTCCAACCTCTTATTTTCGCGACTTTGCCCTCTGTTGCTTTCCTACTAAGCATGGGCAAAGTGGTAAAAATAAGAAGTGCTCCGATTAGCCCCGGGTTGGGGCATACATACCCGAAGATCATGGTAGTACCATAGGATGCTCGTGAGCATAAAACTCCAACCTCTTATTTTTGCCACTTTGCCCACTGTTGGTTTCCAACTAAGCGTGGGCAAAGCGGTAAAAATAAGAGGTGCTCCGATTAGCCCCGGGTTGGGGCATACATACGCTAAGGTCATGGTAGTACCATAGGATGCCCATGAGCATAAAACTCCATCCTCTTATTTTTGCGACTTTGCCCTCTGTTGCTTTCCTACTAAGCATGGGCAAAGTGGTAAAAATAAGAAGTGCTCCGATTAGCCCCGGGTTGGGGCATAAATACCCTAAGGTCAAGCTTGTACAATAGGATGCTCGTGAGCATAAAACTCCAACCTCTTATTTTTGCCACTTTGCCCTCTGTTGCTTTCGTTCAAAGCATAGGCAAAGTGGTAAAAATAAGAAGTGCTCCGATTAGCCCCGGGTTGGGGCATACATATGCTAAGGTCCTGGTAGTACCATAGGATGCCCGCGAGCATAAAACTCCAAGCTGTTATTTTTGCCACTTTGCCCACTGTTGGTTTCCAACTAAGCATGGGCAAAGCGGTAAAAATAAGAGGTGCTCCGATTCACCATGGGTTGGGGCATACATACCCTAAGGATATGGTAGTACCATAGGATGCCCGCGAGCATGAAACTCCAACCTCTTATTTTTGCCACTTTGCCCTCTGTTGGTTTCCCACTAAAACATGGGCAGAGTGGTAAAAATAAGAGGTGCTCCGATTAGCCCCGGGTTGGGGCATACATACGCTAAGGTCATGGTAGTACCATAGGATGCCCATGAGCATAAAACTCCATCCTCTTATTTTCGCGACTTTGCCCACTGTTGGTTTCCTACTAAGCATGGGCAAAGCGGTAAAAATAAGAGGGGCTCCGATTCACCCTGGGTTGGGGCATACATACCCTAAGGTTATGGTAGTACCAAAGGATGCTCGCGAGCATAAAACTCGAACCTCTTATTTTTGCCACTTTGCCCTCTGTTGGTTTCCTACTAGGCATGGGCAAAGCGGTAAAAATAAGAGGGGCTCCGATTCACCCTGGGTTGGGGCATACATACCCTAAGGTCATGGTAGTACCATAGGATGCTTGCGAGCATGAAACTCCAACCTCTTATTTTTGCTACTTTGCCCTCTGTTGGTTTCCTTCTAAGCATGGGCGAAGTGGTAAAAATAAGAAGTGCTCCGATTAGCCTCGGATTGGGGCATACATACGCTAAGGTCATGGTAGTACCATAGGATGCCCGCGAGCATAAAACTCCAACCTCTTATTTTTTTCACTTTGCCCTCTGTTGGTTTTCTACTAGGCATGGGCAAAGCGGTAAAAATAAGAGGTGCCCCGATTCACCCTGGGTTGGGGCATACATACCCTAAGGTTATGGTAGTACCTATGGATGCTCGCGAGCATGAGACTCCAACCTCTTATTTTTGCCACTTTGCCCTCTGTTGGTTTCCTAGCAGGCATTGGCAAAGCGGTAAAAATAAGAGGTGCTCCGATTCACCCTGGGTTGGGGCATACATACCCTAAGGTCATGGTAGTACTATAGGATGCTCGCGAGCATAAAACTCGAACCTCTTATTATTGCCACTTTGCCCTCTGTTGGTTTCCTTCTAAGCATGGGCAAAGCGGTAAAAATAAGAGGTGCTCCGATTCACCCTGGGTTGGGGCATACATACCCTAAGGTCATGGTAGTACCATAGGATGCCCGAGAGCATGAAACTCCAACCTCTTATTTTTGCCACTTTGCCCTCTGTTGGTTTCCTTCTAAGAATGGGCAAAGTGGTAAAAATAAGAAGTGCTTCGATTCGCCCCGGGTTGGGGCATACATTCTCTAAGGTTATGGTAGTACAATAGGATGCCCGCGAGCATAAAACTCGAACCTCTTATTTTTGCCACTTTCCCCTCTGTTGGTTTCCTTCTAAGCATGGGCAAAGTCGCAAAAATAAGAAGTGATCCGATTAGTCCCGGGTTGGGGCATACATTCCCTAAGGTTATGGTAGTACCATAGGATTCCCGCGAGCATAAAACTCCAACCTCTTATTTTTGCAACTTTGCCCTCTGTTGGTTTCCTACAAGGCATGGGCAAAGCGGTAAAAATAATAGGGGCTCCGATTCACCCTGGGTTGGGGCATACATATCCTAAGGTCATGGTAGTACCATAGGATGCTTGCGAGCATGAAACTTTAACCTCTTATTTTTGCTACTTTGCCCTCTGCTGGTTTCCTTCTAAGCATGGACAAAGTGGTAAAAATAAGAAGTCCTCCGATTAGCCCCGGGTTGGGGCATACATACTCTAAGGTTATGGTAGTACAATAGGATGCCCGCGAGCATAAAACTCGAACCTCTTATTTTTGCCGCTTTGCCCTCTGTTGGTTTACTTCTAAGAATGGGCAAAGTGGTAAAAATAAGAAGTGCTCCGATTAGCCCCGGGTTGGGGCATACATACGCTAAGGTCATGGTAGTACCATAGGTTGCCCGCGAGCATAAAACTCCAACCTCTTATTTTTGCCACATTGCCCTCTGTTGGTTTCCTACTAGGCATGGGCAAAGCGGTAAAAATAATAGGGGCTCCGATTCACCCTGGGTTGGGGCATACATACCCTAAGGTCATGGTAGTACCATAAGATGCTTGCGAGCATGAAACTCCAACCTCTTATTTTTGCTACATTGCCCTCTGCTGGTTTCCTTCTAAGCATGGACAATGTGGTAAAAAAAAGAAGTCCTCAGATTAGCCCCGGGTTGGGGCATACATACTCTAAGGTTATGGTAGTGCAATAGGATGCCCGCGAGCATAAAACTCGAACCTCTTATTTTTGCCACTTTGCCCTCTGTTGGTTTCCTTCTAAGCATGGGCAAAGTGGTAAAAATAAGAAGTGCTCCGATTAGCCCCGGGTTGGGGCATACATACGCTAAGGTCATGGTAGTACCATAGGATGCCCGCGAGCATAAAACTCCAACCTCTTATTTTTTTCACTTTGCCCTCTGTTGGTTTCCTACTAGGCATGGGCAAAGCGGTAAAAATAAGAGGTGCCCCGATTCACCCTGGGTTGGGGCATACATACCCTATGGTTATGGTAGTACCATTGGATGCTCGCGAGCATGAAACTCCAACCTCTTATTTTTGCCACTTTGCCCTCTGTTGGTTTCCTACCAGGCATGGGCAAAGCGGTAAAAATAAGAGGTGCTCCGATTCACCCTGGGTTGGGGCATACATACCCTAAGGTCATGGTAGTACCAGAGGATGCTCGCGAGCATAAAACTCGAACCTCTTATTTTTGCCACTTTGCCCTCTGTTGGTTTCCTTCTAAGCATGGGCAAAGCGGTAAAAATAAGAGGTGCTCCGATTCACCCTGGGTTGGGGCATACATACCCTAAGGTCATGGTAGTACCAAAGGATTCCCGCGAGCATAAAACTCCAACCTCTTATTTTTGCCACTTTGCCCACTTTTGGTTTCCTACTAGGCATGGGCAAAGCGGTAAAAATAATAGGGGCTCCGATTCACCCTGGGTTGGGGCATACATACCCTAAGGTCATGGTAGTACCATAGGATGCCCGCGAGCATGAAACTCCAACCTCTTATTTTTGCTACTTTGCCCTCTGCTGGTTTCCTTCTAGGCATGGGCAAAGCGGTAAAAATAAGAGGTGCTCCGATTCACCCCGGGTTGGGGCATACATACCCTAAGGTCATGGTAGTACCATAGGATGCTAGCGAGCATAAAACTCGAACCTCTTATTTTTGCCACTTTGCCCTCTGTTGGTTTCCTTCTAAGCCTGGGCAAAGCGGTATAAATAAGAGGTGCTCCGATTCACCCTGGGTTGGGGAATACATACCCTAAGGTCATGGTAGTACCATAGGATGCCCGAGAGCATGAAACTCCAACCTCTTATTTTTGCCACTTTGCCCTCTGTTGGCTTCCTTCTAAGAATGGGGAAAGTGGTAAAAATAAGAAGTGCTCCGATTAGTCCTGGGTTAGGGCATACATTCCCTAAGGTTATGGTAGTACCATAGGATTCCCGCGAGCATAAAACTCCAACCTCTTATTTTTGCCACTTTGCCCCCTGCTGGTTTCCTACAAGGCGTGGGCAAAGCGGTAAAAATAATAGGGGCTCCGATTCACCCTAGGTTGGGGCATACATACCCTAAGGTCATGGTAGTACCATAGGATGCTTGCGAGCATGAAACTCCAACCTCTTATTTTTGCTACTTTGCCCTCTGCTGGTTTCCTTCTAAGCATGGACAATGTGGTAAAAAAAAGAAGTCCTCAGATTAGCCCCGGGTAGGGGCATACATACTCTAAGGTTATGGTAGTACAATAGGATGCCCGCGAGCATAAAACTCGAACCTCTTATTTTTGCAACTTTGCCCTCTGTTGGTTTCCATCTAAGCATGGGCAAAGTGATAAAAATAAGAAGTGCTCTGATTTGCCCCGGGTTGGGGCATACGTACGCTAAGGTCATGGTAGTACCATAGGATGCCCGCGAGCATAAAAGTCCAACCTCTTATTTTTTTCACTTTGCCCTCTATTGGTTTCCTACTAGGCTTGGGCAAAGCGGTAGAAGTAAGAGGTGCCCCGATTCAACCTGGGTTGGGGCATACATACCCTAAGGTTATGGTAGTACCATTGGATGCTCGCGACCATGAAACTCCAACCTCTTATTTTTGCCACTTTGCCCTCTGTTGGTTTCCTACTAGGCATGGCAAAGCCGTAAAAATAAGAGGTGCTCCGATTCACCCTGGGTTGGGGCATACATACCCTAAGGTCATGGTAGTACCAAAGGATGCCCGAGAGCATGAAACTCCAACCTCTTATTTTTGCCACTTTGCCCTCTGTTGGCTTCCTTCTGAGAATGGGGAAAGTGGTAAAAATAAGAAGTGCTCCGATTAGTCCCGGGTTGGGGCATACATTCCCTAAGGTTATGGTAGTACCATAGGATTCCCGCGAGCATAAAACTCCAACCTCTTATTTTTGCCACTTTGCCCCCTGCTGGTTTCCTACAAGGCGTGGGCAAAGCGGTAAAAATAATAGGTGCTCCGATTCACCCTGGGTTGGGGCATACATACCCTAAGGTCATGGTAGTACCATAGGATGCTTGCGAGCATGAAACTCCAACCTCTTATTTTTGCTACTTTGCCCTCTGCTGGTTTCCTTCTAAGCATGGACAATGTGGTAAAAAAAAGAAGTCCTCAGATTAGCCCCGGGTAGGGGCATACATACTCTAAGGTAATGGTAGTACAATAGGATGCCCGCGAGCAAAAAACTCGAACCTCTTATTTTTGCAACTTTGCCCTCTGTTGGTTTCCATCTAAGCATGGGCAAAGTGGTAAAAATAAGAAGTGCTCTGATTAGCCCCGGGTTGGGGCATACGTACGCTAAGGTCATGGTAGTACCATAGGATGCCCGCGAGCATAAAAGTCCAACCTCTTATTTTTTTCACTTTGCCCTCTATTGGTTTCCTACTAGGCTTGGGCAAAGCGGTAGAAGTAAGAGGTGCCCCGATTCAACCTGGGTTGGGGCATACATACCCTAAGGTTATGGTAGTACCATTGGATGCTCGCGACCATGAAACTCCAACCTCTTATTTTTGCCACTTTGCCCTCTGTTGGTTTCCTACTAGGCATGGCAAAGCCGTAAAAATAAGAGGTGCTCTAATTCACCCTGGGTTGGGGCATACATACCCTAAGGTCATGGTAGTACCATAGGATGCTCGCGAGCATGAAACTCCAAACACTTATTTTTGCTACTTTGCCCTCTGCTGGTTTCCTTCTAAGCATGGACAAAGTGGTAAAAATAAGAAGTCCTCCGATTAGCCCAGGGTTGGGGAATACATACTCAAAGGTTATGGTAGTACAATAGGATGCCCGCGAGCATAAAACTCGAACCTCTTATTTTTGCAACTTTGCCCTCTGTTGGTTTCCATCTAAGCATGGGCAAAGTGGTAAAAATAAGAAGTGCTCTGATTAGCCCCGGGTTGGGGCATACGTACGCTAAGGTCATGGTAGTACCATAGGATGTCCGCGAGCATAAAACTCCAACCTCTTATTTTTTTCACTTTGCCCTCAATTGGTTTCCTACTAGGCATGGGCAAAGCGGTAGAAATAAGAGGTGCCCCGATTCACCCTGGGTTGGGGCATACATACCCTAAGGTTATGGTAGTACCATTGGATGCTCGCGACCATGAAACTCCAACCTCTTATTTTTGCCACTTTGCCCTCTGTTGCTTTCCTACTAGGCATGCAAAGCCGTAAAAATAAGAGGTGCTCTGATTCACCCTGGGTTGGGGCATACACACCCTAAGGTCATGGTAGTACCATAGGATGCTCGCGAGCATAAAACTCGAATCTCTTATTTTTGCCACTTTGCCCTCTGTTGGTTTCCTTCTAAGCATGGGCAATGCGGTAAAAATAAGAGGTGCTCCGATTCACCCTGGGTTGGGGCATACAAACCCTAAGGTCATGGTAGTATTATAGGATGCTCGAGAGCATGAAACTCCAACCTCTTATTTTTGCCACTTTGCCCTCTGTTGGTTTCCTACTAGTCATGGGCAAAGCGGTAAAAATAAGAGGCGCCCCGATTCACCCTGGGTTGGGGCATACATACCCTATGGTTATGGTAGTACCAAAGGATGCTCGCGAGCATAAAACTCCAACCTCTTATTTTTGCCACTTTGCCCTCTGTTGGTTTCCTACTAGGCATGGGCAAAGCGGTAAAAATAATAGGGGCTCCGATTCACCCTGGGTTGGGGCATACATACCCTAAGGTCATGATAGTACCATAGGATGCTTGCGAGCATGAAACTCCAACCTCTTATTTTTGCTACTTTGCCCTCTCCTGGTTTCCTTCTAAGCATGGACAAAGTGGTAAAAATAACAAGTCCTCAGATTAGCCCCGGGTTGGGGCATACATACTCTAAGGTTATGGTAGTACCATAGGATTCCCGCGAGCATAAAACTCCAACCTCTTCTTTTTGCCACTTTGCCCTCTGTTGGTTTCCTACTAGGCATGGGCAAAGCGGTAAAAATGAGAGGGGCTCCGATTCACCCTGGGTTGGGGCGTACATACCCTAAGGTCATGGTAGTACCATAGGATGCTTGCGAGCATGAAACTCCAACCTCTTATTTTTGCTACTTTGCCCTCTGTTGGTTTCCTTCTAAGCATGGGCAAAGTGGTAAAAATAAGAAGTGCTCCGACTTGCCCCGGGTTGGGGCATACATACGCTAAGGTCATGGTAGTACCATAGGATGCCCGCGAGCATAAAACTCCAACCTCTTATTTTTGCCACTTTGCCCTCTGTTGGTTTCCTACTAGGCATGGGCAAAGCGGTAAAAATAAGAGGTGCCCCGATTCACCCTGGGTTGGGGCATACATACCCTAAGGTTATGGTAGTACCATTGGATGCTCGCGAGCATGAGACTCCAACCTCTTATTTTTGCCACTTTGCCCTCTGTTGGTTTCCTACTAGGCATGGGCAAAGCGGTAAAAATAAGAGGTGCTCCGATTCACCCTGGGTTGGGGCATACATACCCTAAGGTCATGGTAGTACCATAGGATGCTCGCGAGCATAAAACTCGAACCTCTTATTTTTGCCACTTTGCCCTCTGTTGGTTTCCTTCTAAGCATGGGCAAAGCGTTAAAAATAAGAGGTACTCCGATTCACCCTGGGTTGGGGCATACATACCCTAAGGTCATGGTAGTACCATAGGATGCCCGAGAGCATGAAACTCCAACCTCTTATTTTTGCCACTTTGCCCTCTGTTGGTTTCCTACTAGGCATGGGCAAAGCGGTAAAAATAAGAGGCGTTCCGATTCACCCTGGGTTGGGGCATACATACCCTAAGGTTATGGTAGTACCATAGGATGCTCGCGAGCATGAATCTCCAACCTCTTATTTTTGCCACTTTGCCCTCTGCTGGTATCCTTCTAAGCATGGGCAAAGTGGTAAAAATAAGAAGTGCTCCGATTAGGGTTGCTGAAAATCATTGTTCTAGGGTTTGTGTTGGCTGAAATCTCTTGTTCTAGGGGCTGCCGTATATCACTTGCCCAAGGGTTTCTGAGTTATTGTTAGGGTTTTCTCAACTGCTTATTCTTGTTTGTGATCAAATCAGTTGGTGAAAGGAAAAGAAAAGAAAAGAAAAGAAAAGAAAAGAAAGGAAAGGAAAGGAAAAAAAGAAAGAAAAAAAAAAGAAAAAAGAAAAGAAAGAAAAGAAAAGAAAAGAAAAGAAAATTTGAAAAAAAAAAAAAAAAAAAAAAAAAGGACGAAGAAGAAGAAGAAGGAGAAGAAGATAAGGAGAGGTAGCATATTTAAAGGTTGCTACATAGTTACAACAAAGATAAAGAAAAAAACATTTGTTGATTGAGTTTTATCGTCAAAGGGGCTGAATACATATTTGTACTTGGTATCTTGTTCTATAATTACTCCTTCCCTCATATAAATTCCTTGAGTCCCGTGTCGTTTTATTTCTTCCTTGTTTCTTGGATCTATATTACTGGTTGGAATAATACAAGGATGTATTGTCTTGATTTAGTTCAACTAGTTCTTAAAGAACTTGAGCGGGAAAACTATCGAGGTAAAAGGCAAGAGAGTGTGAGACTATTATCGGGGAAAAGCCAATTAGGAGTGAAACACGAGTGGAATGCCATTATTCGAGCGTAAACACGTAAGGGAGTGTGTGAGGTTTTTCCACTAACATTCATTTGTGCAGCACTTTACAATGTCTCATCGGAGTGGCTCTTCACCAAAGGGGATGGTTGATAACTCATCATTTGTGTTGCAATCCATGCAACAACAGTTTGAGCGGTTGAACTTGGTGTTAGGTGAAGTGAGGGATAGGATGGATCATCAAGAAGTGGTAATTAGAAATTTACAAGGCAGGAGAGATAGGAGGAGGAGTGAACCTTGTATTGAACATAACTGTAAGAATGAAGAGTATGGTGAGTCTCTTGTTGCCAGGCATGCTCTCAATATACAAATTAAGATGGATGATACAGAGAAGCAGAGCGAGAACATTTTTCATACTAGATGCCATATCAACAACAAGGTATGTAGTATGATCATTGATTTGCGGAGTTGTATTAATTTGGCTAGCACTACTTTAGTTGAGAAATTGAATTTGCCTACCTTAAAACACCCTAGACCATACATGTTGCAGTGGTCGAGTGATTGTGGAGAGGTTAGGGTCAATAAGCAAGTGCTGGTTACTTTTTCAATTGGAAAATACCAGGATATGGTCCTTTGTGATGTAGTGCCTATGCATGCTGGTCATATTTTGTTGGGGAAGCCATGGGAGTATGATAGGAAGGTGATCCATGATGGGTTAAGGAACATGTACAGTTTTGAAAAGGATGGAAAAACAATCAAACTTGCTCCTTTAACTCCAACACAAGTCCATGGGGACCATTTGAAACTGAAAAGTGAGGTTACTCAAAAAAGAAAGAGTGAAAATGAGTGTGATCAAAAAAGAAAAAGTGAAAAGGAGATTGAGCTAAAAAGCAAGAGTGAAAGTGAGATTGAGAAAAAAAGAAATGGTGAGGCCGAAAACGAGAGAGAGAGTAAAATGAGAGAGATAAAAGATGAGGGTGAGGTTGAAACCTCAAGAGAAAGAGAGAATGAGTTGAAAAACAGTTGTCAGGTCAAGAGTTCAAAAAGAGATGAAGGAAAGGAGAGTGACAGAAAAAAAGAGTGAAAAGCAAAAAGAGAGTGAAAAAGAAAAGAATTGTGGAAAGAAAAGAGAGAGTGAAGAAAGTGAGAGAAAAACAAAAAGAAATGTGAGTTTTTATGCTAAGGCGAGTCTTAATACTAACGAACTTGACGTGTCTTTGCCTAGTGTTATTGTCTTTTTGTTGCAGGGATATGAGGTCTTGTTTCCTAGAGGTGTGTTTAGTGGATTGCCACATATTAGGGAGATAGAGTAGTACTACATTGATTTTGTGCCAGGTGTGACAATTCCTAACCGACCTTCCTTTGAAGAGAACATGAGTCTTTTTCACACTTGAAGGGACAAGGTAAGTCGTTGACTATAATGCATGCTAAGCGAGAGGATTGTGTTGAGACTTTTTCTCATATATTCAAATACACACAAGGTATGGAAAATTTTGTGGTTGATGCTTTAGCAAGAAGGTACGTCCTTATCTTCATTTTAGATGCAAAATTGTTGAGACTTGAATATAATAAGGAATTGCACGCTAATGATGATGACTTTGCTAGTGTGTATGGAACATGTGAAAAAGCATCGTTTGGTAAGTTCTATAAATTAGATTGGTACTTGTTTAGAGAGAATAGATTTTGTGTGCCAACTAGTTTTATGCTTAAGTTGCTTGTGTGTGATAGACATGGTGGTTTGTTGGGTAACTTTGGTGTAAGGAAGACTTTCAATATGTTGCATGAACGTTTGTGAGAGTATCATTTTCCATTCACTTATGTATTGCATGAACGTTTGTGGAAGTATCATTTGTCATTCATTAACGTGTTGCATGAACATTTGTGGAAGTATTATTTGCCATTCATTGAGTTTGCATATAATTGGAGTGGTGTAAGAAAAACTTCAGGTGTGTTTCATGAACGTTTGTGGGAGTATCATTTGCCATTCATTGAATTGCTACATGGACATTTGCGGGAGTATCATTTGCCCTTATTAGAGTGTGCATATAAAACCTTGCATACTACTATTTCTTATTCTCCTTTTGAGGTTGTTTATGGTTTTAATCCACTTACTCCTTTACCTTTGATGGCTTTGCTTGTTGATGATATGAGTAGCTTGGATGAACATTTTCAATTTCTTGAGAAAATTCATGAAAATACACATGAAGTGGATCTTTCAAGTAAGTATCAAGTTTTTGCTATTTTCAACGTTACGAACATTTTTCCTTTTGATCCAGGTGGAGATTCGAGGTCGAATCCTTTTGAAGAGAGGGGGAATGATGGGAACCAAGGTGGGCCTAGTCTTAAAAATCATTTGTAAATTCTAGATGAGTCAATTACAAGATCAAGGAACAAGAAGATCAAGGAAGCAATGCACGGATTGGTGCAATCCACTTGGGATGAAGCTAGCAAGAGCCCAACACTCAAGATGGGCTTGAAAGAAGGAGAACCAGCTTTGATCCACTTGATTCAAGCTGTGGAAGACATGGCTTAGAGATAGGGCCTATTGTTATTTGAGACTTCAAATTTGGTTAAATGATTTATTTTATTAGTTTAGAATAAGTGGGCTTGAAGATGTCTGGCCCACACGTCTTATTTTCAATGAACTAGAGTTTTCAAGAAGGCCTTGTATTTTGGCCAAGGGCTTACTTGGAAAGTTACTTTTAGGAATTAGGGTTTTAAGAGGTACTGTATCGTTACTGTAGCCGTACTGTAGCCGCGGTACTGTAGCGTGTCACTGTTCATCAGGGGCATTTTGGGTAAAAGGGGGCTTTATTTTGGCTAGGGTTTTAATTAGGTTTAGTTTAAATACTCCTTGTAGCCTCATTTGAAGATCAGACAATATTGAATTTTATTTGTGAGTTGAGTTTTCTCCTCTTGTTCTTAATTGAACTCTTGAACTTATCAAAGGTAAATCACAACCTTTGTGGCGTTCCTCCTTTGTAATCTGGGTTCATGAGACGGGTTCTTCAACGGGTCTAGATTTTAATATAATCTAGGTTCTTGAAACGGGTTCTCATCGGGTCTAGATTCTCCATCCTTGACTTGATTTTTGGCTTTCTTGGGGAGTTTTCAAATTGATTGTGGGTTCAAGGGAATTCATTCCCACGGGTTCATATCAAAAAAACTCCAACCTCTTATTTTTGCCACTTTGCCCTCTGTTGGTTTCCTATTAAGCCTGGGCAAAGTGGTAAAAATAAGAGGTGCTCCGATTCACCCGGGGTTGGGGAATACATACCCTAAGGTCATGGTAGTACCATAGGATGCCCTCGACCAAAAAACTCCAACCTCTTATTTTTGCCTCTTTGCCCACCGTTGGTTTCCTACTAAGCATGGGCAAAGTGGTAAAAATAAGAGGTACTCCGATTCACCCTGGTTTGGGGCATACATACCCTAAGGTCATGGTAGTACCATAGGATGCTCGTGAGCCTAAAACTCCAACCTCTTATTTTTTCCACTTTGCCTACTGTTGGTTTCCTACTAAGCATGGACAAAGCGGTAAAAATAAGAGGTGCTACGACTAGCCCCGGGTTGGGGCATATATACCCTAAGGTCATGGTAGTACCATAGGATGCCCACGAGCATAAAACTCCAACCTCTTATTTTTGCCGCTTTGCCCTCTTTTGGTTTCCTTCTAAGCAAGGGCAAAGCGGTAAAAATAAGAGGTGCCCCGACTCTCCCTGGGTTGGGGCATACATAGCCTGAGGTCAGGGTAGTACCATAGGATGCCCACGAGCATAAAACTCCAACCTCTTATTTTTGCCGCTTTGCCCTCTTTTGGTTTCCATCTAAGCAAGGGCAAAGCGGTAAAAATAAGAGGTGCCCCGACTCTCCCTGGGTTGGGGCATACATATCCTGAGGTCATGGTAGTACCATAGGATGCCCACGAGCATAAAAGTCCAACCTATTATTTTTGCCACTTTGCCCTCTGTTGGTTTCCTACTAAGCATGGGCAAAATGGTAAAAATAAGAGGTGCTACGACTAGCCCCGGGTTGGGGCATATATACCCTAAGGTCATGGTAGTACCATAGGATGCCCACGAGCATAAAACTCCAACCTCTTATATTTGCAACTTTGCCCTCTTTTGGTTTCCTTCTAAGCAAGGGCAATGCGGTAAAAATAAGAGGTGCCCCGACTCACCCTGGGTTGGGGCATACATAGCCTGAGGTCAGGGTAGTACCATAGGATGCCCACGAGCATAAAACTCCAACCTCTTATTTTTGCCGCTTTGCCCTCTTTTGGTTTCCTTCTAAGCAAGGGCAAAACGGTAAAAATAAGAGGTGCCCCGATTCACCATGGGTTGGGGCATACATACCCTAAGGTTATGGTAGTACCATAGGATGCTCGCGAGCATGAAACTCCAACCTCTTATTTTTGCCACTTTGCCCTCTGTTGGTTTCCTACTAGGCATGGGCAAAGCGGTAAATATAAGAGGTGCTCCAATTCACCCTGGTTGGGGCATACATACCCCAGGGTTATGATAGCACCATAGGACGCCCGCGACCATAAAACTCCAACCTCTTATTTTTGCCACTTTGCCGTTTGTTGGTTTCCTTCTTAGGATGGGCAAAGAGGTAAAAATTAGAGGTGCTCCGATTAGCCCCGGGTTGGGGCATACATACTCTAAAGTCTTGGTAGTACCATAGGATGCTCGTGAGCATAAAACTCCAACCTCTTATTTTTGCCACTTTGCCCTCTGTTGGTTTCCTACTAGGCATGCGCAAAGCGGTAAAAATAAGAGGTGCTCCGATTCACCCTGGGTTGGGGCATACATTCCCTAAGGTCATGGTAGTACCATAGGATGCTCGTGAGCAAAAAACGCCAACCTCTTGTTTTTGCCACTTTGCCCTCTTTTGGTTTCCTGCTAAGCATGGGCAAAGTGGTAAAAATAAGAGGTGCTCCGATTAGCCCCGGGTTGGGGCATACATACCCTAAGGTCATGGCAGTACCATAGGATGCCCGCGACCATAAAACTCTAACCTATTATTTTTGCCACTTTGCCCACTGTTGGTTTCCTACAAAGCATGGGCAAAGTGGTAAAAATAAGAGGTGCTCCGATTCTCCATTGGTTGGGGCATACATACCCTAAGGTCATGGTAGTACCATAGGATGCTCGTGAGCATAAAACTCCAACCTCTTATTTTTGCCACTTTGCCCTCCTTTGGTTTCCTTCTAAGCGAGGGCAGAGCGGTAAAAATAAGAGGTGCTCCGATTCTCCCCGGGTTGGGGCATACATACCCTGAGGTCTTGGTAGTACTATAGGATGCCCATGAGCATAAAACTTAAACCTCTTATTTTTGCCACTTTGCCCTCTGTTGGTTTCCTACTAAGCATGGGCAAAATGGTAAAAATAGGAAACGCTCCGATTAGGCCCGGGTTGGGGCATACATACCCTAAGGTCATGGTAGTACCATAGGATGCCCACGAGCATGAAACTCCAACCTCTTATTTTTGCAACTTTTCCCACTGTTGGTTTCCTACTAAGCATGGGCAAAGTGGTAAAAATAAGAGGTGCTACGATTAGCCCCGGGTTGGGGCATACATACCCTGAGGTCATGGTAGTACCATAGGATGCCCACGAGCATAAAACTCCAACCTCTTATTTTTGCCACTTTGCCCTCTTTTGGTTTCCTTCTAAGCATGGGAAAAGCGGTAAAAATAAGAGCTATCCCGACTCTCCCCGGCTTGGGGCATACATACCCTGAGGTCATGGTAGTACCATAGGATGCCCACGAGCATAAAAACTCCAACCTCTTATTTTTGCCACTTTGCCCCTACTAAGCTTTGAAGTGCTTTCCCCGGGTTGGGGTTAAGGTTATGGTAGTACCATAGGATGGGCAAACCTCTTATTTTTGTCACTTTGCCCTCCGTGGTAAAGCAATAAAGTAAAAATAAGAGGTGCTCTGATTCTCCCCGGGTTTGGGCATACATACCCTGAGGTCATGGTAGTACCATAGGATGCCCACGAGCATAAAACTCCAACCTCTTATTTTTGCCACTTTGCCCTCGGTTGGTTTCCTACTAAGCATGGGCAATGTGGTAAAAATAAGAAGTGCTCCGATTGGCCCCGGGTTGGGGTTCACATACCCTAAGGTTATGGTAGTACCATAGGATGCCCTTTCCGATTAGCCCCGGGTGGGGGGAATATATACCCTAGCCTAAAACTCCAACCTCTTATTTTTGGTAGTACTTTGCCAAAAAACTCGGTTGGTTTCCCACCGTTGATTTCTAAAGCATGGGCAAAGTGGTAAAAATAAGAGGTGCTCCGATTCACCCGGGTTGGGGCATACATACCCTAAGGTCATGGTAGTACCATATTTTTTCCATGCCCTCGTGAGGACATAAAACTCCAACCTCTTATTTTTATGCCACTTTGCCCTCTTTGGTTCCTGCTAAGCATGGGCAAAGTGGTAAAAATAAGAGGTGCTCCGATTAGCCTCGGGTTGGGATATACATACCGTAAGGTCATGGTAGTACCATAGGATGCTCGTGAGCGTAAAACTCCAACCTCTTATTTTTGCCACTTTGCCTACTGTTGGTTTCCTACTAGGCATGGGCAAAGTGGTAAAAATAAGAGGTGCTCCGATTCACACGGGGTTGGGGAATACATACCCTAAGGTCATGGTAGTACCATAGGATGCCCTCCTCGACCAAAAAATTCCAACCTCTTACTTTTGCCACTTTGCCCACCGTTGGTTTCCTACTAAGCATTGGCAAAGTGGTAAAAATAATGGGTGCTCCGATTCACCCTGGGTTGGGGCATACATACCCTAAGGTCATGGTAGTACCATAGGATGCTCGTGAGCCTAAAACTCCAACCTCTTATTTTTTCCACTTTGCCTACTGTTGGTTTCCTACTAAGCATGGACAAAGTGGTAAAAATAAGAGGTGCTCCAATTCACCCTGGGTTGGGGCATACATACCCTAAGGTCATGGTAGTACCATATGATGCTCGTGAGTATAAAACTCCAACCTCCTAATTTTGCCTCTTTGCCCTCTTTTGGTTTCCTGCTAAGCATGGGCAAAGTGGTTAAAATAAGAGGTGCTCAGATTAGCCTCGGGTTTGGACATACATACCATAAGGTCATGGTAGTACCATAGGATGCTCGTGAGCATAAAACTCCAACCTCTTATTTTTGCCACTTTGCCTATTGTTGGTTTCCTACTAGGCAAGGGCAAAGTGGTAAAAACAAGAGGTGCTCTGTTCACCCGGGGTTGGGGAATACATACCTTAAGGTCATGGTAGTACCATAGGATGCCCTCGACCAAAAAACTCCAACCTCTTATTTTTGCCACTTTGCCCTCTGTTGGTTTCCTATTAAGCCTGGGCAAAGTGGTAAAAATAAGAGGTGCTCCGATTCACCCGGGGTTGGGGAATACATACCCTAAGGTCATGGTAGTACCATAGGATGCCCTCGACCAAAAAACTCCAACCTCTTATTTTTGCCTCTTTGCCCACCGTTGGATTCCTACTAAGCATGGGCAAAGTGGTAAAAATAAGAGGTGCTCCGATTCACCCTGGGTTGGGGCATACATACCCTAAGGTCATGGTAGTACCATAGGATGCTCGTGAGCCTAAAACTCCAACCTCTTATTTTTTCCACTTTGCCTACTGTTGGTTTCCTACTAAGCATGGACAAAGCGGTAAAAATAAGAGGTGCTCCAATTCACCCTGGGTTGGAGCATACATACCCTAAGGTCATGGTAGTACCATAGGATGCTCGTGAGCATTAAACTCCAACCTCTTATTTTTTCCACTTTGCCTACTGTTGGTTTCCTACTAAGCATGGACAAAGCGGTAAAAGTAAGAGGTGCTCCGATTCACCCTGGGTTGGGGCATGCATACCCTAAGGTCATGGTAGTACAGTGGTAAAAATAAGAGGTGCTCCAATTATCCCCGGGTTGGGACATACATACCATAAGGTCATGGTAGTACCATAGGATGCTCGTGAGCATAAAACTCCAACCTCTTATTTTTGCCACTTTGCCCTCTTTTGGTTTCCTTCTAAGCATGGGCAAAGCGGTAAAAATAAGAGGTGCTCCGATTAGCCTCGGTTTGGGATATACATACCGTAAGGTCATGGTAGTACCATAGGATGCTCGTGAGCGTAAAACTCCAACCTCTTATTTTTGCCACTTTGCCTACTGTTGGTTTCCTACTAGGCATGGGCAAAGTGGTAAAAATAAGAGGTGCTCCGATTCACACGGGGTTGGGGCATACATACCCTGAGGTTATGGTAGTACCATAGGATGCCCGCGAGCGTAAAACTCCAAACTCTTATTTTTGCCACTTCGCCCTCTGTTGGTTTCCTATTAAGCATGGGCAAAGTGGTAAGAATAAGAGGTGCTCCGATTAGCCCGGGTTGGGGCATACATACTCTAAGGTCATGGTAGTACCATAGGATGCTCGTGAGCATAAAACTCCAACCTCTTATTTTTGTCATTTTGCCTTCTGCTGGTTTCCTACTAAGCATGGGCAAAATGTTAAAAATAGGAAGCGCTCCGATTAGCCCCGGGTTGGGGCATACATACCCTAAGGTCATGGTAGTACCATAGGATGCCCGCGAGCATAAAACTCCAACCACTTATTTTTGCCACTTTGCCCTCTATTGGTTTCGTACTAAGCATGGGCAAAGTGGTAAAAATAAGAAGTGCTCCGATTATCCCCGGGTTGGGGCATACATACCCTAAGGTCATGGTAGTACTTAGGATGCTCGTGAGCATAAAACTCCAACCTTTTATTTTTGCCACATTGCCCTCCTTCGGTTTCCTGCTAAGCATGGGCAAAATGGTAAAAATAAGAGGTGCTCCGATTAGCCCCGGGTTGGGGCATACATACCCTGAAGTTATGGTAGTACCATAGGATACCCGCGAGCGTAAAACTCCAACCTTTTATTTTTGCCACTTTGCCCACCGTTGGTTTCCTACTAAGCATGGGCAAAGTGGTAAAAATAAGAGGTGCTCCGATTCACCCTGGGTTGGGGCATACATACCCTAAGGTCATGGTAGTACCATAGGATGCTCGTGAGCATAAAACTCCAACCTCTTATTTTTGCCACTTTGCCCTCTATGCTTAGTAGGAAACCAACTGAGGGCAAAGTGACAAAAATAAGAGGTTGGAGTTTTGTGGTCGCGGGCGTCCTATGGTGCTACCATGACCTTAGGGTAAGTATGCCCCAACGCGGGGAGAATCGGAGCACCTCTTATTTTTACCGCTTTGGCCTTGCTTAGAAGGAAACCAAAAGAGGGCAAAGTGGCAAAAATAAGAGGTTGGAGCACTCACTTGAACACTTTGTAACTCATGTTCTTCCCTTCTCTCTCTCTCTCTTTTTTTTATTCCGTGCAGAAAAATAAGAATTCCACATCTAATACACACTTAGAAGTAACAAGAATAGGAAAAATTAGTGTATAAGCTATACTCCAATGTGGAGAGGCATGCATGTGGGCATATGAAAAGAAAATGTTACATGTGTTTGTTGGCTCAAAGTTAGCTACTAGGGGTCTATAATGGAAAGGGTTAGCTTGAAAGGCTCAAATGTTGATCCTAAGTTGACATTTGTCATATCCCAAGTATATCCACCATCTTATCACAAACCATGTAATGATATTCTCAAAAGAAGTGTCCAATTCAACAGATCAATGAACGCTTTTCACAATTTAATGCATTTGTAGGCTCTCAATCCTCTCCAAAACTCACATTAATATGTAAGCAAAAGAGTTCTGTAGCTACATGTGTCAAACCACCATCTTACCACAAAACTTGGATGAGTACATTAAAAATTCTGTGAATGCTTCAGCAAAAAATGATTATGGTGGGTTTGATGAATTCACGATGATGGCTATGAATGAGAATGAGTACACATGTGAAAAGGATGACGTGTGATGCAAAATTAAAAAAAAATTGACACATGAAAATATGTCACAGAGTTCCAAGAAGCATTTTCAAAACTGAATTTGCACCACTACCCCCAACTTAAATGAACCATTGTCCTCAATGTTTAAGAATCAAATTTGAATGGGGAATAACTAAAAATGGTAGAATACACCTGATGAGTGACGTGGGTAGCTCACTAAGTACCATAGGATGCTCACGAGCATCCTATGGTACTACCATGACCTTAGGGTATGTATGCCCCAACCCAGGGTGAATCGGAAGACCTCTTATTTTTACCACTTTGCCCATGCTTAGTAGGAAACCAACGGTGGGATCCAACCATCCTTAGGATCCTCTATTTCTACCTCCCCATTTGCAAAAATATTCTTCATAACAAAAGGGCCAGTCCACCTAGACCTAAGTTTTCCTGGGTGCTTATGGAGTCTAGAATCATATAAGAACACTCGATCATTAGGCTTAAACGTCTTCCTACCAATATTTTTATCATGAGACGCTTTCGTTTTAGCCTTATAGATTTTAGATTTCTCATAAGCATCATATCTCAACTCCTCTAACTCGATTGCCTGAAATTTTCTAAGCTTACTCCCATTCAATTTAGAAGAAATACTAACAGGGGAAGTGTCACCTCGGTCGAGAAATGGATGCTTAAGACCTGGGGGCAATGGCTTCAATTCCAATTTGGGACCATCCATGCTTGAAGGAATTTGCTTTTCACTTTTCTTAGGCATCTCCTCAAATTTCAATTACCAAATATGTGGGCCATAATCCTGAGGTTCATCAAAAATAGCACAAATATCAACAACATCAGATGAATCATTCATAATATCAAACTCAGAAATAACAAGAAAATATTCAGGGGAATCAGAATTATGAGTTGTGTAAAGTCCATTGTCTATGAGTGTGTCAATCATGTATGTTTGGTGGCACTCATCATCCTCCTTGGGCTGATTATTGATGTCGAAAATGTTGACCTCCATGGTTATGTTTTCAAAAGATAGTTTCATCAGCCCATTCCTGCAGTTTATAAGTGCATTAACCGTAGCAAGGAAATGTCTACCTAATATGAAGAGGAATCTTAGAGTCAGAGTTAACAACCGACTGAGTATCCAAAATTAAAAAATCAACATGGTGGTAAAACTTGTCAATTTGGATCAAAACGTCCGCAACTATCCCTCTTGGTTTCTTAACTGAACGGTCAGCTAATTGAAGCACAACAGAAGTAGGCTTAATTTCACCCAAACCAAACTGCAAATAAATGGAATAAGGCATCAAATTTACACTAGCTCCTAAATCTAGCAACGCTTGCCCAAACTCATGATTCCCAATATTACATGCAATGGTTGAACAACCAGGATCCTGTATTTATGAGGAATTCCCTGCTCAATTAGAGCACTAACTTGCTCTATTAGAAATGTTGTCTTCTTAACATGGTGCTTTCTCTTAACTGTACACAAATCTTTGAGAACTTTTGCATAAGTAGGAACTTGTTTAATAACATGCAAAAGAGGAAGATTGATCTTTACCTGCCTAAGGTTCTCTAAGATTTGATTGCTAGAATCCAAAGTTCGCATACCAAATTTTAAAGCTTGAGGAAATGGTACCTTAACTGAGCTCTTAATTACCTCAGCTTCCTTGAGCAACTCGGCACTATCTTTGCTTTGTTCCTCTTCAACATCCTCTGGTTTATCAGTTGTTGGGATGTGTGAGGACTTACCACTTAGTGTCACAATGGCATTGACCTCCTTCAAATTTCCTTGAGCCATATGTTGACCTTGGGGTGTGGATTGAGCTTAAGAAAGGAACTTGCCACGCTCATTCACACTCAAGGAGCTTATCAACTTAAATATTTGGCTCTTTATCTCCTTGTTTTCTTCAATAACCTGCATAATCAAAGATTCAAACTTTTGATTAGTTTTACCTTGTGCCTCAATAAAAGCATGCAAAGTGTCTTCTATAGGACTCCTAGAAGATGAAGGTGCATGATATGGTGCAGGATATGATCTAGGGGGTTATGCAGGCTGCTGGTTTTCAGACTTTCAGCTAAAATTGGGGTGATTGTGCCACCCCGGATTATAAGTATCAGAGTAAGGTATAAAAGACTTATTGTACATACCTAAGGCATTATATTGTCCCTCATACATCCCTCTCATCTCAGCAAATGTGAGACACTCTTGGGCGTGGTGATCCACCCCGCCACACACAAAACATGGTCCAAAAGACTCTGCATGATTAGCCACTTGTGTTGGCTTTAAGTCCTTAGTCTTTAACACCTCTAGCTCCCTAGTGAGCATCTCAACCTTAACCTTTAGGCTATCCTCTTCCCTGAGATGGTAAATTCCTCCACCATTTGGGTTTCCTACAGGTCATGACCTATTCGTGCTTTCAGTAGCACTAGGTCCAATCCAAGTGTGAGCTTTTTCAGCAAGCTCATTAAGGTATTCTATGGCCTCATCAGAATCTTTATGTAAGAACTCACAATTACACATCATCTCCACAATTGCGCTCTCTAGGTGTAAGTCTCTCATAAAAATAGCTCACTAAGACCAATTCTCATACCCATGGTGAGGACACATACTCAACAACTCCTTAAATCCCTCCCAAGACTGATACAAAGTCTCACTGTCCTTTTGTGCAAAGGTGGAAATTTACCTTTTTAGTGCGTTGGTCTTATGTTGGGAAAAATATTTATTAAAGAAGACCTGAGTCATCTCACTCCATGACCCAATAGATTGGGGTCTCAGTGAGTACAGCCAACTCTTAGCTCTATCCTTCAAAGAGAAAGGAAAGAACTTAAGTCTCACAACATCATCAGTTGCATTTTGACTATGAAAAGTCGCAACTACTTCCTCAAACTCCCTAATATGCACACATATGGATTTTCATTTTCCAAGCCATGAAAATTAGGGAGTAACTGAATCATCCCTGTTTTAAAATCCAGTTGGCGAGTATTAGCTAGAAACATGATGCATGATGGTGTGGTTGTGCATGTAGGGTGGAGGTAATCATGAAGAGTTCTAATGGGTTGATATTTGTGTTCACTCATTTCTTCAGGACTAGATGAATTGTCAACTAAAGGATTTAAAAAGCTTGATTCTAACTCTTCCACAGGCCTACAAGTAAATCTACCCAAGGTGTCTCTATATCTGTGCATGCAAGATAACAAAATACTAAAAGAAAAAAATACATTAAAAAGAAAGAAGAAAAAATAAATAAATAATAATAATGCAGTAAGCTAAAAGAAGGAACGAAGTTACCGCCTTTACAAATTGCTAAAAAGAAAAACAATCTAGCAATTCTTTTACCATCTTCCCAGCAACAGCGCCAAAATTTGATTACGCCCAAAGAATAATACAGTAGTTGTAACACAGCTTTGGGATGTCGATTCTACAGAGAGACAAATTAAAAGAATTGTAGAAGAAACAAAGAAACGAAAGAAATAGATTAAATTATTAATGGGAAAACAAAGATTAATTTTAAATGCAAATTAAAGTGAAGCAAAGTGACTAACGGAAAAAGTACTCAAGTTTAACAAACAGTAAAGCGTCGGGAATCCTTTGCACAAATATGGTATTTTAATTATTCTTAATTCATTGAATAACTCAATTGGGAACTCAATTCCTAATATTCCCAATCGGAAGGTATAGATTTATAAACTAAGATTAAACCAAATGTAACCCTTTGAAAAATCACTCACCACTTTTAAAGTACGTAAATTATTATCACTATTGAGAAAATCCAACGACGACAATATACTCAGAAAGTGATATTGCAGCAAAGAATTAAATCAATATAGATAAATAATTGATCCAAACATAATCAAAGAGCTAATCCATTCAATAGAAAAAGCATGACTGAATCAATAAACAGAATAAATTCTATGATTATTCGGAGAAGAAAATATCAACAATAAATTGAGAATGATAAAATAAAAGAGTTTTAGTAATTGAAATTCAAATACATCAATTAAAAATACCATCTAATGTGCAAGTTCATCCCTAGCCCTACTTGAGAATATAGTTACCCATAAATATAATAGACAACAAAAATCTCAAGAGAAAAATAGAGCAAATGGCGGCCATAGAAATTAATTTCAGTTCTTCCTCCTTTAAACTGAGTCGTCTCCCTCTTCTGAACTCCCCAATTTCGTGCTAATGATGTGCTTAAATAGGGTAGGAAAGAAACCTTAATGTCTTCATATTCCCGCACACAAAATCACCTAAATTTTAGGACTCAACTTGGAAGCCACGTACGTGCTTCAGGAGTACGAATTTGGAAATTGTTATTAGAGACAACTTTGTAGCCCTTTAAGATTTCTTTTGATAGGAACCAAGGTGGGCCTACTCTTAAAGATCCTTTGCAAGTTCCAGATGGGCCAATTACAAGATCAAGGGCCAAGAAGATCAAGGAAGCAATGCAAGGATTGGTGCAATCCACTTGGGATGAAGCCAGCAAGAGCCCAACACTGAAGATGGGTCTTAAAGAAGAAGAACCAGCTTTGATCCACTTTATTCATGCTGAGGAAGACATGATTTAGAGATACGGCCTATTGTTATTGGAGGCTTCTAATTTGGTTAAATGATTTATTTTACTAGTTTAGAATAAGTGGGATTGAAAATGCTTAGCTCACATGTCTTATTTCTTATGAACTATGTTTTTGGGAAGGCCTTGTATTTTGGCCAAGGGCTTATTTGGAAAGTTACATTTAAGGAACTAGGGTTTCATCAATTTATTGTTGGGGTTACTGTAGCCGCGGGTACTGTAGCCGTACTGTTCATCAAGGGTAATTTTGGGAAAAAGGGGCTTTATTTTGGCTAGGGTTTTGATTAGGTTTGGGTTTAAAAACTCTTTGTAGCCTCATATGAGAGATTAGACAATATTGAATTTTATTTGTGAGTTGAGTTTTCTCCTCTTGTTCTTGATTGAACTCTTGAACTTATCAAAGGTAAATCACAACCTTTGTGGCGTTCCTCCTTTGTAATCTGGGTTCTTGAGACGGGTTCTTCAACGGGTCTAGATTTTAATATAATCTAGGTTCTTGAAACGGGTTCTCATCGGGTCTAGATTCTCCATCCTTGACTTGATTTTTGGCTTTCTTGGGGAGTTTTCAAATTGATTGTGGGTTCAAGGGAATTCATTCCCACGGGTTCATATCATCTTTCCAACGCATCAATCTGATATCTGAAAGAAAAGTTATGATTAAAATACTAAAGTATGTTCATTCTGTCTCCTAGGGCATTTTGGACTCTGATCCGAATTACTCTCAAACCCCATCATTATCCTTATTTGAAGAGTCATACATTCATTGAAAGTTCTTAGGTTGTTCCAACGTCTTGCCCACTTGAAAGTCCTTTGAATTTGAATGGGTTTGTACTTGCTCTTTTATAGACTCTGAAATTAAACATAAAAATCAGCTTAGGAGTATCCCAAAGTAAATAGAAACTCAATTCAAGAATACACATTAATTTTAATGATTTCTATTAACATTTTAGCATTTTAGTCCAATAATAGGGTATTTAGAGGGCACTTTCATACACTCATCACCACTTTTATTGCACTTATTCCCAAGAAGAATGGGGCTTCAGAGGTAAAGGATTACCGGCCTATTAGTCTTGTGAATGGGGTATATATGATCATTTACAGAGTACTTTCAAATCGCTTGGGAGGAGTTTTGGTGAGATTCATTACAAAACCTCAAAACGCCTTTGTTAGGGGAAGATAGATATTGGACTCAATTCTTATCGCCAATGAATGCCTTGATAGTAGGTTAAAATTGAACAATTTGGGTCTTTTGTGTAAGTTAGATATAGAGAAAGCCTACGACCATGTTAACTGGGAATTCTTGTTGTACTTGCTTGGGAGGTGTGGTTTTGGGAAGAGATGGTGCATTTCGACAACGCGCTTGTCAGTTTTGGTGAATGGGAGCCAGTTGGCTTTTTTAGCTGCTCTCGTGGGCTTAGACAAGGGGATCCTTTGTCCCCTCTCCTTTTTGTTATAGTCATGGAGGCATGCAGCAAAATGACTTCAGCAATGGTCAACAGTGGATTCTTGACTATTTTTTGGTTGGTGATAACCATCGAGATACTCTCCACGTTTCTCATTTACTATTTGCAGATGACACCTTAGTTTTTTGCAAGGCAAAACGTAACCAGATCTAGGCTTTAAGGGCATTTCTACTCTATTTTGAGACTGTGTCCGAGTTGAAAGTGAATCTATCCAAGTAAGAACTGGTTCCAGTTGGTAATATTCGGAATATCCGTATGTTGGCTAACACTCTTGGTTGTAAGCTATGAATCATCTGGGTCTTCCTCTGGGGGCTGCTTCCAGGGCGAAAACTATTTAGGATACAGTTATTGAAAAGATTGAACGAAGATTGACAGGTTGGAAGAGATTGTATCTATTGAAAGGGGGTAGGATTACTCTTATCAAAAGTACCCTTTCCAATATACCTACTTATTTCTTATCTTTGTTTCCCATTCATGCGAGTGTGGCGGCACGCATCAAAAAATTGCATCGTGATTTTCTATGGAGGGGAATTGGGGAAGAATTTAAATTTCACTTGGTCAAGTGGGACAAGATTTGTTCCCCAATCTCTTTTTGGGGGTTTGGGAATTAAAAATCTGAGGTTGATCAACTGGGCTTTACTTGGGAAATGATTGTGGCAATACAATACGAAACATGAAGTGCTATGGAAGTCGGTGATTGATCACAAATATGGAGGCTTGCAGGGGGATGGTGTTCTCAGGAGGCACGTGGGGTATATGGAGTGGGATTATGGAAGCACATTAGATGAGGGTAGGGAGGGTTTGCTCTTCATACTAGAAGAGTGTTTGGAAATGGGTCTAGAACCCAATTTTGGTATGATATTTGGTGCGGAGATAGGGTTTTCAAAGAATCATTCCCCACATTGTTTTTACTTGCCTGTGAGAAGGAAGCATCTTTGGTGGACATTATGGTGATAGATGGGGATTCAATCCAGCGGAATGTAAACTTCACTAAGGCTGCCCAAGATTGGGAAATCAAAACTTTTGTTGAATTCTTCCAACTCTTATATTCCATGAGATCGAGTAACCAAGGAGCTGATTCCTTATGGTGGACACTTGTCAGAAAAGGTTTATTTTCTGTTCGTTCTTTCTATAAAGCCCTCACATTACCACAGAATATTCAATTTCCATGGAAAAAAATATGGGGAAATAAGGCTCCTCCTCGGGCGGCATTTTTTGCATGGACTACGTCTTTGGAGAAGATTTTAACAATGGATAATCTACAAAAACGAGGGATGATAGTGGTGGAATGGTGTTGTAAGTGAAAACAAAGTAGTGAGACTGTGGACCATCTTCTACTACACTGCGAGATTGCTAGAGCATTATGGGTAGACATTCAGGCAGTTAGAGCTGGCATGGGTTATACCTGCAACAGTAGTGGAACTTCTGGCATGCTGGTCGAACCTTGGTGGTTTTCCACAAATCTAAGTTGGGGGAAAATGATTCTTATATTTATTCCTTGGTGCATTTGGCAGGAACAAAATGACCGGATATTCGAAGATCGGGAACGCTCCTTGGAGGGGATTAGATTGCTTGTTGTTAGCACTTTATTTTCTTGGGCCAGATCTGTAGACTTTGGCCTTGATTTTCAAGACTTTCTGTTTTCTATTTCTTCTAGCTAACTAGGTGTAATCTCTTGTATACTTTAGTTGTGCCTGGGCTATGCCTATTATATTAATATATTATAATCTTTTACTTATCAAAAAAAAAAAATCTGGGTTGAAACCAGATTTGAAAAATGGTAGAAATAGACAGTAAATATACTGAAAGACATAATGAGGAAAACTTGGCTGAAGATAAACCAACAAAAAGAGCTTGGACTTATAAGTAGACCATCATAACGTGATCAGAAAAGGAACACAAAATACAATAATGATCAAACCGGTGTGTAAATGCATATGATGGTAGTAGTTTTAGAGGACCCTCTTTTATCACTAACATCTAATATACAAATCAAGTCCATGAAAAAGCCCATTCTTGGAGCGCATTCTTGGAGCTCATGAAAGATCCTTCCTGGGTCTTTTGAGCATGACGTTTCATGGCGGACGAGTAAGATGGCTGTTGATGTAGAGGTAAGTCGACGTCTTTACGTCGATCTGGTCTCTGCGGTACCTCAACCAATTCTAGACATTTCGGAGGCTTACAGGGGGCCAAAATATGTAGATGGAGAAGTATGTTTTCAATTTTCTGAGGAGATTGTCCGATCCTCTGAACCTTTCTGTTTCTCCATAGTCCTAAAATTTTTACTACAAAGGCCGTCTTTGGATGCCATAAGGCTTTACATTCACAACGGTTGCGGATTATCTTGTTTACCAGTGGTTTCAACAATGAGGCGTCCAAGAAATGTGTTTGTACATATGTCAACTGAAGCAGATTTTCAGAAAGCTCTCTCACGTGAAGTTTGTAAGGTGAATGGAATACATTATAGAGTGTTTCATTGGAAGCCTGACTTTAATGAAGATGAAGAACCATCTTTGGTTCCGATGTGGCTATCTTTGTCTGGGCTCCTGCCAATTTCTACCAAGAATCATTCTTGAAAATTTTCACAGCACCGATAGGTAGGTATATTCGTCGAGACAATCCAACGGTCTGTGCAACTCGTACAGATGGGGCTCAGCTATATCTGGAGATGGATGTGTCGAAGGAACAAATACCATATTTTTGGATAGGGTTGCCGGGTAGTGGTCGAAAACAGGAGGTAATCTATGAAACATTACCAGCATTCTGATCTCAGTGCAAGATTCAAGGCCATAATGTGAGCACATGTAAAACGAAGAAGATATAGAAGGGAGAAAAAGTCTGGGAAAGGAAAAAGATTGTATAGAATGAAATGGAAAAAGAAGCCCAAGAGGAGAAGGTGGAGAATGATATTGATAAAGGTAAAGGGGGTGATGGTTAATTTGAACTCAATAATATGAGTAACTCTTTGCAACTCCAGGTAGGGGACAAGGGTATGATTCGGTATGAGAATGAAGCTAAAGGGGTGGAGGATAATAATTAGATTGAGATATAGAAGGGCAAAGGTGTATCAAAAGAGGGGGGAAGTTCTGTGGAAAGGGTTTTAAATATGCAAGAGGACATGGAACCAGCAAGTTTGCCACCTGATGATGATGATGCTCTACGAGTGCCTGAAGAGGATTTATTCACAGTGGAGGAATCAGTTTCTGAACTTGATCCAGAGCGAGAGGTTGAAATTTTTTATTCTTGAAAAGACTATGCCTCTGAGAATGATGAGGAGGAAAAAAAAAAAGGTACTCAGAAAACTTTTGATAAAGTACAGAGATAGTCTCGGGTGTTAGCTAGACCCAATAAACTTTCTTTATGATCGGGCCAATATTGATATGGAATATCCGAGGTCTACATACTTTGAAAGGGAGGTTAAAAAAGCTGGTTGGTAAGATGAAACCTCAAATTATTGCATTGATGGAGCCTTTTACATCGTCGGATACAGCTCAGGTTTGGATGAATATTTTACATATGGATCATTTTATGTCAAGTGAAGATGAGGGTGGGAAAATCTGGATATTGTGGCAGGATAATATTTGTGTGGATGTGATTTTACGATGTGAACAATTCTTGTTAATATGGGTGGATGATGGGAGCAGTATAATATTTTGTGGTTTTGTATATGCCAAGTGCAATATGTTTGATAGAACAGATTTATGGGCCCAATTAACTAGCAATGTATTAGGTAATGAGCCATGTATTATTGCAGGGGATTTTAATATTATCAGGAAGGATGCGGAGAGGAGGGGTGGGAGGCCTCGCCCAAGAGCAGCAATGGAAGAATTTAATTCTTGGATTCATGAATGTGGGCTTATTGAAATGAAGGCTGTGGGAAGAAGGTTTTCTTGGTGTAATGGACAGAGAGGATTATCAAGGGGTCGGGCAAAATTGGATAGATTTTTCTTGAATACGAGTTTCCTAATTAAAGTGCCTAATGCTACTAACAATTATTTAACAAGATCAACATCAGACCATTCTCCGATGTTTGTGGAATTTCACAAGGATCCTTTTTCTTATGGCCCTACTCCTTTCCGTTTCCAGGAGATGTGGACGGAGCATACTGATTTCCATTCTTTTGTGGCTTCAACTTGGCAGGAGGAAATAGGGGGTATAGGGCTGTTGAAGCTAGCATTCAAACTTAAAAAGCTGAGAGGGGTAACGCGAAATTGGAATAAGCAAGTTTATAGTAGAACAGAAGTTCATATAAGGAATCTGGAAAAATAAGTTGAGGAGTTAGATGCAGTTTTGATAAATAACTGGGATCCCCGAATTGAATATGAGAGATTGCAGAAACAGTTTGAGTTGGATGAATAGAGGCATAGGGAAGAGATTCGATTAGCTCAAATGTCAAAAATTAAATGGCATCTGGAAGGGGATCAAAATTCTATGTTTTTCCATGCGTATTTATCTTATAAACGGAAGAAACGAGTGATGAATATGTCTCTTCAAGATGGTACAAATTTAAATTCTCCGGAAGAGATACACGTAGCTGTTGTTCAGTATTTTACAAAATTTATGCAAGAAGAGGATTATAGGGCCGAATCTTTCGAATCTAATCTCCCCAACGATATCAAGAGCTGATACTGCTGCTATTTGTAGTATTCCATCTGCTGAAGAAGTTCACCAAGCACTGGTTGATATTCCCTCTAATAGTGCACGGGGGTCAGATGGTTTTGGCTCAAGTTTCTATAAGAAATGTTGGGATATTATTAAAGCTAATGTTATGGATGCTATGTCAGAATTTTTTCAAGGAGGTAAGTTGTCCAGATTTTATTCATCTTCTTATTTGGTGTTAATTCTGAAAATTGATAATCCTACAAGGTTTGATAAATTCTGACCTATTAGTCTTTGTACGGTGTTTTACAAAATTTGTTCGAAGGTGATAGTGAATCGGTTAACTCCTCGACTTTCTAAAATGATATCTCCAGAACAAGGCGCATTTATCCCAGGTAGAAGTATTTTTGAGAATATAAGTCTTACTCAGGAAATGGTATAGGCGATTCACAGAAAGGTACATGGGGGGAATGTGATGTTTAAATTGGATATGGCGAAGGCATATGATCGGGTTAATTGGGCTTTCTTGTTGGATATTTTGCGATCATTTGGTTTTTCTCCACAAGTCTGTGAGTTGTTCTGTGAATGTATTTCTACTCGCTGGTTTTCTATAAAGATGAATGGCACTACTAAATGTTTTTTTAAAAGTGGGCGTGGCTTGAGATAAGGGGACCCTTTGTCTCCTCGTTTGTTTATTATTTTCGAGGAAGTATTATCAAGATTAATTAAGCAAAATGTGGTTGAGAAGAAATTGGGCCAATTTTAACAATCTCAGGGCACTTGTTTGTTATCTCATCTCATGTATGCGGATGATGTCGTTATATTCACTAATGGTGGTCGAAACTCTATCTGATGTCTCTTGAAAATTTTGGCAACTTATGAGGAGTGGTCTGGTCAAGCAATTAGCAGAGAAAAGAAGGCTATGTTTCCTTCGAATAAAATATCCATTGCTCGTAAACGACATTTGAAGAGAATTACTAGTTTTTCTGAAGGGAGTTTTCCTTTCAAATATTTGAGTGTTCTCATTGTATCGGGAAGACTTAAAATGGTGGATTTGGAAGAGCTTGTTAACAAAGTCAATAAGAAAATAAGTGGTTGGAAAAGGAGGTTATTGTCTGTGGGTGGGAGATTAATTTTACTACGACATGTGCTTGTATGGTATTGGATTTGTTTGCGGTATTACAAGTTCCAAAAGCCATAATTGTTTCGTTAAATAGATTGATGAGTTCTTTTTTTTTTTGGGAGAAAGCAAAGGAAGAGGTTAGCGTAAATGGGTTGCTTGGAATCTAATCTGTCGTCCTACTGCAGAGGGGGGGTTTAGGGATTAGGAACTTGGAGGAAATGCATAAAGCATTACATTTAAAATTTGCATGGAAACTAATGCATGAAGATTCTCTCCGGGCAAATTTTTTCCAATCTAAATATATTGGGAATAGGCCTTTGATGTTGACAATCCAGCAAAAGGGGTCTCATTTCTGGCAGATGATAGTAAAAAGTTTGCCTCTAGTTTTGAATAATTCTAAATGGAAAATAAATCAGGGGCAGGTGTACTTTTGGTATGACAAATGGCTGGATCAAGGAATACTAGCGGGTAATTTTTTGGTGAATGAGCAACCACTATTAAAAGTAAAGGATTGTCATATCAATAATGGTTGGGATTCAAATTTGATAGAGAGAATGGTGGGAATAGAAACTGCGGATAAGATCATAAAGGTGCTTGACAATAGTAAGGATGTGTTGATATGGACTAATTCTGAGTGGAGAGTTTTCGACTAATTCAGCTTGGGAGTGTATTCAGTTTCGAGGTGAAATTTTGGAGGGACATATATGGATTTGGAACAGATTATTGCCAAAAAAAGTTTCAGTTTTAATGTGGAAGGCTTTTCATGGAGCTTTGGCTGTAGATGACTTTCGTAGTCAGGATCTTAAATCCACCATGCTTGGCGGCGAGAAAGGGACTTGGAACTGGTGTACCCCCTGCGACCGTCTAGTTTTGAGCTCAAGGCATCAACTTGAGTGACCCGCCAAGGTTTGAGTGTAGAGCATTGACCCAAATGGTGGGATTTGAGATCTACCGCACTGGGTGGCATTTGGACGTCGTGGCCCGAGCACTCTAAGTATCCAGAAAAGTTATGAAATCAACCACACTATGTGGCATTCGAACAGCAAGGCTCAAGCGCGGAACATCGACCTAACTAGCCAGGCAAGATGAAAAATCAAACGCGCTGGGTAGAGAGGGGGTGGGTCACTTGGGAAAGTTTTTCCCCCTTGCGCCTGTTGACTGAAGTGATTAGGTGAGATCTGAAATCGACCACATCGGGTGGCATTTAAACACTAAGGTGTGAGCGTGTATCATCCACCTACCAGAGTAGGCGGGATCTGAAAATCGACAGTGCTGGGTGGCTAGGGGGGACTGGGACACTTGGGAGATGTGTTACTGTTGCGCCCAGCAAGGTTTAAGCGCAGAGCCTCAACCCGAGCGACCAGGCTAGATTTGAAATCAAGCACATTGGGTTACGTTCGGAGGCCAAGGGGGTGTAGCAGAGCATCGACTTAAGTCACCAGGCGGGATCTGGAATTGACCATGCTGAGTGGCAAGGGGAGACTGGGACACACCACGATGGCATTTGGACACTGAGGTGTGAGCATGGAGCATCAACCTACGAGAAGGCGAGATTAGAAATCGACCAGGTTGGGTGGCGAGGGACACTTCGGAGAGGTTTTCACTGTACACTCTCCAAGGCTTGAAAGAATTTGAAATTGACCTCACTAGGTGGCATTTGGAAGCCGAGGCCCAAGCAGGGAACATCGACCTAAGTCACCAGGCAGGATCTGAAATCGATCACGTTGGGTGGTGAGGTGGGGGGGGGGGGGGGGGGGGGGGGGGATTGGGACACTTAGGAGAGGTGTTTCCTCTGCATACACGAAGGTTCGAGTGTGGGGCATCATTGTCAGCAATGTTGTTGCCTGTCAAAAGTACAATCAATGCGGATGTTGATGCATGTTTTGTAGCCGCCAAGATATGAAAACTCTCTAGTACCTTCGAGGGTGGAAGAAAGGGGTTGGGGGTGGTTGTGTAACCCTTAATGCCAAAGTCAGGTCTTTTCTTCAAGGACCAAAGCAGGAAGCCATGGCAAGTTTGAGAGATATATCAAGTTTGTAGCCTCCTTCCCTTTGCCAGCCTTCCTATATTTATAGAGATTTCTCGTGGATCCTTCTCTCTCTGTAGTGACATTTGTCCCGGATGGCATGATATCACATTTAATGCATGATGGGAACCAAGGTGGGCCTATTCTTAAAGATCATTTGCAAATTTCCAGATGGGCCAATTACAAGATCAAGGGCCAAGAAGATCAAGGAAGCAATGCACGAATTGGTGCAATCCACTTGGGATGAAGCTAGCAAGAGCTCAACATTCAAGATGGGCTTGAAAGAAGGAAAACCAGCTTTGATCCACTTGATTCAAACTGTGGAAAACATGACTTAGAGATAGGGCCTATTGATATTGGCGACTTCCAATTTGGTTAAATGATTTATTTTATTAGTTTAGACTAAGTGGGCTTGAAAATGCCTGGCCCACACGTCGTATTTTTAATGAACTAAGGTTTTCGAGAAGGCCTTGTATTTTGGCTAAGGGCTTATTTGGAAGGTTACTTTTTAGGAATTAGGTTTTCAAGAGGTACTGGTTCTTCAACGGGTTTAGATTTTGATATAATTTAAGTTCTTGAAATGAGTTCTCATCGGGTCTAGGTTTTTCCGTCCATTGACTTGAATTTGGCTTTCTTGGGGAGTTTTCAAATTGATTATGGGTTCAAGGGATTTCATTCCCGCGGGTTCATATCAATGCAATTGCTCGTGTCAACTACTGGAGGCAAACCTCAAGACTGGCCACTCTGAGCTGCATTCAATGCAGCAAATCATGCAACGGACAGGATCATGACATGTTTGTTCCCCATTAATGGGTGGTGACTGGAGGAACCGGGGCCCAAGAAAGGGGTAAGGCAGCCAGCGGTTCCTCTAGTCACCACGCATTAATGGGGAATTGACAGGTCAGGATCCTATCCCCTGTGTCCGTCAACTTTTGAGCACAGGGAATCAACTCGAGTGACCAGTCCCGATCTAAAATCAACCACCCATCGTTGGATCATACGAGAAATCGGTTATAAATAAAGGAAGGCTAACAACAGGAAGGAGGTTACAGGCTCGATATATCTCTCTAACTTCCATAGCTTCCTGCTTTCCTGGTCCTTGAATAAAAGACATGCCTTTGGCATCGGAGGAGACACAACCCTCGCCACCCTTTCTTCTGCCCTCGTAGCTACAAGAGAGCTGTCATTGCAAGTTGCTACAAAACATGCATCAACAGTTGGCGTTGTATGTGGGATCTGATATTATTTTGGCTTAATAGGGTAAGCGTGCCTTTCAGATGACGGCCACAAGGTGTTCTCGTGCGACCCTCGAGCAAGAGTCTACGTTGGCAAGAATGGTAGGAAGGTTCGTGAAACTAGAGAGAACAAAATGTTAAAGAAAAGGAATGTTGTGTTCGAGGGAGGTACCGGACCATGCAAGACTAAGCAGACAAAAGGGGAGTCACAGAACATTGCAGGGCACCACTCGAAGACAAAGAGCACAAGCGGATAGGTGACTAACTACACATGTCTCATGGGCAAGTATGAGGAGATGACAAAGAGGATAATGGGTCATCCACTGTGGACCAAGCTACTTAGTGGCACAGACCTACCCTATAGAGATGAAGTGATGGTAGTCCCGCTTCCCCCAAAATTTAGGGCCCCATAGATAGATATGTATGATGGGTTGAAGGATCTGGCCAAGCACCTGGAAACGTTCAAAACTCACATGAAGCTACCCAGCTTCTTGGGAGAGATAGCATTTCGGGCTATCAATTGTCGCCCTTCGACCAGGCACCATCCATAGCTTCAAGGAGCTTGGCTAGCAATTCTTCTCAAGCAAGAAAAGAAGACGATTATAGGATTCAAGAAGGGAGGGGACATCCACCTTGGATAAAGAAGGGCTTGGGGATTGGTTGGAGCGGGTGGTGGAGTGTGGTGATGCAAGTTTAAGCTTGTGTCTTCACTTGTATAGGTGAATAGTGTTCAAACCCTTCATACCTTTTTTGTTTTTCCGGTGCTGCAATGCGTGATGTGGTTGCAGGTGCTTCGATGGTGCAGAAATTAAAACAAAAATAAAATGAAAAAAATATAATGAGATCATGCATTGATGCCTTTGGGTAGGGGTATCAAAATCTAGCCAGTTTTTCATCTCATGCTTGCCTCACCTCTTGTCTTTTTTTCATGGCTATTTTGCACAGGTATAATGACTTATTTTGAAGGCTTTTTCAGGTGGTGGAAGGTGCAAGAATTGGCTTCCAAATGCTCAAGTGTGTGCAGCTCATGGAAGGGGGTGAAATGATGTTGTCAAGTGGTTCAAGTGTGGATGTCCATCGGTTTGTGGTTTCTGTTTGGGGATAGCTTGGGTCAAAACTCCCATGATCGCTAGAGGGGCTCTTGGGGATTGAAGGGAAGGGGTGGTGGCGTGTGGAGTTGGCTCAACCAAGAGCAGAAATATCAATTGAAATACCATCATTGCCTGTTCGTTTGAAAACATCACTAGACGAGATTTTTCTTTAAAAAAGGATTTTCTCTTCGTAAAACGTTTATTCCATCAGTGCCTTCATTTCTTAAAGAATGTGATACATTCATGCATTCATACGTTCATACATTAAATACTAATGTTGATATTTGATGTATCAAATACTCTTCGCACTTTGTGCCTAGGCTTTAGGCGGCGTTTATGCAACTTAACCAATTGTAACGCCCCGTTCCCGAGGGTCCTGAGAGTTAACTCATAAAAACCTGATAATCAACAAATTTATAGACTCCAAAATATAACGTCATCAGAATACTACAAAGTCTCTTAATAAAATCCGCCACATCTCAAAAATCTTCTATGAGTAATCCACTATGCTTAAAAATCATCTCACCGATACTCCATAATCCTGATCCTTAGCTGGTCTATTCAAAATCATCTGAAAAATGAATGGAGATAAGGGGTGAGTTATCAACAACTCAGTAAGCAGAGGACATATACTAGTGTGTAAACATGAGCATTTTCACAGAGTTCGGAATGCAGAAACAAAACATTTCAGTGTCAATACGCAAATCTCAAACAAATACGTTTTATCAGAAAATCAGAGTGACTTCTCAAATATTTCATATTCAGAAACCAACTTTTCATGTTCAAAGACTCCTTTGGCACAACATGACTGAACAATTTCGTCTTATCATATCATATCAGAACAGAGACCATGTTTAACCCCCGTGGTAGGGTTGTGCATCCTGCGGAAAGCCAAGCAGAACATAAATCACCGTGTTACCAAAGCGATTGCACTAAGAACAGAAAACCACTATTATATCCCGTGGCGGGCCAGAGGTCACTATTATCTCCCGTGACAGGGTCAGAGGTCACTATTATATCCCGTGACAGGGCCACATATCAGAGCAAAACAGAATCAGAATCACCATATCAGAGTCAGAATCAGAGTTAGAAAGTCATGCCAAAGGTTTTTCAGATGTCACATCATAACAGAGTACAAAACAGAATAGAATCAGATCACAAAACATACTTTATGCACAAAATTTCATATTCGCCCTCTTTTTCAAAGTTCAGAAACAGAATATCAGAAATAAGATCATGTCTACACCAGTCATGACAGAAAATACTTTCTTCTTAAACAGAATCTTATGAGTAATGCAGAACAAATATCTGAAGTTGTTTTCAGATTTCTTTTCATAACCAAATATGCACATTTTCCAAGAAGGACCTTAGTTCATTTTATTTTAATGCAAAGTCTAGCATAGGAACCCCGCTTACCTGGACTTCTTAGCTTTTCAGAACTTTCCTCAAAAATACCAAACAAATATTAATCGTCACCTATAAAATAATCACGTAACTTCCATAAATTTCCAATCAACCACGTATTTCGATATTAAAACTTAAAAATGCTAAAAGAACCTATTTTAAGAACCTCAAAACCTCAAATTCTCATAATACCTAAAATACCAACATTTTCTAAAACCAACAATATTCACTTAATCGAAATCGTACTGGAGAAGAAAATTTATCGAAAAAGTATTATGATACTTATAGAACTCAATAAAAATTAATATTCAAAATATCTAAAATACCAACAATATTTTATAAATAAAAAGAATATATTGATTACTAAACTTTTCCTAAAATAATTCATGAAAAACTCACCTCTTATGAAAAATAGATTTACTTACTTTAACTAACAATATTATCAAAATACAATATAATATTTATTAAAACTTAAAACAAAATCCTAATTAAATATAAACTCAACACACAAAAATTTCTTCTCAGCCGAAACTCAAACTGTGAACTTTCCTAATATATATTAGGTTAAAACTAGTAAGTGCCCAAGTTAAAACTTTACTTATAAATACACACACACACACACACATATATATATATATATAAATAGGCACCCTATACGTAAAACAGACGATAAACAAACAACAGAATAAACGAAAAACATGCAGCGGCGGCAGGGACTCACCGAGATGGTGAAGTGCGACGGCGCGGCGTGCGACGGGAGGTGGTGCACTCGGTGGCTATGCACTGGAGGAGAAAGAGAGAGAGAGATGCACGGTGAGAGAGAGCTTACGGGAGAGTAAACCAACGTGAGAGACAGAAAACAGAGAGGGAGATACCGTGCGGTGGGGCAGCAAGAGGCGGACCTGGGGTGACAGAAAACTTCGCCGGCGGTTTCTGGAGCCGCAACGTGAAGAAGCTCACGGTGGTTAAAGGTTGCAATGGCTCACGGTAGGAGGAGAACCATCCTCTGTTTCGGGAGTGAAAAACAGAGGCTGCGGGATGGCTATCGAAGGCTACGGGTTCACGGCTGGGTCACGGTGGCGGCGCATGGCAGCGTTGAGGAGGAGCAAGCGGCTACTTGACTTCCTTGGGAGGCTGCGATTTTCCAGGAGACAGTTGGATAAAACCGTGAAGATGCAGGATGGCTTTTGGCCGTGCGCGAGCGAGTCTCTTGCCGTGCGATCCGCTTGCTCAGCGTCTCACGTGGTGCAATGGTTTCCCGCGGTTGCTGACCTCATTGTATGAGCGGGACGCTCTCATGGTAACAGCATGCTGCTGCGGCTGAGGCCGAGACGGACACGATGGCGCACAGAGAGGCGTTGAGCCTAGGTGAAGGACGCTAACGGTGGCGTCGGTTTTACGTGCGTGGAGATGGAAGTTGATGTCGAACTAGGAGGGGCTGCACGATGGTGAACTCTGGAGGCTGGTGGCAGCGACGGCACAAGGTAGTTTCGAAGGTCTAGGGTGTAAGTGTGAAAATATACGGGTGCTAAGAAAACCCTAGAGAAAGAAAAGAGATAGACGTGCACCGTGTAGTGTCGTGCGTGGGAGAAAAAAAAAACAGAAAAGAAAAAGAAAAATAAAAAAATAAAATAAAACAATAACAATTAAAGTCCAACAATAAAATTATTCATTAAAGCAAAACGCAAATTTAAAAACAAACATTAAATAATAACACCAAAGCACATCTAAATAAATTTCACAACTTAAAAATTATAAAATAAATCCAACGAAAAAAATTCGATAAATTTTTAAAACAAGAACAATAATATTTAAATTAATTATATAAAAAAAATCTTCCACATAAAATAAATAAATACGCTAAAAAAATACGGGGTATTACACCAATACTCTGACCAACTCTGATGATTGCTGCATGAGAACCGACAAATATTAATTTGAATCTTTGCTCCTTACAAGTATCCTTGTATTACTTACAGTGTACCTCCTTGTGTGATGTGGCAGGTGTGGGTAAGAGTTGCCTTCTTTTGCAATTCTCAGATGGATCATTTACTACCAGTTTTATTACAATAATTGGGTAAGTGTTTTCCAATCCTATCTATTTAGGAAGTTTCTTTTCTTTTCTTTTTTCAATGTAATTAGCTTCTGATGACACTTGGTTGGATTTTATTTGACAAAATTGATTTTAAGATAAGGACAATAGAGCTTGATGGCAAACGAATTAAACTAAAAATTTGGGATACTACTGGTCAAGAGCGTTTTCGAACGATTACGACTGGTTAGTCTATAGCCTTAAAAGTGATATTGAATAGGATTGTAAATGCACTCTTATTCTATTTTATGGTCTTTACCACATTATGGGTAGTGCAGTTTTGTATTGGAATTTTTTGGGGTTGTCAAAAGTTTTGAAAGAGTTGAGTTTATAAAGCTAAGTTGGCAAAACAGTGATTTACAAAGCTTATATTGTGGTTAGGACCCCATTTATGATTAGGTGGAACCCATTATTGTAGAAGAGAAAGTGAGGACTTGCATTATCAGAACAAAGCAACAACAGAACTATATCCAAAATCAGAATGTCATGTCAAAAGTTTTCAGATGTCACATCTTATCAAAACAGATTCAAACTATCTTCATATAATTATGCACAAAATTTTATATTCACTCTTTTTGTACAGTTTAGAAACAAAACGTCACAAATAAACTCATGTCTACACCAGTTTTGACAAAATGGTTTCTCTTTCATACAGAGTTCATGAGTGACGTTGAACAAATAACTAAGGTTGTCGTCACATTTCTTTTCAAAACATATAATGCACATTTTCATAAATCAACCTCAATTCATTTTCTTTCTATGCAAAATCTAGTATAGAAATCTCACTTACATGAACTTCTTAGCTTTTTAGAATTTCTTTACAAAAGTGTCAAACAAATATCAATCATCACCTATAGAAAATCATATAACTTGAGTAAATCTCCAATTGAACAGATACCTCGTATTTAAACCTGAAATACTTAAATCTTCTATTTTAATTCCTCAAAAACCTAAGAATCCCCTTAACCCTAAAATATCATTATTCCCAAATACTTTGATTTCCACATCGTTCCTCAAAACAATTGCATGGTTAAATCATGTTACTTCAAAAATTAATCTTATAATATTGTCCATAAAAATATGTGAACTTGACACCAAAATTATTAAACCCAAATCATATAAATATTATAAAGGTATAACCACCTAAAATGATTTAGGATCCAATCCAAAACACACCAGCTGAACTTAGAATACCCACTCTTGTGTGATCAAGGATGGCCCATTAGAAGAAAAATAAGCCCAACTTAAGATCAAATCCACCATTAATAAAAGGCCCACCCCATGCCAATTACATTATATCTGCCATAAGTTGCCTAAGGGCATGGCCGTAAATTACTAAACTAGAATTTAAAACCTAAAAGTGACTCGAAGCAGCACAAAGTGTAGAACCAGAAGTATTCGAGCGACAGCGTACGAACAAAATAAAGGCCACCGTGTGAGAGAAGCAGGTCATGCGACTGCCGTTCCAAGGGGTCAAACCAAGATCGGCGACGATGGCATCGTGCGGGGTGGTGAAGCTGAGATAGAGAGAGAGTGAGAGAGAGAGAGAGAGAGAGAGAGAGACGAAAAGATGAGCAAGAGAGAAAAGGTTTGAGCAGTTGCTCACCGAACAGAAACTAGGCACCAAGCAAAAAGAATCCAGCGGCTGGCAACGATGAACTCACGGCGGCTTCCTTCGTGGCATGTGGTGGAGTTCATAGAGAGAGTTTAATCGAAAAGGGACCGAGAGGAAGCATATCATCGGGCGACATGAAGGAGTAACAGAAATAGCTGGACGACGTAGTGTAAAGTCGTGGGACCGTGTCTCATGGCTGGGCCACGATGCCCTGCTGGCAACTTGCTGGCGCAGCTTCCGACGAAAATAGGTTGAGCACAAAACATGCTCTTTTTTCATGTTTAAAAACAAAGATCTTTGGTTTTCTTTGAGCAGGTGGCTCGACGACGGTGGTTCACAGTGGAGGAAAAATGGGCTGCGATGGATGCTGTTTGGCGTTCACCAGTGGCTGAGCAGAAGATGTAGGTTGCGGGTGTAACGCTCGTCCTTGTGGTGGGTCCTTTTATAAAATATTTTGAGAAAGGACGACGGGAATTACCGTCCGATTTAAAACTTTTTGCTTCTTCTGTAACACCCCGTATTTTAGTGTATTTTTTAATTGAAAGATTATTTGTTATTAATTTAAAATTTATTCTCTTGTTTTAAAATTGTTGGATTTTTAGTTGTGTTATTTTTATGATTTTTAGTTTACGAAAATTATTTTTGAAGTTCTTTCTCTAAATTAATTATTTTTATGCGTTTAAATTTCTTCTCAAATTAAATTAACTTGTTGTGGGGTTTAATTATTTATTTTCGTTTTAATCACTGCGTTTGAATTATTTTATTTTACTTGCTGTGTTAAAATCGTTTCCGTTGGATCGTTTTTATGACCCAAGATATGAGGATTAGACCTCATTTCTTTTCCTACATTTTCTCTTTCCTCTTTTCTTTTTCTTCTTTTTTTTTTTCTTCTCCTTCTTTTTCTTTTCTTTTTCTCCTCTCCCGCGCGCCGCACGACTCTCCCCCTTTCTCTCTCCGTCCGTTTCTTCTTCCACCCAGCCCCGCCGCCTCACGCTGCCGTGCGCGACACCGCCCGGCCCACTGTCCTTCCCAGCCACCAGCGACCACCCCCTGTAATCTCAGCCCCTACCGCGCCGCCGTTAGCTCCCACGCGCATCACCAAGCCGTGGCACACCTTGCGCCGCTGCACCGCCGTCGCGCCACCCCCGGCCACCATCTTCTCACCACATCATCCTCGACCTTCTAGCAACCCAATGGACCCAACCCCACCTCCGATCTGTCACCGGTGAAGCCCCACCATCAACATTTCCGTTTTGGGTATTTTTGCACTTCAACCGCCTATTTGCGCCGCCACCCACGGCCAACCACCACCACCACTAGCTTCACCGACATCCCTAAGCCCTACCCTATCAATCTCGGGTCTTCGTTTACACCCGTTCAAAATTGGGTCTTTGAGACCCACGGCCACAGTGCTTTTGGCACTGTTTTGTTGCTACGTTGCCGCTTCTAAGATCTCTCGAAAATTATATTATAGCATTGTAAGTATTTTTCCCAAAGAACTTTTGAGATTTAAATGTATTTATGCTCTGATTCATTTTACTGTTAATTTATTGGTGGTGACGGACTGAGTCCGAGGAGTAAGGGGATCGGTTAGATTGGATGATGGAGTTGTTTGTGTGAGATTGGTTTATGCTATGAAATTTGTTAGCTGTTTCGGGTTTAAATATTGGAGTTTTGAGTTTGACGTTGGTCATGGTGAATATTGATGATTTTTAGGAAGTGATGATATATTTTTAGATTATTGGTTTGATGTATTGGAGATGTTTATAAGGGTTTGTTGGGGCCTTTTAACATCTAGAAGTGTTGAGATATTTTTTCCTGTTGTGGAGTTGTGAACGGAGAGAGAGTAGTGTGTAGTGTCGTCCTGATTAAATTGTTAGTAATTGTTTGGGACTGCGAACTGTAGGAATAAGTGTGAGTTATTGGAATTTGAGTTGACATTGGTTTTGATGCTTGTATTGGACAATATTGAGATTGATATAGAATATTTTGGGTCGAAGTGTGAGCTGTCCGGATTATTATTTGGCTGATTGAGTTTGATTAAACTTACTGAATTATGGTCTAGAAATTGGGTATTAAGTTGTCTAAGACCAATTTTGTGTTGTTGGACTTTAATATTTAGTTTATATTATTTTTATGAATAGGTGACGAGACGGATAGAGACCGTATTCAAGTCATAGATAATGCGCTGCAGGAGTCAGGTAAGCGGGGTTCCTATGCTAGACCTTACACGAATTATTCGAGACTGAGGTTGATTTTATGAAAACTTTACATATTTTTGTGGTGAAATGAGAACTTGGGAAAAACAAAACCAACCTCGGTCGTTTATTTACATACTCATGAAATCTGTACGAAAAAGAGAAAAATATGTTCTGACATGCATTGTGTAGACATGAGCTAAATTCTGTCATGTGATTTCTGAAATTTAAAAAAAATGAGCGATATTGAGAATATGAAAGATTGTGCATTTATTTAGAAAGATGTTCTGACTTTTGTGTTCAGTGTGGGTAAATTGTCTGATTCTGTTTTGGTACTCTGTATTTTTTTTTATATAACATTTGAAAACCTTTGGCATGGTGTACTGGTTTTCGTATCTGACTCTGTCTCTGCTTTGCTCTGCTCTGCTCTGTTATGCTCTGCTCTGTTTGGGTTGGTACCAACTTCTCTGTCTCTGAGTGCACCCACTTTGGAAACAAAGTGGTTTTATTGTGGTCTTTCCTGTGTGCACACTCGGGGCTCTGAGAAGAATAAAGGAAAGATTTCACCTCTGTCTCTGCTTGGTTTGGCCACCGGGGTTAGCACAACCCTACCACGGAGGTGAAACATAGTCTCTGCTCTGTTTGATGCTCTGTTTTGATCTGATGATGATACTCAGTTTATGTTATGCCAAAGCACTATGAGTTTTACTTGTCTTAAAACCATCACTCTGTTACTTTTGAAAATATGTTCTGTTCTGCATGATAACTCTGGAAAATATTTTGTTCTGCATGCTCTATTTTGTAAATGCTCATGTTTACATGCTAGCATATGATTTCTGCTTACTGAGTTGTTGATAACTCACCCCCCTATCTTCATAATATTTTTCAGATGATGTGGAGAGTCCAACTGAGGACCTGGATTAGATTGGTGAGCATGATTAAGCTGAGAGAGGATGTTAGAAGAAGGAATTCTGATGTCTTATGTCTTTTAGATTTAATTATATCTTGGGCTTGGGTTTAGTAAGACTTTTGAAGTTATTAGTTTGGTTTGTTATGACTACCGGGAGATTTTGGACTCCTTAGCTTATTTTGCTGCAGTAATAACTTTGTAGAGTTTCAATGTGGTTATTTAGAGTACTTGAGATTGAATTTTGCTAATAAAGTTTTGGAATTTTATTTTAGTTGTGTTGGAAAACATGTTCTTAAGTGACAGGTAGTAATTCTCCAGGCCAGCTGGGTTTGGGGCGTTACATCTTCCCAGGGTGCAAGACTCTACGTTTATAAAATAAAATGTCCTTTTACAATAAAAGAGGTTTACAGTGGAAAACATCAATTTTAATAATAAAAAGGCCTCCCTTACATTTAAACCTCGTGCCTAGACTTCCGTGCTCTTCCTCATGGGCCGTGTCCGTCCCGACACGTACTTCATTTCCTTCCCTGTGGGGGGGGAAGGGACATACATAAAAACTAAAATGAGTCAAAGACTCGTAAGCATTACTTCATACAGTTAAAATATAATAACGTAGGTTCTCATTCATACATTCATCATTCGTACATACTATACATACATGCATGCGTGCATACGTGCGTTCATTTGAAAATGTCACTGGACGGGATTTTTCTTTGAAAATTGACTTTCTTTTCGTAAAACGTGTCCCCCGTCAGTGCCTTCATTTCTATAAGAGTGCAATGGCTTCATTTCTTAAAGTGCATTCATGCATACGTACATACATACATACATACATTCTTTCTTTCACTTTCATAGGCCAGTACACACTGTTACGCCCCGTGTGTTAGGGTTAGCAGCCCTATGGCCAATAGATTCTCCCGTAGCCACGGGTTGGAGTCCCATTCTGTTAGGGTGCAGCACTGGGTGCACTATCAGTACTACTGTTCGGCATTGCAATCTGCCCATTCATTCATTGGGTACCCCTTTTCATTCATTCATGTGGCCGTTACGTATTTTCATACATTTCATGCCTTTCTTTGCTTTTCATTCTTTCATTCATGTCAGCTTTAAGGAGCTGGAGCTTTCATTCATTCATGCCAGCTCTAAAGAGAATGAGCTTTCATTCAGTTCTTTCTTTCATTTAACAGTCCTTTCATAAGAAAACATTCATTTTCATGAGAAAGCATTTCTTTTCATGAGAAAACATCGTCTGGGGCGTAAGCCCAAAAATCATCTTTCTTTTTTTCAAATCATTTCAGTTTAATAGTTCGTTCGTGGAAAACTTTATTTAAAAACATGCATGGCTTAAACGTCTACTTTCGTGGCATCCACAAGCATCACCTTGAGCGTCGTCTCTCATGGCATCCACGAGCATCACCTCATGGCGCACATGAGAACGTTGGTTCGTAGGATCCATAAAAGCATCGTTCTAAACTCGTCTTTCGTGCATTTACATCGGTTCGTGGAGTTTTTAGAAAATACATACAATAGATACCAAGGAGGGCTGTACACACATATACATTTGAACACTTAGCATTTTCTTCAGTAAAAAGTCTTTCGTTTCATTTCGTTAGGCATCGTGAGGAAAAGCGTTTCTTTTCGTTTCTTTATATATTTTAGAAGACTCTAGAAGAGCATGAACATAATACTTACCTGGACTCCATGCTACTTTCATACCATGCAGTCCATTCATGCGCGTGTCAGCTGGCAACCTACATGCATACATAACCTTAACGTCATTCTCTATCTAGTGCATAAGCAACTTAACTATAAATAGGACTACACTATATTTGGAACACTCCCCTTCTATCCCGTGCACTTACGTGCCCTTTACTATGTTAAATCTTTCGGAGACCAGTTACGGTCACTACCTCTTCCAAACTCGAAGTTCCACATCGAGTGTTCATTCACTAAGGTGAACCCATAATTCACCTTAGGATTAAGACAGTAAGACCTTCGTCTTACTCTCTTTATTGAACTCATCTCAATGCATGACTCAAACTAACTAAGTCACGCATCCCAATTCTAGACAATACACCCGTCACTCCCTTCATACATCCTAGCCCGTACTAAATCCTCATTCCCATCCATACAAGCCACATGGCTCTAAGCCAACTTTAAGGCTTAAGCACTGTGTAACTGTACTCAGGACAGACTACCCATTACATATGGTGAATCCGTCCGGAACATGTGTCTAACTAGATTACACATGTACCTTACCCCTTTTATCACCTAAGATCAACATATAACATGTTGATCACCTGCTCGAAGGGACAAGGGTCATACTCCGATACCAATCTTTTCTTAACCCGGCCAGCATGACTCTTTATGCTAGCCGTCCCTTCTTACCGTTCATCCCAACACTTAGTGCTACAAGGCTCCATTCACAACTATGCCTTGCGTCACGTCACATAGCTCGAGACTACTCTCAAGCTACACCGTGACCTTGTCACGTCACCTGACATCCTGTTACGCCATTTCTACGTCAACTCCTTACTCATCACAAGTACGGTTCCTCACGTACTCCCGTCACATCGTGACATCCCGTCACGTTCCCGTTACGCCATTCCAAAGCTAACTTCTTATCCATCGTAAGCACGACTGTCAGTAACCACGTCACTTCGTGACGTTGCCCAGTCATGCTTCCGCTGCGCACTCTTGTACTTATTCTGCTACTTCACGCATATTCCTAGCCATAAGTCCATCACAGTGACACTTGTCACCTCAGACTACAGGCTACTCCATAACTACTTCGGGACATTGTTTTACAATTCTCGATACTATTCACCACGTTCTACGCCCATCAACTACACAACCATCCTTATCTCTGCGACACGCCACACAGAGTGTCACTGCCTCGTGGAGTACACTCCACGTATACTCCCTTTCCACACGCTACCACCTATCATCATTATGGCATACCTGCCATATGGTGCGTCACTCCACCACATGGATTACATTTCTCGTATACTCCCTTCATACACACTACGACCCATCACCATCATGGCATACTTGCCATATGGTGCATCTTACCACCACATAGAGTACACTCCACGTATACTCCCTTTCCACACGCTACCACCTATCATCATTATGGCATACCTGCCATATGGTGCGTCACTCCACCACATGGATTACATTTCTCGTATACTCCCTTCATACACACTACGACCCATCACCATCATGGCATACTTACCATATGGTGAATCTTACCACCACATAGAGTACACTCCACGTGTACTCTCTTCACACTCGTCACATTACCATTATGGCATACCTGCCATATGGTGCGTCACTCCACCACATGGAGTACACTTCTCGTATACTCCCTTCATACACACTACGACCCATCACCATCATGGCATACTTGTCATATGGTGCATCTTACCACCACATAGAGTACACTCCACCTGTACTCTCTTCACACGCATCACATCACACAGAGTACACTCAACGTGTACTCTTCCCGTTTCACATGCCCCATCACCATTATGGCATATCCGCCACATGGTGCATTACTCCACCATATGGAGTATATTCCACATGTACTCCCTTCACACACCATGTCATACAGAGTACACTCTACGTGTACTCTTCCCATTCCACAGTACGTCAAGAGAGCATATTCTACATATACTCTCCGTATCCCACACTACGCCACACACAAAGTACACTTAGCGTGTACTGTTCCCACTCCACATGCCACAACACCGATACAACACATACTCCGCAGCTACCCTACATTGCACAGTCCACAACACTGCATAGCACAATTCCTAACTACACTCCACACTTCACAGCGCACTACACAAATAAGCCCAACACTTCATATACACGGCACTTCACATCACCACACTACACAGATATGCCCAACACTTCACATACACAGCACTTCACATCACCACACTACACAGATAAGCCCAACACTTCACATACACGGCACTTCACATCACCACACTACACAGATATGCCCAACACTTTACAGCACAACACATCATAAAACGCCCATCACTTCGCTACACAGCACCTCTCCATACTACACAGCCATTCCCCTAATACTAACAGCACAGTCCACAACCTAATCAACTAATTAATATCTAACATAAATAACAAGAGATAGAGGGTTATACTATTGACGGGATAACCCGTGCATTGCTCGATGATCGTTACAGCCGATGACGTCGGAAAGGTCGTACGTGGTTACTAACCCATGTACGTTGACTGTTTGGGCGTTTGGATAGCTAAGTGTGGTCTTGGAAGGGCTCGTGATGGCCTTGTGTTGGTGGCTGTGAGGAGCGTAACACGGTGGATTTGGCCGTGTGCAGTGGCGGTCAGTCACACGCAATGACTGTCCATCACATGCAGTGGTTACCCACCACATAAAGTGGTGGTTTGGACCTAGGGCTTGACAAAGGGTAATGCGGTGGACCTCGTGGTGGCGTCGAGGTGGTGCCAAGGTGGCTCACGGCGGCAGATCTGGCCGCACAGTGGAGGAGAAGCCGTGGGAGGGTGAGAGAGAGAGTATGTGTGCATGGGTGACAAATCGGAGCCGTGGGTGGTTGGGTTGGCTTGGTGGTGGCCTGAGGAGGCTGGAGGTGGTGGTCATCTGCCGTGGGTGGCGGTGGAGGGTGTAAAACCCATGTGTGTGAGGGGGAGGAAGTCGTGCAGTGGAGGAGAGGCTATGGGCCTCGGGTCACATGGAGGAGGAAGGGGAAGAGAGAGGGAGGCTCACGGTGGTGCCTGGTGGCCGTGGGTGTCGCGCACGGTGGAGAAATGGGTTAAAACTCATTTCGGGTACTTGCCGTGGAAGGAGAGGGAGGGCTGCGTAACAGGGGCTGGCTTTGGTGGAAGATGATGGCCGGTGGGAGGGGAGGTCGCCGTGGGAGCAATGGAGCCATTGGGCGGCGCACGGCGGTGCAGTGGCCATCAAGCCCGTTTGGGCTTTGCACTTCCAAGGGAGAGGAGAAGAGAGCGTGAGAGGGAGGGACAACCGTAGGAGGACTCGCCGGAGGAAGAGGAGGCCAATGGTGCCGGCGGTGAGAGCTGGCGGCGCACGGCGGCGCCGAGCTGGAGGAAGAAGCATTCGGGTGGGAGAGAGGGACGGGAAAAGTGAGGGAAAGAGAGAGGGGGTCTGGGTATTTAATCCAGTCCCTTCGTCTTGGGGGTCCTCAAAACGATTTAACGTTGAGATATTAAAATACTGATTTGAAAATGCGTAAACGTTAACTTAATTAAAAGCACTTAGAGAAATTAAGGTAAATATTATTTTAAGCTAACTTTAGTTTATAAAATAATATTTCTTCATCATTAATAAATGATGAAGTCTTATTCAATATATTTAAAAGGATCAAACCATTTAATTTAATTAAAGCTTTCAACATAATTTAAATCCCTTAATATTTTAAATAATTGGAATCATTTTAATAATTAATATTAAAATGATCTCCGACAATTATAATATTTTGGAGCTCTTCAAAATATTATAATTGTCTCATTTAAAAACAAGTTTAACTCAACGATACTGGAATACCTCATATAAATATTTCCAGTACATTTAAAACACTGGACGTGCCTTAGAAGTCACCTAATATCTCGAGAGACACGTCGTTATGGTTCGGCAGACATGACGGTGCTCGCAGTCGCCAGAAAGAATGGGAGACTGTTGCATAATTCCATCATCGAAATTTACTTACGTCAAAAAGGAGGAGCCTTACGTAAGAAAAATGAAACTTACGTAAAAAGAAAGGAGCGGGGCTTATAGCGGGATATCGTTTTCGTGGTAAGGAAGTTGGTGGTGGAGGAGGCTTGCGGAGGTGATCATTGTGGCAACTCTTGGATGCAGAAGGGCATGCATGCTTGGGTTGATGCCGTGTGCTCTAGCTCCGATGGTTGGCTTTCAACTACAGTGCTGTGGGTTTTTTTTCTAAGGTGCAGTAGCTGTGGTAGCTACGATGGGGTTGGTTTGTTCATGGTGTTGTTTGTTCTGATCTGTGAAAGAAATAAACGAAGGATAACAAGCGAGAGAGACGGTGAGAGTTGGTAAGGTCCTGAGAGAGAAAATGGCACCGTGGTCTTGGCACTAGCTAGAGAAAAAACATATAGGAGATAAGGAAAGAGAGCTGCCGACTGTTGACCTGTGAAGGAGAAAAACCGCCAGAAGATTCGGAGAGAAAAAGGGTGGGTTGGTGGATAGCTGTCTGTAGGAAAAACCAAAACAACGCAAATATTTTGGCGTGAAATATGCCGTAAGGGTCCAAAGAAAAAGACCCCGTGGGTTCGGCGTAAGAGGATACCAAAAAAACAGAAAATTATTCACGAAAATACGGCTTAAATAAAGAAAAACAAAATTTTAGAAAAAAATATATTCATAGTCCTTTTTTTCATCCCATAGTATGACATTAGATAATAAATTTACAAGTAAAATATACTAAACGCTTTCCAATCATCTAATGTTAATATAAAATGATGAAAGAATAATAGGAATTGAAATGATAAATAATATTATGCAAAATTTTATTCCTCTAGAAAGGTCCCGGATAATACACATTAGTAAAGCCAATCGACTTACAGATATAAATAACTTTTTAACTTATCTTATCTAATTATTATAATTTTATTAAACTCCTCCATAAAATACAATAAATTATTCAACTTTTTTAAATTTTAAAATAATAATACTATTAAAAATAATATTCTAATAATATTTTATTTAATTTTCATCTCTCATCTCGTCTCACCTAACCATTATTTATTCATCCCTCCCAACATTATTCATTTATCCTTTATTAAAGCTTTAAGTACCCATTAACAAAATCAATACTTATCATAAAAGTCCTTGTGAAAACCACTTGATGTATACACTTTGAATCTTACTATACATTGAAAACTCGATTCAAGAACACGATACAAGATACGAGTTTATGTTTAGAAAAACAGTACGATGAGAGAATCGCCTGAATATCCAACCATAGACACACCACTACTACAGGAAACAAAATTCTATACATGGGATCGATCTGAGGTTAAAAAACAAAAAACAGCAGCACACAGAAGACATGTTCGTCGAATTAATTTGGAACACTGATGTCCATGTCTAGTTGCTTAGTTCTTGGAAATACTCGTGAGGTATTGAAGGAGGACAGTACTTCTTTGCCACGAACTCGTACTGATGCCGAAAGAAACATGTCAGTTCAAATCAGTTCATATGAACATAAATTAAAAAAATAAACCAAAAAATAACAAAGTTTTATCTAAAATCATAGTATATTTTCGTTTTGGAAGCCACCACACCTCCATACAGCATAATCTAGAGTCATCCCTACAAGTAATAAGTTGTCAGGACGTGAGCTATATCTACAAACAATTGATGTGATTCTGTCATTGTGGCAAAAATATCCTAAGAATTAGAGATTCAACACAAGTATCTCCTGCACCACATGCAAACTTGCAAGATTTAATGACCTGAACCTTGAAATTTTCATGGTGATTGGATGAGTCCAGCAGAACTCTTCTGTTATGCTTTTCAGGAAGTAATTATTTTGTTTAAAATTATCTGAGCACATTTTAACATTCAGAAACAAACCTCTCTATAATATTTTGCTCACTGAAACTGTGTGCCATTGTTGTTCAACGCAACATTTTCTATCTTCAGTTTGGTGGCAACCATCCTTAATGCTCCTATAGAAACTCAGTAAAGAACGAAACCCAGAAAGCTATATAAAGATTAAATCTAAACTGAAGATAGAACGTATAGAAGTGCTTAAAAGGGGCTGTGCTGAACTGATTTAAAATCTGTGGTGCTGATGCATCTCATATTTTACTCTTCATCCAGAGAGGAAGAAAGGTTTTACACACCTGATGTTGGCTGTATTTCTCCCTGATTGCGGGTAGATTAGAATTACTGCAATTACAGCACAGGCTATGCAGCGCCTTGACACAGTCACTCAAATCAGAAGCTTGGTAAAGCGTGTAATGCTTCAATACAGAATTCTGTAAATGTGATACATACAAAACTAAACTACGTTACATACCTCTATCAGAAGAGATGGAATAATGTAATAAACATCTTGGCCACAAGTAAAATCTGTATAATAATTTTCCACACATACCCAGGGTTTCTTTAACGGGAGTAGTATAAATTTGGCCAAGAAAGTAGCAGAAGCAGCTACTAGCGATGGAGAATAACGCAGCATGCTGTATTCGAGAAGGGATAACTCCATGAGGTAGTTGGCCAAGCACTCCAGCTGCATTGATGGAACCTAGGAAAAGTAGCAGGCACCAACACCACACCATAACAAGATTTTGATCAACACCACAATGAAACAAAACAAATTTTATCACTCAGATTTTAACAAGACTTGATAACAAAAACTGACAGCATTGGCAGGCATTATTTTACACATTTTTTTCTATTAGTATCTATCTCACACATACTTTAAACAAAAAAAAAAAAAAAAAAACCAGCTAAGTTTCGACCTACAATTTTAATTGACAGATTGTTAATATGTTAAATTTAATTAACAGCCAAAATCCACTGATATGACCCAATAAGTCTTCAAGGTATGACATAAAATTGATACACTTGGAAGTCCAAGAAAGAGATACCTTGCTGGTAGCTTGAACAACACAAACAAATCGCCTGAACAATTGTCATGAATGACAAAAGTCAAAACCCAAATCAACATGAATGAAATTCCACTCAATATTAAAAAGTAGCTATCACCTCAAGAAACATTTAGCTGTTGGGGCTGTCATTTCAAACTTCAATGAATTTAGCACAGCAGATTCCATTTGCAAAACCTGCAAAAATTCCTTGGTCAATGTCTATGGGGAATGTGATAAAAAGCCAATTCAAAGAAGCATACAATAGTAGAATTTCAGACAACAAAAAATGGAACCAAACCTCCTCCTTGAAATATGTATTATCAGTGACGTAACAGAACTCGTCCACACTGGGTGCACAGATCTCCTCATACTTGCTGTCAAGACAATAGCACCACATGTTATTAATCATTATTCTCTATCATATATACAACTTAGGCAGATGCACATGCACAAATACAAACACAGGGTCAAACTTGTAGGCAAATCTTACGCAGCAATCATCATGCATGCAACACCAAGCAATTGCAACCGTTGCATATTCACCACATTGCCAGAAAGATAACGATCAATATAGTTAACAGTCAAAAATAGTGTATCAGGTAGAAGCCGGTACACTTCAGCAACCTACAGTTAACACTAGAAGGTAAGATAACCACAAAGCCAAAATAACAGCAAACTAAAAGAAATGCTTGATGATATTGACAACAAGCAACTTCATAATGCCAGGTCCAACCACACTTATCAAGATATTTGGTGCTTGTTAATGAATAAGCGTGATCCAGAAAAGTGCGATGGAAAGGGGGGGAAACTTCTTGGATTATATAAATCACCGTGGCAATGTCATCACCCACCATAAATTACCTCCACAAGCCAGTCAATCAGTACAGCACGCATGCTGGCATTGATGTCTTTCTGGATCCTTTCCATGAAGTCCGTGGAAGGGCTTTTATTTGCCTAAAAAACGAAGAAATGAATCAATTACAATGTGCAGAAGTTAGGAAAGAAATGTGAACTTCATTAAATAGTAATCAGAAATTTGAAAAAAAAAAAAAATAAGAGAAACACATTGAATACAACATATTGTGGAGAAGTATGCAAACCTCGGATACACGCAAGTGCTTATAAATATCACAAGCAATGGTTGCACAGCATTGAGGGTCCATGACATTGTTATCAATATCTACAACTTGATCAAATGTTTCCATCTCCACAAGCATACCTATCTCACAGACATTCCCTGGAATCAATATCAGAGAGAATAGATTAGAAAGGGCATGATGTAAATATTCCAGGCACACACTTTGCAGCTAATAAAAGTCGAACAAGATGTTACGGCCCAAATAGGGCATAATACTTGGGACAGATATAAAATCCCTATTTACAAATTAAATGAGGAAGAGCCTAAACATATATGAAGTTAAATTGAGAGTGAATAAAAAATCTTAGAATAAAAACCTGCTTTTTCTGCATTGTCTGAAATGAAGAGACTGTTGCTTGTCTTCCTCTCGATCAATCTAACTGCTGAAGCATCCTCATTGTCAATATATTCAAATTCTGGACTCTTCAAAGACTCACACGTAGATATGCTCTCGTCCAAAGAAATGCAGCCACTAGCTGAGCTACTAGGAGAAATATCCATGTCTCTGGGAGCACGAATTATGCTACTCAGAGCACAAATTATGCTACTCAGAGCACAAAGACCGGCTTGCACGACGCGTGGAGCAGAATGGGCAGCAACACTAGCCACCGATTGATCACTTCCGGGGAAACATTTATCCTCTGACAGCACAAAGACACTTGATTTCAAGCCCCAGGATGCAGGCAAAGTTTTCTCAAGGAAGCCTGTATTGTCTGAGCAAGCAGAAACTTTCTTCTTGGTCTTGGCAATTTTGGCAACACATGGCACCTTTAAATACTAAACTCAGTTAATCTTTCTCTGAAATTTTAAAACAACTACACAACGATGTGGCAGTAAGCTCAAAGCTAAAACTTCTGCCCAATGTAATTGTGAGACGAAAGATCATATGTTATGATAACAATGGTGGAACGGAATTTCTCAACAACAAACACATTTTTACCAAAAAAAAAAAAAAAGAATCGGAAGGACTATCCGTTTTGTACAACATAATTTCAGAAAAGTATAACCACCAAAACTGATATCTTGAAGCAGTCGACTACAGTGCACCATTAACCACAATGGCTTTTAGTTTTTATTATATGCGCTTAATTGGTTACAACAGGGTGTTTTGTTGGCTACCCTCTCCATTTATATTCTACTTTTAATTTACTGAAAGCTTATTCATGAAAATAAATTGAGCATGTTCTCAATCTCTTTATTTATTTTTCGAACATCTTCCTTGTTGTCGTGTATGAAAAGAATTAAACCAACGCGGGTTTGAAGAACAGCTCTTTGGTCTGAAATTGGATCAAGGCAATACTGAGAAGGTTAGTAAAACCACCATGCTTGGCTTTGGTGCTGACGTTCTCATTTATAGAAATGTACAGATATGGAAGCATTTACAATCGTATATTCTGACAATTAACTATGGAAACTATCACCTAGAAATATCTCCTATAATCAAGGGGGATCTCGTGAATATGGTTCACAATCAGAGGGCAATATTCTCGAACCCTCTACAAATACCATACTATTTTAGAGGTAGGGAAAATAAAAATCAACGAGAATGTTGAACAGACACAGAAGCAAAGAAGCCCAACGGAGCAGCGTAGCACATTTACCAAAAAAAGACTAGAAATTATAAAAGTCCATGGTATGATACATATTATAAACTCTTAATCAATCATCCAATTATCCCTTTCAAGAATAAGAGGCACAGGGAAAGAGAAAGAATCGAATTCATAGAAGTTTGAGCGCACCAGAGGCTTGGACTGAGGGAGCAAGGTGCGTGAATTACTCTTAGAGCCATTTCTTTGGTTGGTGACGTCAGCGAGAGCGGGTCGCCTCTTGGCCCCCGCGGTTAACTTCCCGGTTGGATTGTCGGAAACCGAGGGCATCTTGGCCGAAGATGAAGACGAAGATGGTGGGGGATCGTGGTTGTGGGTCGACATTTGAGTCGAAACCCTACCCTGTAGTGGAGATTTCGATGCGAATTCTGGCTTCAGCGATTACAGAGTGTGTCACTGTGTGTGTGTTTGTTTTCTTTTTCTTTTCTTTTGGGTTCGTATTTTTATTGATGAAGAGCAATGAGGCGCGAAAACGTGCGGGTTTGAAAGATAAGAGATCCTGACCGTCTTTGTTTGAGTAGGATCGATCTGGACCGTCTGTGTTGGGTGCGGAAGTATCTGTCTTGTTTTCTGAAGCGGAGTTGGAAACTCCGCTCCGCTCCAAATCCTCGTAAAGATACGTCCCGTGGGCCCAAATTTGTGCCACCAATCAGATTTGATCTAAGTCTATACTCCTATTTTATTTTCACCTCGTAACGTAAGATGTGATATATATTCTCATCATTATCATTAAATAATAAAAAATTATATAATAAAAAGTTATTTAATAATAATAAATATATCGCATCTTACAAAGTAGGATAAATATAAGATAATAATATGGTATATAAAATTTTTCTTAATATATTAATCATTCCTATTTCCATGACTACTTTAGATATTAAAGTGACGTTAGATAATCGAAATTAAAATGTGAATAGTTATATTTTGTGAATCTTATTAAGATTTATTTAAACGTAAATAAGTTGATATATGTGTTTGAATGTATAAAATAGGTTGAGATTGATTTTAACTTTTTATGAAAGTTAAAAAAATAATGAATCTCATCAATGATTACTTTGAGATAGGTTGAAATGATTTTGGTGCGGTTTAAATAGTGAGTTCAGGTGATATGAATTGAGATGAAAGTTAAAAATTGAATAAAATTTTATTAGAATATTATTTTTTAATATTATTATTATTTTAAAATTTGAAAAAGTTAAATTATTTATTATATTTTATGTAAAAATTTGATAAATTTATAATAATGAAATAAAATGAAATATTTTTACTATCTAATAGAGGCCGGATCTTTGAAAATGGGCCTTAAGGTACATTTGGATACTAAAGTGATCTTAGGTGATATATGAGTAAAAAAAAAAAAAAAGTGATAAAATATTAAATAATAGTAAATAGTAATAGAATTATCTCAACTCCAGTACCCAAACATATCCCTTCCTAATTTCTAATACATTTTTACCATTATGCACGAATAAATAAGGAAACATATATTTTACAGCCCCACAAATAGTTAAAAAATAATTTGATAGAATCCAGCAGTCAAATCTTACTGGACATTGTAAAGTATCAATTTGTATACCTTTAGGTTGCGTTTTGATGTGAAGTTAATTTCAGATGATTGAATTGATATGTTAATAGTAATATTTTATAAGTTATATTGAGATGTGTTTGAATGTATGAAATATGTTGAGATAAGTTTAATTTTTTTATGTGAAGTTAAAAAAGTAATAAATCTCATCAATGATTGGTTTTGGATTAGTTGAACTCACTCTAACAACTAAACAGTGAGTTGAGATGAAAGTTGAAAGTTGAATAAAATATTGTTAGAATATTATTTTTTAATATTATATTTATTTTGAAATTTTAAAAAGTTGAATTATTTATTATATTTTATTTAGAAATTTAAAAAAAATGTAATGATTAAATAAGTTGAATTCTAAATCCAAACAAGGCCTTAGCGTGATTTTTAAGGGTGATGATGTTTTTTACAAGTTTCAATTATACAAGACTTTACAGGTATTTTCTAGGGATGTAACCGATTCTGTTTGGCCTAGTTTTAGACAAAATTTAAAACTGAACCGGTATGCACTGGTTTTACATTTTCAAAAACTGATTCTGCATTAGTTACTCATCTAAACCGGTACTTTCAATTTTATCGGTTCCGGTTCGGTTCAGTCCGATTTTCTGATTTTAATATACTATATACTATATACTATATTATAAATTATATATAATAGTATATTATAATATATAATATAGTGATAGATTAAAGTATATTATAATATATAGTAATATAGTATTAGTATAACTATTAATATAATAGACTATAGTGATATAAGATTTTAAAATTTAATATTATATTAATTAGTAATTTATCATATAATACAAAACTATTTATATATAATATAAAAAATTATAATATGTATATGAACCGATCCGATTCAGTCTGATCTGGTTTTAGAAAAAGAAAAACTGGAATCGGTCCAATTTTAACCGGTTTTAAGGAAAATAAAACCGGTACCAGACTGAACCAAACTTGATATCGGACCAAACCCACCAATTCGATCTAGTCTGGTCCGATCCGATTTACCGGTTCAATGGCTTTTTTTCACACCCCTAGTATTTTCTAAAAAAGTTAGCTCACCATTGAAAAAAGTGTAAAAATATAATTCCATGACAGGATCTACTTCTTATAAAAAGTTTGTACGAAACTTGTTCATATAAGATATGCAAGCAGTATTGCTTGTAATGAAATACTTTTTATAAAGAAGTGTAAAAATATAATTTCAGATTTGTTACTTGATCATTTTCTAATTTTTAAACAGTTTGAAATAAAATGTGATAGTTTTTATCTTGATGAAATCCTAAATTCCCAAAATCCAAAAATTCATGAAGTCAAAAGGCTACAAAATAGAAACTATTTTTGAAGTTATTTTATTTTGAAACATCATATTCTCATTTTCATCCCTTTTTTTTTTTTCGAGGTTTTATTGAACACTTGGAGTTGGAGGGACTAATTTGTTTCTTTTATTTCCTATTTCTTTTTTGTGATGTAGATTTATTATTATTAAATTATTCAAACTATTGGTAATAGTTTTAAATTAATTTGTAATAATTTTAGACTAATTTGTGATATTTTGGAATTATAAGTTAGTAACTTTATTAAGTTTATTTAGGGTCGAAACTAGTTTTAGATTAATTTATATTTAGAGATAAACATTATTTTTATATATTTTAGATTTTCAAAATTTGTATTCATTTTGCTGGATTTGGACTGAGGAAGAGTTTATAGACTCACAAATAGTAAAAAAGGCTGGTAAAAACATGTTATGGGCCCAAAATAAGCCGGAAGGACCTCTAAAATAGGATATGGATTCAATCGGCCTATATTGAGGCCCAAGCGTGGGTGGATGGCCCGTAGACCATACACCCTCTCAACAACCAGACGAAGTCACTGCCCATGCGGGATGGGGTCGGGTGCCGGGTGCCGAGTGCCATATACGACCCTCCCCTAGGCAGGTGTGACGGCTAGGACGGCCTGTTGCGCTCCCACCAAGGGTGGGTAGTAATATTAGTATTTGAAAAATGATAATTACAGTTATAAGTGAGTAAGTGTCGTGCAATCATTTAAAAAAAAAAGAATAAATACAAAACCCACATAAAAAAATAATAATTTTTTAATAGTAGACCCTACTCTTTTTCAAAACGACTGCACAGTACTTGCGCACTCTACGACTGCATATAATATTACTCTAGTATTTTATTTTACATTTTTGGTAATCGTAATGGGTCTTTTTTTTTCTTATCAAGTAGTGGTTCTTATATGTAACGTCCGTCCTTGTGGTGGGACTTTTTATAAAATATTTTGATAAAGGATGACGGAAATTACCGTTCGATTTAAAACTTTTTACTTGCATACCCAGGGTGCAAGACTCTACGTTTATGTTATAAAATGTGATTTTAGAATAAAAGAGGTTTACAGCAGAAAACATTAATCTTACAATAAAAAGGTCTCTCGTACGATTAAAACTCGTGCCTAGACTTCCCTGCTCTTTCCCATGGTCGTGTCTGTCCTAATGCGTACTTCTCATTCCGTCCCTGTGAGGGGAGAGGAACATGCATAAAAACTAAAATGAGTCGAAGACTCGTAAGCATTACTTCATACAGTTAAAATATAACAACATAGGTTTTCATTCATGCATTCATCATTCATACATACTATATGTGCATGCTTACATACATACGTGCATTCTTTTGAAAACGTCACTAGACGGGGTTTTCCTTTGAAAAATGGACTTTCTTTTCTTAAAACGTGTCCCCCGTCAATGCCTTCATTTCTGCAAGAATGCGATGCATTCTTACATACGTACGTTCATTCGAAAACGTCACTGGACGGGGTTTTCTTATAGTAAAACGTTTCCCCCATCAGTGTCTTCATTTCTTAAAAGTTCGTGCATTCATGCGTTACGTGCATACGTGCATACATACATGCATACATTCTTTTTTATCACTTTCATAGGCTAGTACACACTGTTACGCCCCGTGTGTTGGGATTAGCGGTCTTCCTTTTGACCTGGACTCCGCCCGTGGCCACGGGTTGGGAATCCCTTTTCAGTCAGGGGCAGCATTGGGTGCACTACCAGTACTACTTACCCGGCATTGCAATCTGCCCATTCATTGGTACCCTTTTCATTCATTCATGTTGCCGTTACATATCTTCATACATTTCATGCTTTCATGTCTTTCATGCTTTTCGTTCATTCATTCATGTCAGCTCTAAAGAGCTAGAGCTTTCATTTAGTTCTTTCTTTCCTTTAACAATCCTTTCATGAGAAAACATTCCTTTTCATAAGAAAGCATTTCTTTTCATGAAAAAACATCGTTTGAGACGTAAGCCCGAAAATCGTCTTTCCTTTTTCAGTTCATTTCAGTCCTATCCTTCATTTAAGAGTTCGTTCATGGAAAACATCATTTAAAAACATATATGGCTTAAACGTCAGCTTTCATGGCATCCACAAGCATCACCTTGAACGTCGTCTTTCATGGCACCCACGAGTATCACCTCATGGCGCACATGAAAGCGTCAGTTCGTAGGATCCATAAAAGTGTCAGTTTCATGCTTTTCGTGCATTTTCATCAGTTCGTAGATTTTCTTAGAAAATACATATAATAGACACAGCGTATAGTCATCCATTCACATGCGTACAAATAATATTTTCTTTGCGTAAAAAGGGGCTGCCAAGGAGGGGCCGTACATACTTATACCTTTGAACAATTAGCCTTTTATTTCGTAAAACGTCTTTCGCGTCTTTTCGTAGAGCATCATGAGAAAAAGCGTTTCTGTTCGTTTCTTTATATATTTTAGAAAGACTCAACAAGAGTATAAACGTAACACTTACCTGGACTCCATGCTACTTGCATATCATGCAGTCCATTCATGTGCGTGTCAGATGGCAACCTACATGCATACACATAATCTTAACGTCATTCTCTATCTAATGTATAAACAACTTAAACTAGAAATAGAACTATGCTTTACTTAGAACACTCTCCTTCTATCCTGTGCACTTACGTGCCCTTTAGTATGCTAAACCCTTCGAGGATCACTTACGGTCACCACATCTTCCAACTCAAGGTCTTGTCTTGAGTGCTTATTCACTAAAGTGAACCCATAATTCAACTTAGGATTAAGACACTAAGACCTTCGTCTTACTCTTCTTACTAACCACATTCGACGCATGATTCCGACCTATGGAATCACGCATCTCAATCCTAACGATACACCCGTCACTTCCTTCATGCACCTTAGCCCATACTAAATCCTCATTCCCATTCATACAAGCTACACAGCTCTAAGCCAACTCTGAGACTTAAGCACTGTGTAACTATACTCAAGACAGATTACCTATTACATATGGTGAAGCCGTCCGGCACATGTGTCTAATTAGATTACACATGTACCTTACCCCTTTATCACCTAAGATCAACATATAACACGTTGATCACCTGCTCGCAGGGACATAGGTCATACTCCGATACCAACCTTCTCTTAACCCGGTTAGCATGACTCTTTATGCTATCATTTCCTTTTAACAGTTCATCCCAACACTTAACATAACAAGGCTCCATTCACCATTACGACTTATGTCACGTCATATAGTTCGAGACTATACCCGAGCTATACCATGACCTTGTCACGCACCTGACATCCCGCTACATCATTTCTTACATCAACTCCTTAACTCATCACGAGTACGGTTCCTCACGTACTCCTGTCACATCGTGACATCTCGTCACGATCATGCTACACCATTTCTACACTAACTCACCCATCATAAGCACGACTGTCAATAACCACGTCACTTCGTAATTTTGCCCAGTCATGCTTCCGCTGCGTACTCTTATACTTGTTCTGCTACTTCACTCATATTCCTAACCATAAGTCCATCAAGGTGACACTTATCACTTCAGAGTACAGGCTGCATCATAACTACTTCGGGACATAGTTCCACAGTTCTCGGCACTATTCACCACGGTCCATGCCCATCAATCACATAACCATCCTTATCTCTGCGAGACATCACACAGAGTGTCGCTGCCTCGTGGAGTACACTCCACATATACTCCATTTTCACATGCTACAACCTATCATCAATATGGCATACCCACTATACGATGCATCACTCTGCCACATGGAGTACACTCTGTGTGTATTCCCTTCATACACTCTACGCCATATCACCACTATGGCATATCCGTCATATGGTGCATCACTCCACCACATGGAATACACTTCACGTGTACTCTATTCACACACGTTATGCCACATCACCATTATGGCATACCCGCCATATGGTGCATCACTCCACCACATAAAGTACATTCCACGTGTACTCTCTTTACATACGTTATGCCACACAGAGTACACTCCACATGTACTCTTCCCATTTCACAATACACCAGGAGGGTATATTCTACATATACTCTCATTATTCCACACTATGCCACATCACCATTATGACATATCTGTCATATGGTGCGTCACTCCACCACATAGAGTACATTTCTCGTGTACTCTCTTCACACACGTTACGCCATATCACCATGATGACATACCCGCCATATGGTGCGTCACTCCACCACATGGAGTACACTCCACGTATACTCCATTTTCACATGCTACAACCTATCATCAATATAGCATACTCGTCATACGATACATTACTCCACCACATGGAGTACACTTCTCGTGTACTCCATTCATACGTACTACAACCCATCACCATTATGACATACTTGCCATATGGTGCATCTCTCCACCATATAGAGTACACTCCATGTGTACTCTCTTCATACACGCCATATCACCATTATGGCATTCCCGCCATATGGTGCGTCACTCCACCACATGGAGTACACCATTCACATACCACGCCATACAGAGTACTCTACGTGTACTCTTCCCATTCCACAATACGCTAGGAAAGTATATTTTACATATACTCTCCTTATCCTAAACTATGCCACACACACACATACAGAGTACATTCAGCATGTACTGTTCCCACTCCACATGCCACGTTACCAATACAACACATACAACACATACTCCGCAACCACACTACACCACACAGTCCACAACACTGCACAACACAATTCCCAACTATGCTCCATACTTCACAGCGCACTACACCGATAAGCCCAACACTTCACTACACAAAACGCCCAACACTTCATAGCACAACACATCTCCATACTACACAGCAACTCCACTAATACTAACAACACAGTCCACAACCTAGTCAATTAATCAATATCTAACATAATTAACGAGGGATAGAGGGTTATACCATCAACAGGATAACCCGTGCATTGCTCATTGATTGTCACGGTCAATGATGCCGGAAGGGTCGTACGGGGCAGCTACGCCACGTACGAGGATTGTTTGGGCATTTGGATAGCTAAGTGTGGTCTTGGAAGGGCTCGTGAAGGCCTTGTGATGGTGGAAAGGAGCGTAACACGGCAGATCTAGCCGTGTACAGTGGCGGTCAGTCACGCGCAGTGACTGTCAATCATGTGCAGTGGTTACCCACCACATAAAGTGGTGGTTTGCACCTAGGGCTCGGCTAAGGGAGGTGCGATGGAACTCGTGGTGGCGTCGAGGTGGTGCCACGGTGGCTCATGACAGCGGTTCAAGGCCGTGAAGTGGATGAGAGGCCGTGGGAGAGTGAGAGAGAGTGTGCGTGCGTGGGTGGCAGATCGGGGCCATGGGTGGTTGGGTTGGCTTGGTGGTGGCCTGAGGAGGCTCATGAGGGTGGTTACTCGCCGTGGGTGGCGGCGCACGGCGGTGGAGGACGTGCAACCCGTGCGTTGGAGAGGAGAGAGTCTATGCGTGAGTGAGGGCTTGAGAGAGGTGGAGAGCTTGGCTGACTTGGAGGAGTTCGGGGAGGAGCTATGGTGGCCAGGGGAGGCACTTGGTGGCCGTGGGTGCCGCGCTCGGCGGCGCTAAAGGTCGCGCATGGTGAAGCCGTGCATGGGTCTCTTGTGCGTGCGTGCTACAGGGAAGGTGGCTGCATGTGAGGGGCTGAGTTCGCTGGAGGGTGATGACCAGTGGCAGAGGAAGCTGCCGTGGAGGTGGTGGCGCTGGATGACAGCGCACGGCGGTGGAATGGGCATCATGCCCATTCGGGCTTTGCACATCCGAAAGGGAGAAAGGGAGAGCATGAGAGAGAGGGGCTGGGCTGGTTGAGCTCGCCAGAGTGAGGTGGTGCCAGTGGTGCCGGTGGTGAGGGCTGTCGACGCACGACAGTGCCGGGCTGAGGCATGGAGCATTCAGCGAGGGAGAGAGGCCGCGTATCACGTATGCTAGGGAGAGGGAGGAGAGAGAGAGGGCTGGGGAAAAGTGAGGAAGAAAGAGAGAGGGTCTAGGTTTATAATCCAATCCCTTCGTCTTGGGGTCCTCAAAACGATCTAACGTTGAGATATTAAAATACTGATTTGAAAATGCGTAAACGTTAACTTAATTAAAAACACTTAGGAATTAAGGTAAATATTATTTAAACTAACTTTAGTTTATAAAATAATATTCTTCATCATTAATAAATGATGAAGTCTTATTTAATATATTTAAGAGATGAAACCATTTAATTTAATTAAAGCTTTCAACATAATTTAAATCTCATAATATTTTAAATAACTGAAATCATTTTAATGATTAATTTTAAAATGATTTCCAATAATTATAATACTTTTTAAGCTCTTCAAGAATATTATAATTTTCATATTTAAAATCAAGTTTAGTTCAATAATATTGGAAATACTTCTTATAAATATTTTCAGTACATTTAAAACACTGGGCGGGCCTTAGAAGTCACATAATATCTTTTGAAACATGCCATCGCAGTTCGGCACGCATGACGAGGTTCACAGTCGTTAGATGGAAGGGGCAGACAGATCACATAATCTCTGCCCTCGAGATTTACTTACATCATAAAGACGGAACGTACGTCAGAAAAGAGAAGCGTACGTAAGAAGGAGCAGAGTATATTACATTACATCTCTGGCTAGTGATGCATTTAACAATGACTACAGGGCTTAACTCTTGTAAAAAATATCCATGTTGAATTATGGATCATATAATTGTTTACAATTTTCTAATTTAAACAATCTCGTCAATTTAAAGAAAGAAATACACAATATGTGGGTTCCAGATATCGTGGGTTACACTATGTGTGACATTTTGGGATGTGTTTCCTAAACAATCCCTTAAGCTAAGTTTGAATGTTGAGATAATCTCAAATGATCTGTAAATAATAATGAATAGTTTGTGAATAATAGTGATCTATTTGTAAATAGTAATGAAGTAGTATGAGTAAAAATTATAAAAATGGTCCTTAATGTTGTGGGTTACACCATAGCATTTTGAAATCCACATTATGTCCTTCTATCTTCAAATTATAAAAAGACAAATCAAATGATGCTTATCATACCATTTTACAACTTAACCTCGCCGAATTGAGTAAAAATTATATTTTATGATTTTTCTTTCATTTTTTCTATTTTATTGACTCAAATATAATTTTCTTATAAAAAAATTGAAATTAAAAAAAAAAGAAGTTTAATTAATACAATCAAATTGAGTTGTCAAATGGTATACTCTATAGAAGGGTCTTTACACATTATAAATGCTATGGTAATATGCTATTTTGTCCACTCATTTTGGCACCTCATATATTTTATTTTATTTTTTTATTTTTTTCTTTACTTAATAGTTAAGAAAGTGACTATTAATGTACTGATTTTTTTTATATTTTTTTAAAATATTTGAAAATGATAAAAAAATATGAATAAAAAATTTAAAAAAATAAAAAGCCCAATTTAGCCTAGCAGTCGAAAGGAGTAGCACCGCTCAAATACTATTGGTGAATAATTTGTTTTGTTTTAACATTGAATAGTAGAAGATTTACTTGATATAACTATTTCTTCATATCTTAAATAATATATGAGACGAAAAAGAAGTAATTATGTTAAAAATGAAAATGAAACATTATTTTCATCATTTGTTAGGCAAAGGAGGGATACTTCCTAGGAAGCCCACCTCACCAATAGCCCAATAGTGATCTTGGGCATGGACCCATAACCCATTGGGATGCATAGTCCTCCGGTGGGGTCAAGGTGATCTGCAAGTCTTAAGTGTCGTTTGGATTCGAAAATGAGTTGAGATGGGTTGTGAATAGTAGTGAGATGAGTTGTGAATAGTAGTGAGATTTGTGAGTTAAAGTTGATGAATGGTAATAAATAGTAACGAGATGAGTTGAAATGAGTTGAAATTAGTTGAGATAGAATGCGAATACAAACCTCTCCTTAGATATAAGAATCTGCTCTCCCAAATATAAGTTATACATAACATTAACGCCTCGTTTATTTTTAAACTTGAAATTAAAGTTAAAAAATTAAATAAAATATTATTACAAAATATTTTTTAATATTATTTTTATTTTTAGATTTAAAAAATTGAATTATTTATTTTATTTTATGTAAAAATTTTAAAAAATTATAATAATAAGATAAGAGATTTTCAAAATTTTAGATTTTAGTCTTGAAAACATATCCATCTACTTTCCCTAATATTTTGTAGATAAGTTTTGGGGGGTAAAAGAAAAGAAAAACCTTAAAACAACTTCACATCCAGTGATGACCGTGCATGGCATCAACTTTGTTAGAACAAAGATCAAAAATTTTGCTGCCGTGGCTGGAGCTGAATGCAAGGTTGTGTAGTACTCATATCTTGCAACTATTAATGATCATATTCATATTTTGGTCTAAACTTTCTTCAATGCATATAATTTGCAAAGAAATCATCATGATGAGCAGTCGAATATTGTATATTTGCAGAGAAGAACTTCTCAATGATCTGGATGCTGATATACTAATTAATAATTTATATGAATTTATGAAAATGAATATGATCTCAAGTAGAACTGACGTTTATTTTACTAAATTTTTCGGTTTATATATATATATATATATATATATATAAACCAACTTTTTTACACCTAGCTGGCCCATGATCTTTTTATAAAAATCTGTGAATTTGGAGCTTGAATCTCCCCTAGTCCTCCTCGAGAATATAAGAAGAGCCTGCGAATTCCTTCATTATCGTTCCACGTTGTGTTGGGAACTTTGGGGGTGGGTGCTCCTTTTGACTTGCTTGCTTTGGTTGCTTTGCACCTTGAAAGGCTAGATTTTATATTTATAACTTTTTCTTATAGTGCTCTAGAATACTTTTTTGTACTGTTACGTTAATTTTCGTTGAGGTTCTGAACAGAAATCTGAAGGAATATTAAAGATGTAATATATATCAAATAACAGCAAACTGAAATTAATCTATTCTTTTGAGTAAAAAATCTAGGAATTATTTTAAACGTGTTGTTCTATTTTATATTTTAGAACGTATCCAAATGTTAACATGTCTGCATAAAGATCAGGGCCTTCACAATTTAATGGAATTGGTCAAGATGCTCAAATTCGATCCTTATAATATTATTGATGGAACCAATTTTATTAAATGTGTACTGCATGTGTTTGTATATGTGTTGTTTTCTCTAAGGTTTCATTTGATTACACAGATGAGATAAAATGAAAGTTAAAAGTTGAATCAAATAATATTAGAGTATTATTTTTTAATATTATTTTTATTATAAAATTTAAAAAATTTGAATTGTTTATTGTACTTTGGGTAGAAATTTGAAAAAATTTATAATAATTAAATGTGTTGAGATAGTTGAAATGATTAAAAATGGGTTGAGAGTCTGATACTGTTTGTCTAACCAAAACAAGACCCAAATGCGCGCGGCCATGCATGTCATTGCACGTAACTGCATTAATTGAAATTTGATGTCCGCATGAACACCAGTTCGATCTGTTCTGGCTTCATTTTAGGTCAATTTAACAGTACCAATATTGACCAAACCTGCTTTTTAGGGAGTCCTTAATGGCGATATTTAGCATTGGGTTTCTGCAGCTTGGCCTAGTCGTTTTTCTTGAAGGGCTTGTAAGTCTCCGGCCAGATCAAGAACAAACCCAGCAATGGAGCCCGCTGCTGCAGCTATGGAGACGATGAGGCACAAGACGCTCATGATTTGAAGGAGAATCCATTTACTGCTCCACTTTGGTATCTTGTTTTTCTCTATATACATCTGCACAGGGAAGTAAACTGTGGGAGGCCAAAACCCTAAAGCTCCAATAAGTCCAACCACGTCGTTGAAGAACGGCAGAAGCATTGATACAAGAGTGGTTGTGACCGCAAAGATTGTTCTCCAAACCAATCGGAAGAGGTTGAGTTTGTAGGGGCGGAAACTCGGGATTATGATCTCTCTGGTGATCTGGGTAGGATATCTTTTTGTCACGGCATCCTCAATCACATCGGAGAGTGCACGAGAATGAACTTGGAATGCACCAACACACAGGATGACCAAGGCAACATTTGCCGTGACAAGCAGCCAATTATATAGTTTATTGAAACCGAAACCCAAATCAGCGAGGAGGTCTCTAGGGGTGCTGTGATTTTCTTCAACCCCAATGGTGGGGATTCAGTGTGTTGGTGAATTTTCTTCAACCCCAATGGTGGGGATTCAACTTTTTCCTGTTTTATGTTATAATATTATATCGTTAGTTCAAGTTCAACACATACATACATATATATATATATATATATATATATATATGATATTAACTCATTTGCCAAATACAAGAAAAAAAGAAGGGTATAAATTCTGGATCGAAATAGTGTACCTGAACTTCACAAATGGTGTTGGCCGAGTAATCACGATATGCAAAAGCTATATCTCCAACTGCTAGGAAGATCCTAGATATCTTTCCCTTTCCAAATAGAGACACTGTACCGATGCTTATTCCAGTCAAGCTTCCCCTAAACTCCCCAGTTTCTATTAAATTGAGACAGCAACAAGTCAGAAAGTTATGCTTAAAACATAATTGATGAGGTAACAAAATAAATATATATCAGCATATTCATCAACCTTATTAAGATGCGCGCTTAACGAATATCATTTTAATGTATATCGTAATAATTAGTAACAAATCATCATGTATTACAAGTCATGATTTTCTCACTTCAACCGGAAAAAAAAAAAAAAAAAAAAAACAGTGTTTGGATTTGGATTGGTAATTTAAGGAAAACATTTATTATTATTTTTTTTTTACTCTACTTACTTCTTAGTTATGAAGGTCAAGGTTTTATTCAAGATTCGTGCTAAATTTCTTATTTTAACAAATTAATATCTCACTACAAGGGGAAATACCTTTACCAGCGATTCATTTTCGCTGGTAAAACCCACAAAATCGCCACGTTACTCCATTCCCAGCGATTTATAAATCGCTACAAGTTCGCCAATATTAAAGTCTCACTTTAGATCTACTCCAACGGAAGCCAAAATTCACTGGCAATGAATTTTTTTACTGGCGAAAAATATTGGCCGCTTATAGCCCATTTAATCGCCGCAATTTGAAGATAAGATGCTGCTATTAATCGTTGAGAAAGATTAATTCCAGCGATCATTATCTGTTGCTAAAAGAGGGAATATTGCCGGTAATATACTTTAGCCGCGATTTTTTGAAATCGCCGTAATAGAATTAGCGATTTTGAAATAACAGTTGCAGCGATAAAAGTTCGCAGTGAATTAGCGTTTCGTGCATAAAATCATTTCGCGGCAATTTATAACTCGCTGGTATTGACATTTTATCAGCGACATTAACATCGCTGCAATTGAGTTGTTTGTTTGGGGAACCCTTTTGCTGCGCTAATAAAATCGTTGGGAAAACGAAAATTACGGCGATTATAAAATTTATAATCGCCGTTAATTAGCGTTTCATTGGAAACTTATTTAGCGGCAATTGTTTAATCGCTACCACTGAATAATTAACAGCAATTTTTACATCGCTGAAACTGACTTGTTCCTTTTGGGACCTCAGTTGCAGCGATCATAAAGTCGCCGTAATTATCGTTTCTTTTTGTAAATTAACTAGCGGCGATAAATAAATCGCTGGTGACACATTAAAAAATAAAATAAAATGCGGTAAAAATTTTCGATAAAAAGTTTGTGGGAATAGTATTTTCCTATAAATATACCTTGGTACAGAGAAAAGGTGGTGTGAAAGGCATTTTTTCAAAGCATCTACATTCTCTTTTCTCTTTTTTTTTTTTTTTTTTTTTTTTTTTAGTGGTATCGTTTGGCTCAAGCGACAAATTAGAGGGTAACTAGGAGAAGGAGTATGTAGTTGTGAATAGAAATACATACTATATTCCCCATCTTATCCTTAAAAAAAAAAATTAGTGATTAGGTAAAAATCTTAATTTAGTTAGCATATTACTAGAAAACTATTTATCATGACCATCCTTTAATTATCTTCTAATAATTTGATAATACATGACGATATTATGAGAAAAAAATGTTTAAGGAGACGACAAGTAACATTTTTCAATTTAATAATCATGTATGTGGCATTTCATGACATGATAAAATAATTACTCATGTACTCTCAAATTGGTGTAAAATGGAGAAACCAAATTAGGACCTGGAGAGACAAGGAAGATAACAGAGTGCTTGGCTCTCCATTTTTTGATTGATGGTTTCTGTGAAAGGAAGAAATAATGAAATGCCACGGGATTAATATTTGAAATGACCATGACCATGACCAAAGTGGGTTAATGGCTTTATTGGCGAAGTTTCTATGCGGTTGAGATCACTCTGGATAGAAAAGTATCTGTCCCATTTTTTTCCATATATAATCATGCATATTCCCTGAAAGATGGGCGAGATATACACGCTAGGAGCAGGAGAGAAAATTAAATACTATATGATGATATATATGTTATCATTTATTAACATAGAGGAAATGTATCGATTGGTACGTTTCTTCTGTTCCTGTAGAAGGACCCATTTTAAGAATCCAATGCATGATTGCTATTCATGAGGAGCTTTTCAAATAAAAATGCTGAGGTGGTTCACCAATATGTTGTTCGTCATGCATGCTCACTTCCTCAGATCCCGACAGAGTGCATATCTAGTAAGAGTCGCGAGATTTCTTCTCATTGATTCTGAAACTTTAGAGAGTAGTAAAAATACATTAATCTCCATTGCGTAATGGGTAAATTCCAACAACATTATGTGTATGAAAACATTCCCTTGATCAGGAATCCAGAATTCCCGGCCAGAGCTTATAATTAGATTTCCATTGCGGGAGGAAAGGTGCCAATATTAATATATGAGAAAAAATATTTACAAATGTGAATTGTGCAAGTGCCATGTAATTGCTTTATAAAAAGTAAATAAAACATAAGATCTACATGAAAAAATAATTTTTTAATAGAGGCTTCACCATTTTTCAAAGCGATTACGCGACGTTTATGTACTTCACAGTTGTATGTAGAATTACTCTTAATCTATCTATATATTATGTTCATCATGGCTTTTAAGTTTGTATCATACAGTTCCCTTTCATCAATGAAGTCTATTAGCGAAGGGAAAAGAAAAAAAACAAACAGAGAACTATGCAAACCTCGGATACACGACATTGTTACCAATATGATTTACAACCTGATCAAATGTTTCCATCTCCACATGAAGTATATATACATTTCTCACAGACAATATTTCCTGGAATCAAATATCTGATAAATTAAATAAATTAGAAAGGGCATGCTCATGTAAATATTCCAGGCACACATGCATGCACTTTGCAACTATATAATGAAAGTAGAATAAGATGTTACGTACGGCCCAAATTGGGCATGATAGTTGAGACACAAATCAAAGTTTACACATTCATCAATTATTATGATACTAGCTAGCTAATTGGTTTCTTCCTCCCTTTTCAATTTTCTATTTGATCTTCACATGATCAATGGTTTCAATCTCGTGCATCATGTGGTCCACAACAACACATGATGATTTTGCTTATTTTCTCAAAACTAGTCCAACCTCGAGATATTTCAAAGATGATCACTTTGATGACTTTTTGAACCATATCATATTGGTCATGGAACCATTGAATTCGACCAAAATTTTGCTTTGATTTTTTGGTTTTTTTTTTTAATGTTTTTGTGCTTAGATTCGAAGTTTCGAACCTATATATATATATATAGAGAGAGAGAGAGAGAGAGAGAGAGAGAAAAATTTACTCTTAGGCCGGTTTTTATTCCAACACCACACACCCATGACGTGGCGAATCCGGTCTGATCGCTACGTCACTGTTTTACACCCATCGCCAGATCCCTCTCACTTCCCCTCAAATCCCACCCTCATTTCTCCCACACGTAGAACGCAAAATGGCCTCTGGAGTATGTGTTCTCCTCTCGTCTAAGTACCTCTCTCCATCTCTCACTTCTGTAGTCCTCTCTCCCTCACGATAAGATCTCCCCTCCTGGCTCCCATAGCCCCTTTCTCTCTCTAACCTCGATCTGTGCCTGCATCCCCGATCTGTGACTTGATGCCATATTGGAGGAGGAAACTACTGCTTCCAGATTTGTGGCTCGAAGACATACGTGCCTACGTGCCCAGCTCAGCTCAGCTCATTCCCTACATCACTGTAAGTTTTAGGCTGAACTCTTCTTTTTGGTTCCACAGTACAATGACAGTGTTTAAGTTTTCTGGTATACATTGAGTAGAAGAAAGACATTGAGTTTGGTTAATTTTTTGTATGGAAGTTGTTTTCTCTTAATCATTGGTTGAATGCTTGGATTTTTTTGTTTCTGACCATCAACTATTTGATGGAATTACTGAGCGAAATGGACAATGTGTGAGTCCATGGTTGTGCCAATCATGGTATGTGTTCTGGTTTGGAAACCTTCGGAAAAAAGAAGAAACCGAAGATAATGGGAAGAAGAGATTATTTTGGAAGGAAAACTCATCCTCTTTCGTTCTCTGGTGTGCAGGCCGGCTTTTCTTCCTCTTCCTTTATTTTTTTTCCTTTGGATTTTGGCAGGGAGGTGGGGTGGGTTAGTATGAATTTATGCTTTTTTCTGTATTCTTTGCTTCCCATTTGCCATTCATTGCTTCCCATCCATTTACAACAACTAACTACTTATTGTTGTGCTTGAACTTGGCTTCTTTTCTAAACCATTGCAGTTCTTTTAGAATATACGTGCTTTAGTCGGTGGCACAACCCCATTCATACCAAACAATCCCCTGTTTTTGCCATGAACTTCTTATGTTTTTGCCAAGATTTCAACTCTTTGTTTCCTGTAATTGTTTTTCTTGTTCCAGAATTGTATTTATCAAACTTGTGCTTTTCCACCCGAGTTCTGATATAGTTGATAAATATAAAATATACTTTCACATATATTTTTTGTAGGCATACTTATATATATATATATATATATATATGATGCAACATAATTAGCTAGATAAACCATGTATATGCACGCTGCTATCTTCATCTCATATTGTCTATTATTCTATTCTGGGATATCCCAAAATATTATCAACTTAGAAGAGTCAATAAACACAATTCTAACAACTCTCCTTACCCTTTCTTTAAAAAGTGAATAAACATTTTTGTTCGCTTTATTTGGGTTGAAATTAGGGGGGGCTCCTTATTTAAAATTGTGAATTTATCTTTATCTCCTACACACCATGACGTGGTAAAAATCTACTCATATATGGGTTTCTAAGGAAGAACTAGCATCGAAGATGTGATTATATGAGTAGAATTGTATGCATTTTTTTTTTGTTGTATTTTTTGTATTGTTTTTCAATTTGTCAAATTTAATGTTTGAAATTCTTGAACTGTATGCAGGGAGAAGCAAGATGCCAATTTTTCAAATGGGCAGATATACTTCAACAGTTAGAGAAGAAAAATCTGCCTAGAGAGAATGCAGTTCAGAAGAGGGAAGATGATTTATTGTTGCGCGAGTACGAAATTCATAAAAAAAGATAAACTAAAGGAGAGAGATAATGCTCTTCACAAACAAGAGGACGAAGTTTGAAAGCGGATCATAGATAATAGATGTACACGTATATTATTGTGCATGTATTGGGTGTTATCTATTGTAATAGTTTTTGGTTGGTTTGGACTATAGATGTATCGTTTTATTGTTAATTGTAAATGTATGGTGCGGACTATGTTTCTTACAGATATTGTTAATTTGATTATGTGGTTGTTGTCCATTAATATTCTTCATTTTCTAGTAATACCTGCATATAGGATTTTAGTGGGACAAGAAGGTATCCACAACCCGTGGTTCCATCTTGTATGATTACAATTTTTAAAGTTCGTGGTGGTTATATCAGATTGAAATGCCACAATGTATTGCACAACTATCCCAATTAGACGTAAAAAAAAATGAAAATAACTCATAAGATCATCAGGCAATATGTTGTCTAATTACACTGCAATATCCACCTCTAGTCGTTACCTGTTACCTGCAGCTCGGTTCTGACTGATGTTGCAATCTGCTAATTAATAATGTAGAACTTTCACCAGACCATATTAACAATTTTATATCGATCGATCTCCTTTTAATGTACGTAAGTTTATTTGTGGTATTCTCTGTGATGTTGTGGTCAACAAAAACATCATCATTTATGGTCCTTGTTTTTCTCTGTATTCATACAAGTAATAAAATATAGTGGTGCACCATAAACCTATCTACCTACAAGTGCAAACAAAAAAAATAAAAAATAAACTAACCCAACATAACATACACACCCAACTGCTACACCAAGAATATCATATTGCATCCAAAACCAAAATAAATTCAATAAACTAGTTTGCTAAAAATACATGAGTTATTTGACAAAAGCATAGTATAATTATCTATTGGGAACAGAACTGAAGTGGCACAACATGGTGTCATTGTCAACATGATTTTAAAAAGCCCCCTACATATTACAAAACACAACAGAAGTTAATGAAATCCTCAATGAACTTCTCAGCTCTTTAAACTACATATTGCAAATCACAAGAAGCTACAATTTGAAAATTACATTCCTTACAAAAAATTCTACACTTTACATTAAAGAGTCTCATAGCCACAACATATCTTATCACAAAGCCTTACAACCACAAGAAGTTACTAAGTTACAACTTACAACCACAACCTCAGGCCTCCTCATTGTCTGATGGCGTTGGTTGTGTGACAGTACTACACTATGTTCCGATACAATCGTCAACGTTAGCACCAAGTTGAGCTTCCGAGACCTGACCATGCTATGATTCATCAAATATTTTTCTGCAGGTCTAAATTTTAAACCAAAAATACACATCTATTAGAAATGAATATGCATGTTGTCTGATATATATAGAATTAATAGAAAAAATTTACTACATGTTTCTTCTTTCTCTTGGTTATAGCCTTCTCCACAATCAAAACCTTATTTTCATTGGGGGCCTCCCTTTCTCTCGGACAACATGGAAACTTAATATTTTCTTCTACCAAATGGTAGCTACTATTTACACAGAGGGAAACTTTGTTTTCTGCTCTTTTGGCTGTGATGCACAACATCATTACTGCTTGCATGTCTTTTTTTGTAGGTTAAAAAGGCATTGTAACAAAGGGAGCCAACACTAGTGAGTTAACTTTTAATGTTGTGGCATTGTAACTCTTATATCCTTTTTTTTTTCTAGGAAAATGATAATTCGTTAAGATCAAGACTTTTCTATTATGTCTCACGAATTTTTACAATGAAGAGTATGCTATATAAATAGATACATACTATCAATAGTTGTCTGGGCAACATGTTGGCTCTCAATAGTTGTTTGGTTTCCTTGTAAATATGCTATCATGGCTTTCATAAACACATTTTAGATGCTTCCGTTTGGTTCTAGGCAGGAAAACCCAAACATGTCCAGATTCAGCAAAAAAAAAAAAAAAAAAAAAAAAAAAAAAAAAAAAAAAAACCAATCCTTATATATCCTACAACTCAGTCATGTACAAACAAATAAATTACATTACTTTGTATTTGAGGAAAAACAAACATGTCTAGCTTCTAGATTCCATACAAAAAAAAAAAAACCCAATCCTTATATATAGAGCAACGACTCAGCCATGTACAAAAAAATAAATTACATTACTTGAGACTATTTGAGGAAAACCCAAACAAAGAGGACAGAGTTGGGCCATAAAATCTGCCATATTCAATAAGAACTCAACCATGTACAAAGAAACACAAACTCAGAGCGGGTGTGAGTTTCTGTGAATGTGAACCCAAAACACAGCTACTAATACCGTGCATTTTACTTAATTTTTTAGAGAGAGATATTTCCATAGAGAGAGAACCTGGGTGTGCTTTCTTTCGTCGATCGAAGTCTTTAGTTGTGGCAGATTGTGGCAAGGCGGGCGGAGGGGCGAAGCTGTGGAGGGAGAACATGGGGGAGGGCAAAAATTCGAATGAAATGAATTGGGGGTAAAACGATGACTAACATGGGGTTAAAACAATGTGTTTTATTGAAAGAAAAAAAAAATAAAATAATGTCACATCATCGGTGTGTAGTGTTGGAGATTTAAGGGGCAGATGAGTAGAACTACTCATATATATATATATATATATATATATGAGATGGTTGCTGAGCTCCTGATCTCATTATTTTTATTAATATATACTCCCACTTGCCTTAAAAAAATATATAAATAAAGGAATCAAATTATTTTGATGGATTTTACTGTCTCCATCATTCAAAATTTGGAGAGTTTATGTGTGCACGCGTGCGTGTGAGAATTGTTTAGTCGGCCAAAACAAGTGAAAGATGTAGCACACCAGGATTAGGTGGTTCGGGTCACGACTCCTCACAATTAATACCCTCGAGACCAGCTAGCAATGTAGCAGCTGTTACACCCACTCGATCTGCAAAAGTTATTCAATTTCAGAAAAACCCTTTCTCAATATTCTTTTTGCCTTTTGTTTTTCCTTGTTTTGTAGTGCCCGCACATGATGATGCTCTCCTACGACCTGCCCAGCAAAGGCAAGACCACTGACCACCACCGCACTTGCCATCGCCCACCAGCTCTTTGGGTTACCACTGCACCTATATATTGCTTATAAATCTTTAATTTATTTTAATTTAAGTATTAGTTTTGCTTTGAACATTATTACAATGTGCTTTGAGGGAGCGTAATTGCTTTGGGCAGACAAGTGAGTCTCTTTGGGGGCTTAAATATTGCTTCCAACTGCCTGTATAAGCACCAGCTTTGGTCAAAGTACATCATGGATGCTCTGTTTCTTTAAATGCTTTGACGCAAACACCTGTCTAAAGCTAAATGAAAAGATACCCATGAAGTGATGGGAACCAAAGTGGGCATAGACTTAAAGATCCTTTGAAAGTTCCAGATAAGCCAATTACAAGGTCAAGAGCCAAGAAAATCAATGAGGCAATGCTAGGGTTGATGCAATCTACTTGGGACGAGTTTAGCAAGAGTCCAATATTCAGGATGGGCTTGAAGGATGAAGATCCAGTTTTGATTCATTTGATAAGCTATGGGCACTTGAAAGCTTTGGGCACTTGAAGGCTTTTAACTTGTTTGATTCATTTAAAAGACTTATTTTATTAGTTTACAATATGTGAAGGACTTAAGGGGGCCTTTGTAAGGGCATGTTGGAAAAGTTATTATTTTATTGAACTAGGGTTAGGGTTAGTATTGTAGATGAGTTACTGTAACGCCGTACTGTAGCCGTGGCACTGTTCACTCAGTGGTATTTTTGGAAGTTGGGGCATTATTTTAGCTAGGGTTTTAATTAGCTTTGGTTTAAATACTCTATATTGCCTCATGTTAAGAAGTTTATGAAATTTGATAAATTTATTCATTGTGAGTTGAGTTTTACTCCTCTTGTTCTTAATTGAACTTTTGAACTTATCAAAGGTCAATCACAATCTTTGTGGCGTTCCTCATTTGTAATTTGGGTTATTGAGACGGGATCTTCAACGGGTCTAGATTTTAATATAATCTAGGTTCTTGGAACGAGTTCTCATCGGGTCTAGATTCGCCATCTATTTGACTTGATTTTGACTTTCTTGGGTGAGTTTTCAAATTAAGTGTGGGTTCAAGGGATTTCATTCCTGCGGGTTCATATCATGAAGCTTTGTGGTTGGGAAACAAATGGGGAACATAAGTCCAGGAATTCAATGACAGTAAAAAACTTGGAATGGGTTGCTTGTCATTTTGAGAAGGGCATCATTCAAATTAATATAGAACTTCTATTGTTTGGGGCTTTGCACAATTAAGCAGTTAGCCCCTATTGCGTGTTATTTGTTTTATTTTCTGATCTTTACCCTACCTTGATATGCCTATTCAGATTATTGACCCCACAGTACTTTAGAAAAAGCACTCTTGGACTACACATAGCATATATAAAACCTGTCTTTCACCTGGACTTTGGATACTTTTACTTTAGTTAGCATCATTCTCATGACGACAATAGACCATCATCCTAGATGGTGGAGTTGATAGACTCAATTTACCGGTCTTCCCTTTGTAATAGAACCACGTTGTTTTGCAGGCCTGTGCTCTACAAATCTAGGGTGTTGGAACTAAATGCAAGTGATGACCATGGCATCAACTTTGTTAGAACAAAGATCAAAGATTTTGCTGCCGTGGCTGTCGGACGTTCTGGTCAGCGTCAAGGGTGTGTACTCCTACCTTGCAACTATTGGTAATCCTATTTTGGTCTACACTTTCTTCTATGCACTTCTAACAATGTTTTTCCCTTTTCTGCATGATATTTCAGAGGTTATTCGATCCATGTCCACCATTCAAGATCATCATTCTAGATGAGGCAGATTTAATAACTGAAGATGCTCAGGCATGTTAATTGTTAGCCGTTTTTACCTTGGTTTTGTATAATGAAATATACTCACTTATATTCTACTTGACAGGATGCCCTGAGGCTGCGTACCATGCTGAAACTTGCTCCAAAGTTAACGTTACGAGATTGTCTTTCATCTGTAATTACATCAATAGTTAAGGCCTTAAACATAGTTGTTCTTAGATATTCTTAGACTATGTATGTGGAGGGATAAAATACTATAGCCCATAGTTGAGTCCGGCCTACTAGACCACCATTTGGGGACAAGAGGTGAAACAAAAAAGAGACAAGGAGGGACATGATAACATGCAAGTGTCAGAGGGGTTAGAGGCCAAGAAGAGCAAATTAGACACGCCAAGGGTGAAGTCACCTCATGGCAGGGGGATCAGACAAAGGGATAGGAGTGAGAGACAAGGAGGGACATGGAGCAGGCAGGTGGCAGGAGGTTTCAGAGCAAGTCAGAAGGAAAGTAGGAAAAGAAGGGAACCTAACACATGCAAAAGGGTCAGGCCCCATCACTGTAAAAGGGCGCACGCAACAAGGAGATATATAAAAAGCCTTCAGCTAGATGACTAGGGGGCGCTCGACTTCTACTTCATCTTCTTTTGCTTCTTCTTCAACTCCAGGAAAATGAGAGCTCCAGAGAGATTTTCTTCTGCAACAAGTGGATCTCCAGCTTTCTTTGTACAGTGAGATATGAGGGACCATGAGTGAATTTAAACAAATACATTATCGTGGAAACTCCCCTTCCCAAAACCCCGTGGACGTAGGCCTAGTACTGAACCACGTAAATATTTGTGTCCACCTCTCTTTACTTCCTCTGCACTTATCTTCTATCCATTGTCATGGACGTATGCACTGACACTGTACAACTGCATTGGAACACTGCTGGAGGTTCCAAACAACATCAATCGAGGCCCAAGTTGCCCCAGTGGGCCGAGATAGACTCTTTCTCTCCCTCCGACATGTTGAGCCATTTTTCTGGCATCAACAATGTAGTTTACTGCTATTCACAAATTATGCACTAATATTATTTCATTACTATTCATAAATCATCTAATATACTCTTCGTATTTGATGACTGCTTTCTAATTTAGTATGAAAAACTCACTAATCAATTGCATGAAAAGTATATATACTTATATATGACGTAATCATCCAATAGGCTCTTGAAGATATCCAAGCGTAAACGAGACAGGCAAACTGATTCATAGACTGTGATTATAGCTACTATTCGTTCAATGTTCATTAGAATAACTTGCATGCATGTATATTAATCGAAGTTCTCTTATTTATGTAACTGTATCATATATAGAATAATTTCCAAATCCAACTGTTAGTTGTGAAACAGTTCAGTTCATATGTAAATTACTTTGTCAAGGCTTAAGGAGTCCTTTTACCAATTAACTCTATTGTCATTAGTCACGCATGATTTCATTGAGTTCACTCATGTATGTAAGTTTCTTTCATTTCTTGTTAACAAGGATTAAGTTAACTGGGAGCATGCATGCATGAATGAGGCAATGATCAGGTTGGTCGCGCTGGTACCGTCGTCTTTGGACTGTAGGAAGCGTGAGGGTATTGTATTCCCTCCAGCTCCACTCCATAAGGTGGTGGCGGCCATGTGCCTTAGAAAATGCTTTTTTCTTTTAGTATATTTTTCGGTTTAAAAAGAAAAGAAACTGACCTTTTTACACCTAGCTGGCACATGATCTTTTTATAAAAATTTGTGAATTTGGAGCTTGAATCTCGCCTAGTCCTCCTCGAGAATGTAAGAAGAACATGCGAATTCCTTAACGTTTCGTTCTATTATGAGTGGGTGCTCCTAGGGGTGGACAGAGGGGCCCGCCCCACTTCCGCTCCTCCCTCGTATGGCGGGGCGGGGCAACGTTGATGCCATCACCTACCAGCTCTTTGGGTTACAACTGCACCTATAGCTTATAAATCTTTAATTTATTTTAATTGAAGTATTCTTGCTTTGAGCATTATTACAATGTGCTCTGAGGGAGCTTAATTGCTTTGGGCGGACAAGTGAGTCTCTTTGGGAGCTTAATTGCTTCCAACTGCCTGTGTAAGCACCAGTTTTGCTCGAAGTATATCATGGATCTATTTCTTTTAATGCTTTGACGCAAACACCTTTATATTATCATATCATTTTTTTCTATGCCTGCCTAAAGCTAAATGAAGAGATACCCATGGAGCTTTGTGGGTGGGAAAAAAAAATGGGGAACATAGCATACATAACACCTGTCTTTCACCTGGACTTGGATATTTTAGTTGGCATCATCCTAACAACTATAGACCATCATCCTAGATGGTGGAGTTGATAGACTCAATTTACCGGTCTTCCCTTCGTAATAAAACCGTGATGTTTTGTATTTCGGGTAGAGGTTGGGCTACGGGAAACATTGGGTTGGGGTTGAGGAGGTGTGATTTATTTTAACTCAGGTTTGATGTATTTTGAGTAGTTTTTCATGAGCTTTTTGGGGCAGTAGGAGCTCTCTAGTATGGGTTATGGATTTTCTTGTATACATCCAGTGTACTTGGTAACTCCTATTGATATATATATATAATACTTGTAAAAAATAAAATAAAACTGTGATGTTTTGCAGGCCTGAGTTCTACAAGTCTTGGGGTGCTGGAGCTGAATGCGAGTGATGACCGTGGCATCAACGTTGTTAGAACAAAGATCAAAGATTTTGCTGTCGTGGATGTTGGTTCTGGTCAGCGTCAAGGGTGTGTACTCATACCTTGTAACTATTGGTATTCCTATTTTGGTGTACACTTCCTTCTATGCACTTTTAACAATGTTTTTCCCTTTTCTGCATGGTATTTCAAAGGTTATCCATGTCCACCATTCAAGATCATCATTCTAGATGAGGCAGATTCAATGACCGAAGATCCTCAGGCATGTTTGTTACTTGTTTTTTCCTTGGTTCTGTTTCATTAAATATACACTCCACTTATATTCTACTTGACAGAATGCCCTGAGGCGTACTATGGAAACTTACTCCAGAGTTACAAGATTTGTTTTCATCTGTAATTACATCAGCAGGTAAGCCTTATTGCTTCCTAATTTAGTATGAAAGTTGATGGGACCCTGACTCACTAATCAATTGCAAAGTATAATAGAACTTGACATGAAGCTCTTGATGATATCCAAGAGTAAACGATCCAGGCAATCTGATTTATAGACTGATTATAACTACTCTCCATTCATTAAAATAACAAGCATGTATAATCACAGTTCTCTTATGTAACTGCATCATAGAATTTCCTAATCCAACTGTTACTTGTGAACCAGTTCAGTTCATGTGTAAAGTACTTTATCAAGGCTTAAGGAATCATTTTACAAACTCTATTGTCATTAGTCATGCATTTCATTGATTTCTTTCACCCGTGTATGTAAGTTGCTTTCATTTCTTATTAACAATGATTAAGTTAACTGGGAGCATGAGGCAAGGATCAGGTTGGTGGCTTGAATAAAGGAAAAATATAGACCCGCACATTGTTTTTGATATAATCATCATTTGTGATTTCATCTTTGGCATTTTATGATCTTAATTATTAGTAGTTCTGCTCCTAGGAAAGACCCATAATTTTAGTGATGAACTTAGCCAAATGAAGTGGAGCTGCAATAGGTCTTAAGACTTAGAAAGTTCTCATGTTTTTCAAAGTTTTTTTTGTTCAATTTTCATGTGAATCTTTAGCTTTTCGCATCACACTGATATGCAGATGATTGAATGGAGACCCTTATACTTTATGATGAAGATGATTGTATTTTCTGTAGGATCATAGAACCACCACTACAACATAATAGGCCTTTTTCCACCAATTTGTTTTCCAAGACAAACGCTGGTGGGAAATACTTGCTTGATGCCACAAAATGGGTCCGTGACATAAGAAATTGCTTTTTGCATCGACATCACTACGACCCAGTCTAATTGGTTGTAATAAGTGTGTCTTTTCCCACGAAAAGAACTCGCCGGAAATGAAAATGCCCAAATATTAACGCGTGTACAAACTTTGACTGGGTCTTGGACAAAACCTTGGTGGGAATTGATTCTCTCTCATTTCAGCGGTAAAATTGCCGACCTCCCCATACCAAAATCTACCAAATTGAAGGTGAAATCTCTCGTATTTTCTCACATTTGTTGGTCACATCCCGTAATTATTTCTTGTGGATTGGGTAAATTAGGGCTTGGGGAGAGAAATTTTACAGAGATCTCTGTAAGGAGTCCCAAGTTTTCCCGGGAATTTCGCAAATCATCCTCGTTGGCATCCACCAGTTGCAGGGACTCCCACGACTTGCATCCACCACGTTCAACCCTAGAAACATCGGTGGAGGTTCCAACTTTGTTGACGCCGTGGATCGTATTTCCTATGGTTGGACCCCGAGCTCATACGAAGACAGAACATGGCGTCGCCTCACTGCGTCCCTCCATGGATTCCAACCTGAGACACTTTACAAGGATC